>CM074495.1:6848074-7325574 GCA_037389245.1 Oryzias sinensis
TTTCATTACCATGGAAAAAAAATTGAACTCTACCCTGATAACAGCATGACACTTCTTTAGTGAGATTGTACCTAGATTTTCTCCATTTGATACAAATATATGCTTGGTGAGTTTAATCTTTACCTATTATCTTGAAGGGTTTCTTTGAAAGCAGCGATTGTGACACTTCAGTAGAATTGCTGTGCATGCATGCAAACATGATATCAGACGCACAAAAACCAAGAAGTCGCCGACTTTGCAGCCTTGCCTATCAGTTGTGTATCGGACAATGTCATGGCTTCACGTCCTTTTACCAGAGATGTTATCGGACGTCAGCTTTTCCGTTTCCTCCAGGGGTTCTAAGAAATCAACTGATGAGACCACGAGAGAGGTCTGACCCTTCGATGCTCCCTGAGGAGGACAGAGGAGGGTGAAGGAGGCAAAGGGATAGTGGAGCCGTGGGAGATAACGGATGGGGGTCAGATTCTTGAGAATAAGAAGAAAAAAAGAGCAAGCAGATCAGTGCAGAGCATAGATGGAAACGTAACCTCAATTTGTTGAGGGTTGAGGCCGCCTTTAGCTTTATACATACTTTTGAGCAGCTAATGTTTATTGGTAGGACCTGGACTGAAGAATATTTGGCTACCATATCCTAAAATATCAGCTTTAAGTCTGGATTGTCATCAAAGACAAACACAGGTTTTGATTTCAAATAAGTTGAAGAGCTTACCTGTACAGTGTTTGTGCTTATATGTTCAGGTGGAATAAACATGTTTCTACTGGGAGTATTAATTAAAGACCTTAAGAAGATCAGAGTGTGTTTGCCCAAATGCGCCCCTGTTGTTATTCTCAAAGAATGTTGATTATAGGCCTGGTATGGTTTCAGTATGTCACAGATAATGTGAGCAGGCGTTTAGGTTGCATTTTTTCCTCCAAAATTATAGTCATACTAAAAAAACAAACTATTATTAACACGTTTTTCCAGGTTCCACAAATACAGAACCAACCAGCGCGATAAAGTTAAATATTTTAACTATAACAGGGAATAGACTAGAGGTCCTTGTTAGTTTATATAGTAGTAAATGTGTTCAAATTTTCTTTTTGACATTTTTCCTCAGTTTTAAAGCCGGAGTTATTTCCTAGCTGAAGTAAAAGCGGGGTCCCATTCCCACGCAGAACCCTCTGCATCAGGCTGCAAAAATGTGTTGTGAATACTAAAACAGAACTTTTGTGCCACAGAAGAACACATTTATGGGGTGAAATTTGTCCATCAGAAAGGGGTGTTTTGTAGAAATTCCTCGCTAGTACCAATGTGGAGAAATGGATCACTGAAATAGCCTTCCCGGAAGTCAGATGGCTGCAGATGATTCACAGCAGATCAGTGACTGAAGAGGCCTGTTTTCTCACAGCCCTGGAACAGTCTCGGACAGTTATTCACACACGCTGTAGTATTATTGCACATGGTAAACATTACCATCCCACTTCTCAATTCACAGTGAATCTGAAACGCAATCCAAAGAAGTAATGAGTCATTCATGAAGGGCTTGTGGATTTCAGATTTCAGACAAAGATGGCTGTTACACTTTTTTGTCACACTTGAATGCTTGAATTGCTGAATAGTATTGATTTGACTCAGCCTAGTTGCAAATGACGGAGCTGTTTGCCATTTAGAAACTGCAGTGCTGGTTAAGGGTTCCTTTCAGCTTTTTGCTACTCTGATGCTGAAAATGTCCTTTATACTGTTTGTATTTCACTTTTTACTTGATGCTCAACAAAAGGCATTTTTCCCCAACTAAAATTTAGAGGTTCTTTTCCCGTTTTTACTGACAACTTTTTTTTGTTCATTCTCATTAATTTCATTTTAGTATTACTCATTTATTCTAAAGGGCAAATTTGTTTTATAGATATGGTTACGTATGAAATTTGTGGAGGTGGAGGCAAAAATAAAAAGTGTCTGGTCTTTTATATTTTGATGACATTCAAACTTTTGGAACTTAAACCGTCTGCCTCGTTTATCTAAGTCCTGATTTAAGATTTCTGTCTAACAAAAAGTTGACAAAGACTTTGGTTGCTCGAGGTTGCAACGACAGGTCTCAAATTCTTCATCTCTGCTTCTGCATAAATGAAAACGTTTGTGGTTTTTTCTGTGGTCCTAATCCAACCCCGCTCCCATTTTGAATACCTATTGTCGGGATGCAGGACATTTAGACCCAGTGAGAATTTAACTAGGTACTTCAAAAGACTGTAAAGACTCTAATTTTTTTCATCAAATTGTTGTGTATCACAACTAGACAAAAAATGCAGTTTAAAAAAGATTGTATTTGTTACATAGAAAATACACTGCAGGCTACAAGCTCCCTGCTGTGCTCCATTCTGATACAACCACTTGTAGACAATTAGATCTGTGTATGTCTTCGTTTTCCTTGTTCTAGCTGACATCGGGCTCAAAACGGTACGGCTGGATAGCTCCAATAATGCTCGCCACTTTGGTTGCACTGCTAATGTTAGGTTGGAGTTGTGAAGGTTTGTAAACTAGCAGGAAAGCGCATAAACAAGGAGCTTTTAGCAACGAGATGGGAAAGACAGTGCGCCAATGGTCCCGCTCACGATTTGGAGGCAAATTCCTAATGGATTCCTGCTGCTCTGCAGAAACTATGTCCTAAAAAACAACACAGGTTTTCGATTTTGGCCCAAAACAACATAAGCTTAAATAAAAGACCACTGGGGACACTTTTAAAATGGCTCAAAACATTATCGGAGTGGGTCTCTAAAATGCTGGATGCACATTCATAATATAAGCACTAAGGAGAGAGTTACATACTTTTAGTTTGTGCTTAAATGAAAGTAAATAATGCCACAAACACATTTTTTTATCGCAGATGCAGACATTCCTTCGCTCTGTCCGTTCCCAGACTGCAGGAAACGACCACAGAGTGTTTTTTGTGCATCTCGAGAAAAGCTGCATTGTGTTATTGTTGTGGAAACATGAGACTCGGCTAAAATATTTTCTAGCCAAAACAAAAATCCCATGTATTTGTGTATATATGCAACAAAGAACATGTGTGACACAAAGACAGGTTATTTACAAAAGTTGGTGCCTCATTTTGTATTTTTAAGAAACAACCTTGGATTTCTAAGACTAATATAAAAAAATATTTTTAAATATATAGATATATTGTTACTTTTGAGGGCTGCAAGTCCCGGCTGGGGGACATGAAAACAGAACAACAACAACAACAACTTTCTGTGTGGAGTTTGCATGTTCTCCCCGTGCATGCGTGGGTTCTCTCCAGGGTCTCCGGCTTCCTCCCACCGTCCAAAAACATGCTTCATAGGTTAATCGGCAACTCCAAATTGTCCATAGGTGTGAGGGTGAATGGCTGTGTGATTGTGGACATTCTATACTGCAACAGACTGGCGACCTGTCCAGGGCATCCCTTGCCTTTGCCCACAAGTGGCCGGGATAGGCTCCGGCAGCCCCGTGACCTCGAAAGGGACGAAACGGAATAGAAAATGAATGAATGAATGAATGTTACTTTTGAACGTTTCAAGTCATTTCAGAGAGCATTGTGGACTTTCTTTATTTAACTGAGGGGTACCAACAATTTTGTCCACCACTGTAAAAGCATTTCCGTGTGTTTCTTCAAAATACTCGAAGTGGGCATTTAATTTTCAAACAATTACAAGATGCATCGTTGCCCCTTCTCTTCTTTCCCTGGATTAAATGATGCCATTCTAATGACACAGGATTAAATGGCAAAGTAATCTCAGGTGTCAGGGTGTATGTCACCCTGTGTGTGTCTCACCTTCTGCTCTTTTTGTTATAATGTTTTTTTCTACTTGTTTTTACATGATATCAACCAGTTACAATTTGAATTCATGTTGGCTAAAAGTGACATAATGCTAATTAAAAGACAACTGGGAACGCTTATACAATAGATCATAAGAGGATCGGAGTGAGTCTTCAAAATGCTGGATACCCATTCATAACAGAAGAAAGGGTTATAAAAAGACAAACCAGTTTACATTTGTTCTGTCAGGGTGTTCTCCTTTAGTATACTGCTCTCATGTTAAAAAGGTGAAGTGATAGAAGGGATGAGAAGAGGGGCACATGGTGTCAGTCTCTGTTCACGGATGTCCTGGTTATTCCAGGGTCAGCTGTTGGACCTGAGTAACCTTATTAGCCTATGGTAAAGGAGGTTGCTGGATATAGCTTTAAAAAAAGTGTGTGATAGAATTGGATTATTATAAAAACGTACTTTCATATTTGACTTGTGTTAGTCTCGATACAGTTTTAAAATAATATTTGTGTAAGATTGAGATTTATTCGTAAGAGCAAGTCAGGCAGACTGCCACAGTTTTTTCTTGGTTTTAATTATTGTGTCAAAGTTTTAATTGACTAGTGACAAATGTACACGAGTGTGTTGAGTCATCATGTCGGAACCAAGGAAAATTCAGAATGACTTGCTTTTCTGTAAATGCTGATGCAGATTTCACAATTCACAACAACCCACAATTTCACAATTCGTATGTTTTGATCAAAGGTTTTCTGAGAATAGAAGTCTAAAATCTGTTTTCTCGCCTAGAAATATTTTCAACCTCTTTTCCAAGTGGTTAGGAATGAGTTTGTTTATATCTCCAGACCTCCTGCTCCACAGCCATGTTTTCCAGCTCCTTCAGAGGAAGTCAGAGGCATTCTCTGTCCAGCTGTGAGATGTAATCTCCCCAACTCGTCTTTGGGTCACTCACAGGTCAATGGAGGGATAATTCTGGAAACACCTTCACTGGAGGGCGTCTTTACCAAATGTCCAAAATACTGAAACTTTTTCACTGGGATGCATGAAAACAAATTACAAACTCCTTCAGTATTTTAATCCCAGATGTGAAAAAGATCAGCAGCTCCCAGCAAACTGGACTCACTAGGGAGTCTCCATCTGTTAAGCATTTTATTGTTGTTGAATTTTAAACATAATCAAAACTTAGCAAATTTCAAAAAATGCACATGTTGACTGTCTTGTACCCCATCACAAACATTCTTGATTTGATTCCCACGCATTAAAGAGATGAAGAAAAGCTGGTTACTTTTTCTTAAACCTTTGGCACAAAATTAGTGCCCTATCTAACACCCTGTTATATGCTTTACTTTAGGAAATGGAGAACTTTTAGACCACTAGTAGGAATTCTTTATCGTCTCCCTTTCTTCTCCTGCCTGGACCACACATGTCATTTAGTAGCCCAGGCTGATAGTCTTCAAACTGTACTTGATATTCCACTGGCACGACACCTAAAACTGTTCAACATCATGTTTAGGGACACATTGAAATCCCAGACAAACCCTGGGATCCTGCTGCTGTAGAGATGACATTCTCAATGACCCATATCATAGTAAAACATCTCTAGAATCTTCCAAACATTTTTTGAAGCTTGCATGAGTTTAGGCCCGTTTGCACTTTAGACAGACATTTAGATTTTTATTTTTTAAAGAATTAAGATGGAATTAACAGAATCAACAGTGGGGTTATGGTTTTCCTTTTATGATTTACATAATGTATATTGTGTACGGAAAATGCATATCATAATTTTCGCAACTAGAATTGGATAGATGATTTTATTCAGCCTAAATAAAAATGTGATTCCTACAAATGTATTTTTATCCATTGTAAAGGCGTTCCCAGTGGTTTTTTGGTTGTGCAGTTTTTAGCCCAAAAGAAAAAAAAAACCTGTCGTCTTTTAAGACATATTTTTTGCAGACCGGCAGGAATCTATCAGAAATAATTCAATTTTTTTAGACAGCTCAATATTACAACAATAGTCATCTCAATGGGCTTCATACTGGTAATTGTATAGTTAACATAAAATCATTTTTTTATATATTGATGATATATATGATTATATATGATGATAAATCTTATATAAATATAAAAAATTCTCGTCTTAGTTGTGGGTGGGATAGTTGGTGTCAAAGTAAGCCTCCGCTGATATCCCATTATTTCTTTGTTTACTCTTTCCTGCTAGCTTACAGCCCCTCACAACCCCAAGCTAACATAACTGTAGCAAGAAAAAAAATGGCGATCAATATTGACGCTATCAAGCCGTAAAGTTTTGAATCAGTTCGAAGCTCAGATGAGGAAAAAAAAGACATTAATGGATCATTTGTCTGCAAGTGGATGCATCAGAATGGAGCAGAGCCCGTTTCAGTTGCTGTGTCACAACTAAGAAAGTTTTCGAATGACGTTTTTAATCTGCGCCCCATTCGCCACAATTTCAAAAAAGAAATACACCAAAACACAGTTTTAAGCTTAAATTATTTTGTATATGTCGTCCATTATGAGAAAAATTCCAGAGGAACCATTTTAATTGGTGTCCAATCATTTTTTTATCTGCAGTATTTTAAACGTGTTTCCATTGGACTTTTAATTATGGTAATGCAGTTTTTAGTCAAACTACAAAAAAGAAATTGTTGTTTTCTAGGACAAAGTTTCTTCAGAGCGGCTGTAGTTGATTAGAAATTTGCGTCTGTGTTGTGGGCAGGACTGAAAGCTAGAATCAGGGAGTTTGCAGCCCGCCCAACGTAGTTTTCACGTCACAAATAAGCTCTTTCCTAAATGCATTTTTTTTCGTCTGCTGCTGATTCACAATGATTTAAATAGAGAAATACTCCAGAGTGCAATTTTGAGCTACATCCTCCATCATCCCAAAAATGCCCTAAGAACATGGTAAAAACGCCAAAAGCACAATTTTCATCGGAATGGGCTTTTAACACCATCTCAGAAGCTCATTCCAACAACAGCAACCCATACTGGTGCACTTTGCATGAATGTACGGACAAGTGTCTTTGGTTTTGTGTGCTTGTTGCTGCTTGCCAGGGCAGGGCTTCCTGTCCCTGTGATTGCTTCCCTGCCAGAGCAACCTTTGGTCTCTTTTGCTTTGCCACCTGGACTGTCAGCCTGCAAACCTGGCGCCATCTCCTCTCCTTTTACCTCCCCTCCCCACATCCCGTCTGGTCTGACATTATCTTGTTCTCTTAATCTCTATGATCCTTGTTTTTCTGTCTCCCCCTGGTTCTTTTCATAAATGATTGTCTCCCATTCTTCTTTTTCCCGTCAGCCTTAATTTCTTTTTCTGTTTAATCTGACCAGACTGGGATAGTCACTAACTCTCTATGCTCAATAAAATGATCCATTGCTGTTTCATTCAGTGATTCAGAGGATTAAAATTCAAACGTAGTAATAAAAACAGTTTTAAGCCCGGCTCTGTGATGCACATGTTTCTGCATTTGTTTTTATAATCATTACTTTTTTCCACTCCAGTTATTACAGGAAAAGCTGGTGTGTTTGATGTCTCAGTGAGCCTTGATGCCGTGCAAATTAATTGAGTCATATGCAGTGGATTGAATTCGACTGATGTCTGCAACAAGGCCGAAGCTATAAAAAGCCCAGATGGATGTAGCTTGTTGTAAATTGTATTTTACTTAATGAGTAATCTCAATTAAGAGCATGTCCTGTTTTGAACCACCAAAGTGCATGGGGGTGTAATGTGTGTAGAAAATCAGCCACAGTACAGGAAATGGAAATAGTTAAAATATACACCTTTTGTAGCATGAGAATGCTAGAACAAGAAGGTTACCATGTGAAAATGAAGAAACAAGTAAGGTGGTGTTTGCATTTCATTTTATGGACCAGATTTTGCAATGTTCCAAAATAGGAAGTACCCGCTGGTTCCAAGAAGCCAAACTCCCTTTGACTTTTACTGAGAAATAAACAGCTAATACTCATTCATTATATGGTCAGAATAACCATTCTTGCTCTGCTACTTTTTACACATGTTCTTACTACGCTAATTTTTCTTGTTGTGCAAGTAATCCAAGTTATAAACTGACCAATCAAATGCCTCAATAAAAGTGTGTAGTATCACATTGAACATGATTCTCCCGAAACCACTTTTAGGTGGTAGGGGTGTGGCTTTCCAGCTCAGTGGCCTTTTGGTGGTGTGGCTGCCCTGAGACTGGAAGGTCGTGACTTCATTTCACTGGAAGTAAACCATTTTCAATGCATGGCATCACACTCACTCGGTCCAGCTTTTATATACAATCAAGGCTTAGAAAAGTAGTCACAAATTTTAGCTTTTTTTTTTTATACCTAACCGATGAAAACCATATCATTAGTTTTTTCATGAGGGAAGTGCAGGTTGTAAAACACTTAAAAAGTCAATATTTTTTAAAGTAGGATTAGTAAAGTACCAAAAAAATACAAACCCAGATACTGGTAGCTAAATGAAACACAAGTCACACAGGAAAACAAACAAACAAGTTAGACTATTAACAAAACAAACTTGCATATTGGCCAAAAAAAGTGCTTTTCATTCTAAGCAGTGCTACAATTATCTTTAGTTTGGCCTGTTGCATAAATATATGCAGCCTCCATAGATAAACTAATAGAACATATAAGGGGAACTGCACTATAGCATTTTCCTTGGTGTTGGCAATAAACCAAAACTGCTTTGTGTCAACATAGTCTTGTTAGTTTGCTCTTAGTTGTGCTTTTATAATGATACTGAAACCAAAAATATGTTTATATTCTTGGATTTTGAAATAAAAATATAAAAACTGTAAATGGTGATAATTGTCTGCAGGCAAGATCTTTTGATCAAATAACTCATCTGCAGTTAACCTTAGACACACCAAGAGCTTAAATCACCTTTGCATGAGACTCATCACGCAGTTTGACTGTTTCTGTCTGCTGTGAATACATGACCTGGAAGCTTAAAGACCACATGCTGGTGCGAGTGTGCCCAGTGCACCAAACAAGATTTCCCAATTAGGGACAACAGGGAGCACATGCTGGTGTGTGAGAGCTGATACTGGGCTTTGGAGATATAAATAGGACCACCCTGTAGTTGGGCTTCTACCAGTTGGTGTGATAAGTATCTAAGGGTTATGTAAGACCTAGTCTGTAGATCTTAATTTATTGGTTTGTTCTAAAATCCATCCCCTCTCTCTTCCTCTTTTTTTTTTTCTCTAATGTAATACTTTTTTTCTTAACGGTGACGTGTGGGTTGGCAGTGGTGGTTCCAATGAAACTACATTTGGCTCTGCTCCCAGTAGGCTTTAGCCAGCACGCTGCTCTCGTTCTGCAAGCTGTCCCATTTCTGTGTCTCGGCATTTGGTGGGAATAGCATACCACAGCATTCCCTAAGGTTAAATTTGGATTCTGCTACAAACAGGCTAAATGTGATGACGTTTGCCATAAGGTTATTTAAAGCCACAATATAAATTCCCTTGAAATTCACAGATAGCACTTTATTTCTTCATGATTTAGGTAAAACAGTTCACAATAGAAGAAAAATGTTTGAGTTTGTGGATTTGGTGTTTAACGTATACAGTAAATTACATTCAAACATTGCTTTTTCATTTTAGAAAGTCTTTAGCACTGTAAAATGCAACTAAAATAGTGCTTTCTGGTTGTTATGCTTAACAAATAAGTCATCAGAACAAACACAGAAGTCTACAAGTACATTTTTTAACTCTGTTTTTTTGTGTGTGCCAAAATTTGGAATATATCAATATCATATAGTTTTTAACATTTGACTGATTTTTTTATTGCTCTTTTTGAGGAGTGTTTTGTCATTTGACTTATGAAAATAGTTGTTAGTCAGTGATGTTTAATTTCATTAGGGTGGACGAAATAAGCAAAGAAAGCAATCAGGGTAAATGTTTCTAAGAGAAGAATGTTGGCACTGGAGATAAAGAGAAGGGAGGAAGAAATGAGTGAGGAGAAGGAAATGGAGAGACACGAGGGTTGGCTCTGTTCAGCGCAGAAGTATTCTCCAGTTTCAGCACAGCCCATTTAGGCTTTCCTATGTCATCACCAACTAAAAGCAGTGAAACAATAGTTTATAATAGTTATAATATTATTGTTTCACTCCCATAATACTGAAACAATAATATTGTAACAAAAGTTCAGTATAGAGTTCAGGGTGGTAGAGTTCCTAGACAAGAGTAGAGAAAGAAGAAACAACATTGTTTTAGGGCTCTTATGTTTCCCTTTGGCCGTCAGTCGAGTTGAAAGAGAAGGAAGGGTGAATCCACGTACATCTGGAGATCCTCACAGCAGACGAGGAAGATGTTGGATGCTGAAAAGAACCCTGGGAACAGAGATGACCAAACCCCCAGAGGGATCTGGCAGGAGGAAGCGTGTCTGTATGTGCGCGTATGTGCATGTTCTGAAGTCAGTCAGTGCTGAGTCATGGCTGTGCTGGCCAGCCAGATAGAAAGAGCTTCTAGGGGGGGGCCATCTGGGGAAGGGGGGACACAAGGTGCGTGCACTGAGCATGCTCTGAAAAGCACAGGAAGAGGATTAGTTGTTGTGATAGGACACATGCAGGAACTGTGGTGACGCAACATTTAGTGAAGCCAACTTTCACAGCTTTTCTGATGTACGTATTTCCTGCGTGTGTGATGGTCTTCCAGATGAAAACTCAGCCTTGTTGCAAGAGTCGATCCCAAGTGGAACAACTTTTTCCCCCTATGCATTATAGCTAAGATCATAGAAAAGTCTGAGCTATGTATTAGATAGGATATCATATAATGTCCCTGTTTGGCAAGACCACAATGCCCCCCCCCCATTTTTTGGTAATTACTGTGAACTGTTGGACCACAGTCTTACACTCCCCCCTCCCTACTGATGCACACACACCCGTATGCACGCACATTTTAATTTCCTGCATTTAGAATAGACCTTTCTGCTGCAATGGATGAAGATGGTATGTACTTACAGCCCATAAAGAGCATCAACAACAATCAATCTTTGCTTATGCTTCAGTAGTTCACTGTCTTAGTAGACAATAGCTAGTTTAAGACATTTAGTAATTATGTGTAAGAATTAATAGGATTATTCAGAGAAAAAAGTTTGTAAAATTTTTTATCAAGTTTTTACAGACCTAGTCTAATTAAAATAGTGTTTTTGGTGCTTTTAATATGTTCTTTTCAGCATTTTTCTCATGATGGAGGACATTTATGAAGGAAATTAAGCTTATAATTGTGTTTCTGAGTATTTCTTTGTTCAAATAGTTGTGAATCAGGAGGAGATTTGCCATTTGAAAAAGCCAGTTGCAGTGGTTTGCTGATGCAGAGGGCGGGCCACAAGAAAAAGCTCCATGCACATCTTTGTTTTCCTTGTCTGAGCCGACATGTGGCTTTAACCTATATGGCTGGATTGCTCCAGCATTGCTCACCATTTTTCTTTCTCTGTTAATGTTGGGTTGGGGGTGTGGGAAGCTATAAAAAATTGAGCGAGTCTAAACAAAGGAATGATGGGAAGTCAGAGCAGGCTTACTCAGCTCCAACAGTCCTACCCATACTTCGAAGGCAAATTTCTAATAAACCAATGCCACTCTGTAGAAACTTTGTCCTAGAAAACGACACGTTCTTAAATTTCAGCTTAAAATGGCATAATCATAATTAAAAGAGCACAGAGAACACTTCTAAAATAGCTCATATGATGATTGGAGTAGAACTTGAAAAAAATCTGTTTGTGTTAACTGCTTCGTATTTTACACAGCAAGATTTTGAACAATTTGACTAACTTTAATATGATTTAACATGAATTTGAAAAGTGATTAATATGAACTGGTTTGGTAACATAAAAAGCTGACATTTAAATCAAATGAGACAACATGACCTACATGTCATACTTGCATCAGAAAACTGGACTTTTGTGTACTTGTGTTGAAACTCCTTAGCAGGTCTCATTGTTTCATTACCACTTTTAAAATATTGAGTTTATCTTGCTGACTCAAATAAAAGTTAGCAAGCTCTGTATTTTATTTAGTTTTGTTTTAAATGAGTTTTTCCATTACTTTAAAGCCAACGAAAGGGTTTTCAGCTTAAGATAAAAGTGTCCTGCACTAAGAAGGACACTTGATAAGCTGGAAAATAACAATGTAGTTTTCCCTGTTTTCATTCAGTAGATTAAGTAGTATGTTAAGAATGAGGTCACAAGCACACCAGACTAGGCATGAAATATGTCTGATTGAAGAATTTGGTAACCATCGTTTCTTTAGTGCATCATTCACTCGGTCTGTCTGATATTGTGGTTTAACTAACCTCAGCTTAACTTCAAAACCCCCTTAAACATCATTATAATGCCAATGCTTGAATATACAAAAAAAGAGGAAAAATTAGGTTGGAAATGTTGACATGAATGTTAAAATTGTGATAGTAAGCAGCATATAACTCAAAATAAACATGGTGGCACACAGGAGCTAAAGACAGCAGGTAACTGGGTGGAGTGGGGGTAGAGGGCGGGGTGGTGAGGGAGGAGTACCTTCTTTGTGTGATTGTCCTGTGTTTTCTGTTTTTTATGTTTTTAATAACTTTCACTTTTTATGACTGTTTTATCTGTTTTTATGTTAAGCGCTTTGTGTTTTTAACCAAAATGAAAGGCACTATATAAATAAATAAAGTTTGAGTTTGAGCATGTTTCAAAACGTTAACAAGCAATAATTAAAGAAAAAAGTCAAATACAATCTTTTGTTTTTATTTTTATATTGATTTTCTTTCTTTAAAATCTTTGTTTTTAGCTTGATTTAATCCCCAAAATGTCTCCTAAATATTTTCTTTTGAGTTAGATGTTGACTTTCTTATCCTACTTTCTTATCCATGGAGATTATCTAGAATGCATTGACTCCCTATTGTTTTCTGTCAGCAGTGAGTTATTTATAACTGATATTTCAAGACCCACTCCGAAGAAAATTGTGTTTTTAACATGTTCTGACATTTTTCTGATGATGGGGTACACGTATTGAGAAAATTAAGTTAAAATTGCATTACTGCGTATTTCTTTGTTCAAATCGTTGTGAATCAGGAGCAGATGAAAACATTCCATTTGAAAAAGATCGTATTTGTTACGTAGAAAATATTACGAGCACACAAGCCTCTGATGCATCCACTTGTAGACAAATAGATCCATATGCGTCTCTGTTTTCTTCGTCCGAGCTGAAATCTGGTTCACAACTGTACGACTCCAGTATTGCTCCAGTAGTGCTCCAGTATTGCTCACCATTTTTGTTTCACCGGTAATGCTATGTTGGTAGTGTGAGGGGCTGTAAGCTAACGGGAGAGTGTAAATGGAGAGCTCTCAGCAAAGGTTGGGGGAAGGGGTCACTCTGCATTAACGCTCCCACCCACAACTCAGAGGCAAGTTTGGGACAAACTACTGCTGCTCTGAAGAAACTATGACCTAGAAAATGACTTTTTGATTTTAGGTTTAAAACAGCGGAATCATAATTAAAAAGTCACAGCAAACTAGGGCTGCATGATATGAGGAAAACTTGCGATATGCGATATTAGTGATCAATATTGCGATAACGATAAATTTGCGGTAAATAAACAAATAGAAAAATAAACAAAAACATCATTCCCATTTCATTGCAACAGTTTAAAAATTATACTCCAAATTAGGCCTGCACAATATACCGCAAATATATCGTTATCGCAATATCCAGCTCTGCAATATGCATATCGCAAAAGACGGCGAATATCGCAATAAATCGCAAACCCAAAATATGTTAAAACAATCTTCTAGCAGCTTGAAGCATTTAACGAATCAAATAAATCCCTTTATGTTTTGACCAATCAGATGGACGCCTGTTATGTTAGATGTTTGTCCCCCATGTCGATGAGGGTCATTTGGAGTATAATTTTACACTGTTGCAATTAAATGGGAATGATGTTTTTGTTTATTTTTCTATTTGTTTATTTACCGCAAATTATATCGTTATCGCAATGTTGATCACTAATATCGCATATCGCAAGTTTTCCTCATATCGTGCAGCCCTACTCCAAATTACCCTCATCGACATGGGGGACAAACATCTAACATAATAGGCCTCCATCTGATTGGTCAACAATGGGTAGGCGTCCATCTGATTGGTCAAAGCATAAAGGGATTTATTTGATTCGTTAAATGCTTCTAGCTGCTAGAAAATTGTTTTAACACATTTTGGGTTTGCGATTTATTGCGATATTCGCCGTCTTTTGCGATATGCATATTGCAGAGCTGGATATTGCGATAACGATAAATTTGCGGTATATTGTGCAGCCCTACAGCAAACGATTTCACAGTAGATCAAAAGATGATTGGAGTGGGACTTGAACACTTTGAATTAATTAAAGTTCTACTTTTGACTATTATGTCTCAGTGATTGAATTCTTTAAACGTAGAACTAGCTCGATCTGTACAGTTCTCTAGCTTCATAAATCTTGGTTTTGCACAACACCAAGATTTTATCGACCTTAAAGCAGTATGATATTTGTTCTTCGTGTATGTTATTTTTTTAATTTACTGTCTTTTTTTTCTATTATTATCAAAAAAAGAACTACTCTCAGAACCTCTCAGAAACTCATTTATCCTGGTTTCTTTCTCTTGTTTTTTTCAGAAGTGACTCTCATCCAATTTGGTTACTGCAATGAATGGTAACACTATCCATCCAGTCAACACCACTTTAGCGGAAGGTCCAAGTGTAGCAGCGCCCCCGAGAGGCTGGAGGGAGTTCTGCGAGCTACATGCCTTTGCCACGGCCCGGCAACTGGCCGGACATTACCGGAGTTTTGCTAGAGAACGTCCGCAACATGACGTGGTCCCACCAGAGGCTTTTTCCAAGCAGTTCAGCGACCTTTTTCAGCAACACTTCTGCTGCGAAGTTGACAAGGATAGCCTTCCATTTAGCCCGAATACACAATGCTCTGCCATTTTGGGCAGTACTGCTTCCACATCTTCTCTGGGCTCAGCTCTTCCATCACATGCCGTGATCAGCCGAATTCGTATCACAAATTCACCTGAAACGCAGGACTATCGAGAGGCAGGCCGCCCAAGTGGAGGAACGGCTCTGCTATCACTCACACCAAAAGTGGAGTCAGTGGTGTGGAGTCGGGAGCAGGAGCAGCCATTGAGATGTGCTGCAGGAAGCACCTTCACCGGATCACGAAGTATCAGCAGCACAACACCGCTGATTCGTAGCCATAGCAACGAAGAGATCTCCACTACTGATAGGCATCAGGTGTCTGAGCATTACTCCTCTGACTCATTGGCATCAAGCCCAGGACGTGCCAACGTCACTCATTTCTCTTTAACCCAAATCCAGCAGACTGTAAGACATTTTTTTAAGAAAAGACCCATTCCCAGCCCCCGCTCTTCTCAGGACCTGTCTCCTAGCAACCCCAACAACAACAACAATCCCACAATCCTTGGTGACAGAGTGAGTGGAATTTCCTCCGCTACTGAGGGAGTGTCATCTTCATCCTCCTCTTCCCTCTCGTCCTGCCAGAACTTTGAGGTCACACCCCAAGCCAACTCACAACGGACCGGAGTGTTCTGTCAGTTCCTCGATCGATTGAGCAGGTTACGCAGCAGGAGCATCAGGCAAAGGAGGTCAGAAGTAAGGGGCTGCTGTAAGGAGGGCCAGCTCAAGTACTTGGTGGTGGATGACACTATCTCAGACTCTCAGCCCCACTGGCAACGGTGCCGCCTGCTGGTCAGGAGGATCAGGGACTCTCCAAGTGGAGGCGTAAGAGGAGGCGAGAGATATCAGTTGGAGCTCTATGATCCTCCAAAGGTAAAAGCATGTCTTTACATACACTGTATAACAATTATAAACAGGCATTGGTGATTTTGTTTTTATACTGTTACTCTTTTAAGATGTGTGATTTTATTTGCATTTCTTGTTGTTTTCATCTTGTTGCCGCAGTAAATCAGCTTTTTCTTGATTGGTACAGGTGGTTTGGCAGAGAGTTTTATGCCTGATGCCCTTCCTGACACAACCCTGTATTTTATCTGGGCTACATAGAAGCTCATTAGCCCCCTGGGAAACAGACCCTAGTCCTACATGCAGCCATACCGTTTTGATTGCAATTCCTTTTCTAAAATATTTAAAAAGACTTGTATTTTTGGAGATTTCCGGTGTTCACATGGCCTTGACTTGGTCCTCAATTTAATTCATTAAGTCACAGTAGCAAAGCAATAGGTTAAACATATTTTCTTAAAAATTCTCTCAATGGTGTTAAAAGTTGCGTTTTCTAGGTTTGCAGAAGTTGTCGCTTATCTCAAGGGTGTAAAAATGTTTGTAATGTGTGATAGTACTGTCTGGGATAATCAAAGTAAAACTGAATATAAGCATTGACTTTGCAGATTAGCAGAAATGTCAGATTGGACGTTATTCTCATAATTTTTTTGTTGGAGAAAGTCACATAACTGACACTGTGATTTTATCTTTTTGGAAACATCTCAAATGGGAATATCTCTAAAAACAGTTTTTTTAATCAACGTAATTTATTTGCATGATCTTTTTAGGCTTTGGTTGGAAAAAAAAGTGGATTTTGTTTAGAAGGTTTCAGCATGGCAAGCATGATATTTAAAAAAAAAAAATCGAAGTATCTTTCTTTTGTGTGACTGATGTGTTTTTGTTCCTTCTTTGAGGTGATCATTTTTTGTGTCGATTCTCCTCTCAGTTTAGGTGTAGCTTGGTTTCACAGGGGTGTTCTTCGGGTTGGGTATCTGCAGTTCTCAAAAGGCTCTTTTACTTCTCAGAACTGTGCACTTCACTGAGCCATTTAACATCTGGCAGGTCCCTCTTCTTGTGTTTCATATCTGTGTGAGATAAGTCTGTAGATCTGTTGGTGTCACTGAGACTGGCAGCCCACAGAAGCCTTTGAAGGATTTTGTCAGTTTGCCAAACATTGTTACAAACTCTGAATTCAAGCAAACACAAGCATAAAAGCTTGAAGTTGCCGCCACCTTTTTTTTTGTAGCAGCTAAATTGATGGGGGGGGGTTCCCCAACTTTCTTTTTAAATCCTCTTTATTCTGTATGGTAACGACATAAATGGTATTTTGTCGGGCTGTATCGGTGCAGAGTGCTGCATAACAAAACGAGACAAAAGCTTTGTGACATTCGGCTCCACTTAAAACTGCTGGTTATTCAGGAGGTTTACTTGTCATGCAGGATTTTAATTTAAAAACAGCAGTTCATGAGCATTCTGAGACCTTATTGGTTCAGTTTAATGCATAAAAGCAGTTTATTAGAAACAAATCCAAATGTTATAGGCTGCTTTGTTGCAGTATTGAGATTCAGTGATTTATACACTGATTTCCCTGCAGAAATGTTCAGATCATTGGCTTCTTAACTGGGGTTGGGAATGCTTTAGTACAATGTAGTTTTTTCTTTTTAATTTTGTTAGTACTGGTTATGTAAAATGCATGTTTTGAAAGTTGATATATTTTTTGTTCTTCCGGTTTAACATCTTTCTACTATGATGCATCACAGAATCAGTTGCATTCATGCCTTCTTTTACAGTTTGGTGTCTAGATATACCTCCCACACAATTTCCTGTTTGTTTGGGGTTTTCTTTAGCCAAGCTGCACATCTCTACATTTACTTCTTAATTAGAACATCCACTCCAGAAAAAACAAAGAAGATAAACATTTTTAGGCCAAATAGCATTTTCACAATAACAATTTAGAACAAATGTTATCTGGCCTTTATGCTAGCCTTAAAACAGCAGGAATTGCTAGAATCTAGTAAACACATAAAGAGTCCTATAAAAACAGTTGTATTGCTTTTTTACATTTTTATTTCAGTCTCATAAATTCCTCAGACGTCTGCAACATAACTCACCTAGATACACCTGTATATATACTGTGGTGCTTTTGTTAGCCAACCTCATTGTTGCTAAATGGTTTCCCTCATTGGTGTGTGTGTGCTTAATCTTCCTTGGACGCATACAAAGGCTCCTGGGAATGGCCTTAAAAGGAAGGAAAGTGCTAGGGCTGCATGCTTATGTTTAAGCATACACATAAAAAAAGCGTTCACACCCTAAAATAAGACATTCACACACAGTAATTTATATAAAAGTTGTGCTTTTTCTTGGGATTAATCTAAAAATAGTTTAAATTCATGTAGTTTATGTGTGTCAGTGAATTAACATATGTGTGCAATCTAAACAAATCTTAAAATAAGAATGGATCTGCAGTGCTGCACTGTGCGCTTTCTATTTATAAATATTATTGGGTTTGTCTGCATGTGTGGGAAATAGAAGTTTAATATCAGTGAACTCATTTAGTACAAAGGAGCAAGCTGCATGGAAACTGATAATGCTTTTGCGTGAGAAAGATGCAGTCAGGGCGCAGCTGCAAGTTCCTGAGTGTATGTGTTAGAAACGCAATACAGTACAAGCTCTTAAGCACCATGCATTATCATTTACTATTTTTGAAATCCTTGTGACTCTTAATTTAGTTAAAGGTTTGTAGCAACACACTCACATGGTCACCTCTGTGAAAGATCCTTTTTTCTAAGGAAAAATCTTGTCATGTGCAGGTTTTATTCTGCAATTGGTAACCATGGGCCACTGCAGGGGAGGTTTCACTTCTGTGTAATCTGAACATGCGAACAGCTTCACATCTCAAATGTTGGATCATCACATATTTCAGTACTTAACATTTTAACATAAAGATGATTATGGTCATGCTGTCTACTGTATTGATTTCTAAATAAATTCATTATAAAGTCTAAATTCTTAATAATGTTTATTAATGTTTTAGCATTGAAATTTGTTCTGGTATTTGACTTTTTTTTATGTAACCCTTTTCTTAAAGCCTTACTTTTTCCATATATTCATTTAACATTATATTTTTGTGGAGTTTTATTTCTATATGCTGACCTTTTAGGTGTAACCTAAAAATGACGAGCTATCGTGACTGTTGGCTCATTGCAGAAGTGACTCCTGTCTTGTCAGCTCAGCACAGCAGAAGTCTGCACCGTTCCCTTTAAACATGTCCGAGACTTCTACCTGCCCTTGTCATTCTTATTTTGGTTTTTCATATAAGCTTTGATGTAGACCAGCTGACACATTTATCCTGCTGTTTTGTGAAGTTAATTTAGCAGCTTCAGAGGACCATCAAAAGCTCTTTCTTTCACGTTTTATTTCCTGGTGTCCAATACTCATCTTTTTATAGACAAACTTATCTTATTGCCAGGAAAAGTGTGCAACTCTGTCTTTTAGGGTGACTTCCAACAGGCTGTAAAAGTCTGACATGCCTCTGAAGACATCCCAGAGCCTCCATCTTAATCATAGCCTTTTCATTGCATTTCAGCTGCGTGTGTGTGGGTGTTTGGGTGTTCGCATGTGCACGTGTTTGTTCCAGCTCTCCCAGTACTAATCTTTCCCACATGGTTTTGTTTCATGCCTGTGTGTGTGTGCATGCATCTGAGTGGTGTGTCATCCTCCTCTTGGAGTCTCTTTAAAGCTCTTTGCTTTTTGTTTGTGGTCTTGCTTTTGCGTTTCACACTTTTTGCACGTTAAAAAAAAATAAGTTTGGTTCATCCTTTGGTCAGCCTCAAACAGTAGTGCAAGATGGAAAAGGCAGGTTTCCTAACTAAAAGTACTTTTAATAAAACTTAAATTTGAAGTTTCTACACTTTAGGCAGGAAACAGCAGTTTATAATGACAGTTCTTATAAAGGGTCTATTTAGTTAAATCAACAAAGTCTTAATCAAAGTTATTTAGAACCCATTCAAGATTATATTAAAAAAGGTTGTGTTCTCTTGTTTTTTCTGTCTTGTGCGGGCTCCCTTTCTCTGACAGTAAGATGCATTTGCAACATCAGTGGAAAATACTTTTCCAACAGTTAAACCTCTGTGTCCATCTGTTCTCTCTTATATGGCAACATGCAGCATCAATTCGGTTCTCACTGCATGCCGCAACTAAAGCTCCAAAAACATGGAGCTCCTTCAGCTGAGAGAGAAGAAGCAGCCTAGATTATTAGCAAGACTGACAGTACAAAAGTTCAGAAAAATAAGGCACACCAGGAGGTCCACAAGTCTAAACGCACCAGATGTGTTAATATAGGCAAAAAAAAAAAAATCAAAGCATTTTCACCTGGGCTTGCGGGGTTACATTTACATTTATTTTGGGGCCGTTTAAAGTCAAGTCCCCCTCCGATCATCTTTTGGTCTGTGTTAGAAGCGTTCCCAGCTGTCTTTCAGTTACGATTATGCCGTTTTTTAGTGTCTGCAGAGCGGCAGTAGAAATTCACCTCCGAGTTGTAGGCGGGACAGTTGGCGCAACCCACCCCCTTTCCCCTCCCTATTACTGAGAGATCTCAGTTTACACTCTCCCTCTAGCTTAAAGCCCCTCACACCCCCAAGCTAACATTATCCGTGGAACAAAAATGGTGAGCAATATTGGAGCTATTTAGTCATATCTGAGCCAAATGCCAGCTCGCACAAGAAAAACAAAGACCTATATGGATCAATTTCTCTGCAAGGAGATGCACCAGAATGGAGCAGGGCAGGGAACCAGCATATTTTCTGTCACAAATAAGTTCTTTTTCAAACTGAATTTTTTTTGCCTGCTCCTGATTCACAGTGATTTGAACAACAAAAGTACTCAAATACAATTTTAAGATTCAATTTTGTTTATATACAGTACAGACCAAAATTTGGACACAGCTTCTCTTCCAAAGAGTTTTCTTTATTTTCATGTCTATAAAAATTGTAGCTTTACACTAACTATGAATTAACACATGTGGAATTATATACATAACAAAAAAGTGTGAAATAACAGAAAATACCCGTATTTTCCGGACTATAAGTCGCACCGGAGTATAAGTCGCATCAGCCCAAAAATGCATTATAAAGTAGAAAAAAACACAGATAAGTCGCACTGGACTATAAGTCGCACTTTGACGGGAAATTTATTTAAAAAATCTGAGACCAAGAACATACATCTCACCTAGAAAGGCAACTTAAAATAACAGGGGGTTAGTGAACAGGCTAAATAGCTACATGACGCACAACAAACTGAGTATGTGCCTGCTTTATAAACATAAAACCACTGTGTGAGTGGGACTTGGACTTTAAAGGGCTACTGATAAGCTCAATGCTGGACTCCTTTTTTTTAATATGTCACGTTGTTGTATTGGGTTAAAAGAAAAAAAAAATTACCGGTAAATGTTCTAAAATGTTATACAAATGTTTGTATTGAAATGATACATATTTGTTAACCTGAAAAAAAGATAATTATTAGTAAAATACTACTTAAATTAAAATAAATTGTATTTAAGTGTGGGAGCATGCAGGTCACAAACACACTTGACAGTATGAAAGTACCACTAAGTACCACTCCGAGCCTGGAGCGCCCTCTTGCAGTTGTCAGTGAAAATAACAAACATGTGAAATTATTTAACAATGTAATTTATTTCAAATATAAGTCGCTCCGGAGTATAAGTCGCACCCCTTGCCAAACTATGAAAAAAAGTGCGACTTATAGTCCGGAAAATACGGTATTTAAAATTCTTGGTTCTTCAAAGTAGCCACCTTTTGATTTGATTACTGCTTTGCACACTCTTGGCATTCTCATGATGAGCTTCAAGAGATAGTCACCTGAAATGTTTTTCACTTCACGGGTGTGCCCTGTTAGGTTTAATAAGTGTGATTTCTTGCCTCATAAATGGGGTTGTGCAGAAGTCAGGTAGACACACAGCTGAGAGTCCTATTGAATAGACTGTTAGAATTTGTATTATGGCAAAAAAAAGCAGCTAAGTACAGAAAAAAACGAGTGGCCATCATTACTTTAAGGAATGAAGGTCAGTCAAAGGGGGCGATAACAGCATCACCGCCCTTTTTTTAAAGTTTTGGTGCGTGATTGTAACTATAATAAACACATTAAACACATTCATCTTTGCTGATAATTTAATTTTTCTGCTAGTCCTGTGTTCAGACTTTAAGGGTTTCTGGGGGAAACCTCAAGTGAAGTCACAAAAACCATCAAGTGCTACAAAGAAACTGGCTCGCATGCGGACCGCCCCAGGAAGACCAAGTGTCACCTCTGTTGCTGAGGATAAGTTCATCCGAGATACCAGCCTCAGAAATGGCAGGTTAACAGCAGCTCAGATTAGAGAGCAGGTCAATGGCACACAGAGTCCTATCAGCAGACACATCTCTACAACATCTGTTAAAAGGAGACTGTGTGAATCAGGCCTTCATGGTAGAATATCTGCTAGGAAACCACTGCTAAAGAAAGGCAACAAGCAGAGGAGACTTGTTTGGGCTAAAGAACACAAGGAATGGACATTAGACCACTGGAAATCTGTGCTTTGGTCTGATGAGTCAAAATTGAAGATTTTTGGTTCCAACAACCGTGTTTTTGTGCGACGCAGAAAAGCTAAACGGATGGACTCTACATGCCTGGTTCCCACCGTGAAGCATGGAGGAGGAGGTGTGATGGTGTGGGGGTGCTTTGCTGGTGACACTGTTGGGGATTTATTCCAAATTGAAGGCATACTGAACCAGCATGGCTACCACAGCGTCTTACAGCGATATGCTATTCCATCCGGTTTGGGTTTAGCTGGACCATCATTTATTTTTCAACAGGACAATGTCCCCAAACACACCTTCAGGCTGTGTAAGGGCTATTTGACCAAGGAGAGTGATGGGGTGCTGAGCCAGATGACCTGGCCTCCACAGTCACCAGACTTGAACCCAATTGAGATGGTTTGGGGTGAGCTGGACCGCAGAGTGAAGGCAAAAGGGCCAACAAGTGCTAAGCATCTTCAAGACTGTTGGAAAACCATTTCAGGTTGAAGCTCATCAAGAGAATGCCAAGAGTGTGCAAAGCAGTCATCAAAGCAAAAGGTGGCTACTATGAATAATCCAGAATATGATATATTTTCAGTTGTTTCACACTTTTTTGTTATGTATATAATTCCACATGTGTTAATTCACAGTTTTGATGCCTTCAGTGTGACTCTACAATTTTCATAGTCATGAAAATAAAGAAAACTCTTTGAATGAAGGTGTGTCCAAACTTTTGGTCTGTACTGTAAGTTCTCAGATCAGAAAAATGCCAAAAATACAGAAATCTTTTTTCTTTAGCAAACATACATTTTTTATCAATCATTAGGTAAGTTGACGTTAAGAGAAAATGAAAGAACTTTACTCAAACTTTGATTAGATCTGAGATCAGCAGCATTCCAAATATGCAGAGTTTATTGAGTTTCATTTTGTATCACAGTCATCTTTAAATCTCACCGCAGTGTTGAATCTTCTCTTTTTAGGGATAAACGTTCCTGAAACCTAGAAATGACGCCTTGAAGTGATTGAGTCATGTACAGTGTGTGGGTGCTTGTGCATTCTTTCGCAGCATATTCACTAAATGCGTGTTCTTGTTTGTACATGATTTGAAATATCAAATTACAACTCTTTTTGTTGCAATCAGAGCAAAGAAAAGACTCTCTTATGTTTGCCCTCAGCGGCTGATTGATCCAGACTCCTTAAAAAGATTGTTTTACCCACAAAAGTTCTGCTTTTATTTATTTAATTTTGTTCATACGGCCTCAGCTAGCCCACCAAATTGTGTTCCACAATGTTGTGTGAAGCCCACAGAAATGTAGACATTTAGTTTTAAAACTTCATGAACTTCATGGGTTTTTAAGTCTAAAAATTTTGTTTTTTCTTTTTTCAAAGAGTGTGACATCCTATATAACGTGATATCCTAATTGTAGTTAACCTTTCCACCTGTAAAATGTTAAAATAAAAAAGCCTCATGCTGACGGCGCATGTGTCATATTGACAGACGTGTAAAAGGTCTGCGGCTTTTCTTTCTGAAATCTTTCTCTCTTTTCTTGGAGATTTGTGGCTTATTTGAAAGCTGGTGGATTTCAGCCACAAGTTTGACTTATTGGAGAAATATTCGTACTTCTTGTCTCAAAATGTTTTAAGCAACTTATCCAACTTTCAAAATGTCCATATTATTATGATGTTAGGACAAATAATGCTTTCAGTCAGTTTAAGTTCAGACCTTCATGAAAGATGGGAGGAGGGATTGAAGCCAAACAGCCTTGTAATGATTTTTCTATTTATTGTGAATCATATGGGAAGTCTTCTGATTTTAAACTCCTGGTTTTTTATAAAGAACGCATTCGCTCTAAATTAGTATTTTAACAGCTTCAAAGAACTGAAGCTGTTCCCATATAATTAGCTATTGTTAGATCGCTTGATAGCTGACTGTTTTGGAACTTGCCTCAGCTTGCCTTTGCTCATGTTGAATCTTTTCTGGAGAGCAGACCAAACAACATCCCTGACTTTTTTTTTTTTTTTTTTTATCACATCCTTCATGTCATGTCTCAAAGCTCCCACTGTAACCTGTAGTTTATGGGCCAGGCTTCATTGAAAAGCCTAAACTGTGAAATAAACTCAGATTTACAGATTGAGGCCATCTCAGTCTGTTGACATGTACCAACATGTACCTGCCTTCTTCAGAGCCATGGTGTTTTAGTTAAAACTAAGTGGTCAACAGATACAAAAAAAGTTGAATGTGTATGTTTAAAGCTGTGGTGGGATTAATCACAAAAATAAGAGTGTTATGAATATTTAGGATCTGGTTCACGTAGCGTTGATCCCTTGCTTCATAGAGAAAGGTGTCCTAAAAACCTGCAGTACTTTAATTCAGTGGTCCCCAACCCCCGGTTGCTCCATGTGCCCCCGCTACCGGTCCGTGGATCATTTGGTACCGGGCCGCACAGAAAAAATAAAATAACTTAGATGACTTCCGTTTTATTTATTTCAGAATCTGCCTGATTTAGTTGCTCGATTCTCTGTTTCATCCGTCTATGTTACTCTTGACGCAGGCCAATTCGCTCGTCTTGGTCACGAGATAGGTTACCACTAAAATAAAACCCAGGAACTAGCAAAATGAATAAAAAAACGAACGTCTTTGGAAAGTTTCTTTGCCAAGTGGAAAAGGCCCAGCCAGGAGACAGAAGAGGAGCCTTCCCTTCCCATCCCAAAAAAAAAAAGCTACATTTAATAGACAGTATCAGGAGTCCTACTGTCAGTCTACCCCAGGGCAGCTGTGGCTACAACAGTAGCTTACCATCACCAAGTATGAATGAGGGGTGAATGAATAATGGACATAATGTAAGCGCTTTGGGTGTCTTGAAAAGCGCAGATAAATCCAATCCATTATTATTATTACTTAAAATACGGATTTATCCCAACGGGAGATTCCCTCCAACCATTCAGCATTGTGGTGAGTTGGATTTTCCATGCACTTATTTTGAAGGCATGTTTAAATGTTATACTAATAGCGACCAGGGAGTGTTGCGGGCAGAGAGGACGTTGCTCATGTCATAATTCGTGTTTATTGTTACGTTTAGAAAATACCACAGTTTTCATGCAAGTCATATTATTTTGTTGTACTGTAGTGTTGTTCACGTTTGGTCTGCTGTCAGAGTTCCGCAGACCTACAACAGGGAATTAAATCAATCCCCTTTGCCTGCTTTGGTCAAAATAGGGTTGAGCACGGGTGTTTCTTTTTGCCTATGGGTCCTTTCATCTGGCAGTTATGTTGTTTCACCCTTAGTTATTTCTTCCTGTTGTGTTTACTTCTTTTTAGCACCATGAGTGTGGGAAGGGGAGAGGATGACAACTGTACGATGTAAAACGTTTAGCGTGTCAAATTAAAAGTGCAGAGTATTTCTTATCACGTGTCTCTGCCTTTATTGCAGCGTTGCTGCAGCGTGTGTCCGCCACATTTAACATACCGGTTCGTGAGAATTTTGCCAGACATCAAACATTTCCGTGGTGCAATAAAGGTTGGGGACCGCTGCTTAATTGACATAATCTGTGCCAATATATATTTACAAAAAACATAAAAAGAATTGAAGGTGAACAACAATGCAACAAAGAATACTTCAAAAAATTTTAGTTTACTGCCCTTTCATGCATTTCTCTCTTTTTGCATCAAGCCTGATGAAACAGAAAAACCTTGTCAAACAAGGTGAAGTCATCTCACTTTTTGTAGATGCATGCGTTTGCTCATGAGTGCTTCAGAGTGACAAAAATCTAGAGAAACATCTAAAGGAAGTAAAGCGGTTAGAGTCATGTGGTCAAGATGTTTGTCAGATCTCTTGCTGTGTCTCTTTGTAGTTTAGTATTTTCTTCTGTTAAAGTCAGATTTCCATCCTGCGTTTGACAACAATTTTGTACATCTTGTGTGTTGGCCTTCAGCAAACTACATTTTTTTATGATTGCTAGTATTTGATTGTTAATGCAATGCATTGCAATTGCATTTTTATCTCTGACGCAACTGCGTTGCCGGCCTGTATTCTGTGTGCGCGCGCGAGTCTGTGTGCAGCATGTAACCACAGTGCCAGTGCACGACCTTGCTGAATAGCATACGGAAAGCCCCCAAAGCAATGCAACAGTTATTGAAAAGTTTTACTTGACCTCTTTGGTTCTTAGTCATCAGTACTCACACATACCAATACACTGTCACACCTGTTTACCTACATATGCCGTACCTGCAGACATTGCGTTACAAACCATCACTGCGCTATGACTTGAGTAGAGACGACTGCTGTCAGTGGTTACTGCTTTTCAAGGAGTTTCATGCTATAATGACTATATGTTAGGTAAATGCTGCACTGCTGAGAGTTTCATATTTAGTATTTTATTTTCATATTTTATTAAGCTACAGTTACACAGTTGTCTTTTTTTCTTTCTTTTTAATGCATATAAACAAACATTTGATTTATAGTATTCTTGAAACTATATCATCAATTTGCTTAGAACACCAGGGGTGCTCACAGTTTGTTGCCATGCATGCTAATTTCGAGACGAGGAGCTCCAAAAATATAGTATTTTTGAGTCTAAAATGCTATGTTTATGTACTAATAATTCAAAAACCACACAGTAAGAATACACAAATTTACGAAAATCTTTGTAAGGAGCAATAAAGTTATATTTGTAGTAACGGATGAGGCATTTTATTATGTTAACCAAGTCACGTACTTCTCTGTGAGGATGATGATTGGCTGACGGATTTTTAAAAATGTATATTTTTGGTTATTTATATTTAATGGGCCGCGATTGACCCACGTGGTTGATCAGATCAACGAAATGAGCATCCCAGCTCTACACACTTGTTCTGTGTTTGTCTCTGACAAAAACAAACTTAGAATTGCTAATCACCTTTAAACTAACAGGAGTGGGAACATTTTTCCTGTGTATGAAACTTCCCACTTCTATGCACAACTGATGAATGTCTTTGATGATTTTTAGAACAGTGTTGGTGTTTTTTCAGCCAAAATTGGAGATTTTGCTATTTATATTTCTCTGTGTAATGATTCTCAAATGTCTTCCCTCTGATATAACCTCGCTCTTTGAAACTAACTTGCAGTTAGTGAGGAACAGTACTGGACTGTGCATTTACTCTCTTGTAGACAGGCTTGTTGGCCCTTCTAGTGTTTACTTTTCCTTTGCTGCAGTAAATTCTTGAGTCTGTTTTTCTCCAGTGGGTTCAGATTAGTGTGCAAACAGCTGGCCGTCATTTTATATTAAACATGTCACTTACGCAGCTCAGATGCGTGCAAGGCCACTAAATCACCATACACACAACACACGCATGCATGCACAAAAGGTGTAGAAAGGTGACATGGCAGTTTGTGAATGTGCAAACAAGTTTGCACAAAAGGAGCCATCCCACTTGTGTTGCAAATTAAACAATGACAGCAACAGTTTGCTGTGCTACAACTGATGTTTATCTACAGAATGAGGAGTGGGTATGTAAAGACATGGAAGGTTTCCTCAAATAATCTT
Source organism: Oryzias sinensis (assembly GCA_037389245.1). Lineage (NCBI taxonomy): Eukaryota > Metazoa > Chordata > Actinopteri > Beloniformes > Adrianichthyidae > Oryzias > Oryzias sinensis. The sequence goes on from CM074495.1 coordinate 6,875,704, forward strand.
AATTTTTGTCAGACTTCAGAAAAAGGTTTGCTTTGGAGAACTTCAGAATAGATTCCCATTACCTTCTAGTCAGGACTACTAAAGGTCAGTAATAAATGAGACACACACATCCCCCAAAACAAACTTTATCTGTTCAAATATCTCTGCTAACGCTCCATATGTTGACCAGGCCCCCCACCTTCCATTCCCAAACTTAATCCAATCCAGGAGGAACCAAACGTTGCGGTTTCATTAAAGATCACTAGAAGTTAGCTGCAGGAGGAAGCAATTTCTCATCGACTTCCTTGTTAACAAGCCAAGTTTAACACTAAAGTAAACATCTTTACAGCCTGGTTTTAAGGATCTCTTCAATGTATATTGCTTTGGCAACTGCATGTGTGGGATGACAAATACACATCACATTTACTGATGGCTGTGGTGTCAATTTTAGAACAGTTAGATTTGGAAAGCTGCTCACTTTAAGCTAAACTTTGTGGTAATTATATTGTTTTGCTAAGCTTTGCTCAGAAAAAAGTCTTCTGTGAAACAACAAACAGGAATAAAAAAACTCTCCTCGTGTTAGTGTCCTTTAGGAAGCTTGAAATATACTGTCCCTCACAGTGAAAAACACTTCTTTCATGTTTTTATGCCAGCGAAGCTCCCTCCATAACAACACACAGGAAATTGTCACAGATGCGAGTGGCTGTGTGTGACTGTAACACCCCTCTGGCTTGTTTGGCTTATCACAACCTAAGTATTTATGACATCACAAGTACTGAACTTAATCCAGGAAGAAATGTAAAAAAAAATAAGTAGATTTGTTGGGTGACTAAACTGCAACAAAGTTTAAAGACCCATTTAAATCATCTTTTGATTCTTTGTAAAATTGTTCCTGGTGGTCTTTAAATCATGATTATGCCAAAATAAAAATAACAAAAAAGTGTAGTTTTCTAGTACACATTTTCTGCAAAGCAGCAAGAGTTCATTAGTAATTCGCCTCTGAGTTGTGGGCGTAGGCTGGAGGAACCCCGCCCCCTTCCTATTGTTTAGAGCTCTCTAGTTACACTCTCTCCCACTAGCTTACAGCCCCTTACACCCCCAAAATAAGATTACCAGTGCATCAAAAGAGTTTAGCAATATTGAAGCTATTCAGCTGTACAGTTTTCAGCAAGATGCCAGCTTGGATTAGGAAAACTAAGACGTACGTACGGATCCAATTGTCTGCATTGGATGCAATATTTGCACAGTTATTCCCAGTTAAATTTGCACAACAACTGATTTGTATATAGGTGTAGTCATTTACACATGCATAGTTATAGTTTATGTTGTGTGTGAATTTATTTCAGATATCCTGTATATATCCTACCTTAATCTTTATTTTATTTTATTTAACCTTTAACCTTTCAGCATTCAGAGCAGACAGCAAAGTAAGCATCTCATTGTATGAGAATAAACTGCTTTGAATCTTGAATATTTGAATCAGACTGGAGGAGAGCAAGGGGGTTTGTGGCCTGTCCAACATATTTTATGTAACAAATAAGCTTTTTTTCAATTGACATTTTTTCGTCTGCTCTTGATTCACAGCGATTTGAATGAAGAAATACTCAGGCTATTTATCTGCATGAATTTTATTTAAGGCTGTGTCACACAGCCACTACAAGTGGGTCTTTAAATTGTGTTAAATGTTAGCATTTTCAACAATAAAGCAAAACATTGAACTCAATTCAATTCAATTCAATTCAATTTTATTTGTATAGCCCAAAATTACAACAACAGTCGTCTTGATGGGCTTCGAAGTAAAACATGAACTCAAAAGGATCATGAATACAAAGAGTTCAATAGGAAAATACTAAAATGAACTAACAAACTGACTAAGCTATACTGGCATCCCTGCCCTTAGACCCCCCTTCGCGGTAAGGAAAAACTCCCAAAAAAAACGGATTCGGAAAAAACGAAGAAACCTCAGGGGTGTCCACATGAAGGAGGGATCCTCCCCCAGGACGGACAGGCGATGTACCAGAACTCTTAGAGAAGAATTAACTTATCTAAATCTACAACTACATATTTAAAGTCCAGCAGACGAGCTTCATCCAGTCGTGGTTGTGGGGACAGTCAAAGGCGCGAGTCGAGCTGGAGACAGGAACCACAGCCAGGAGCAGGAGCAGAGAAAACAGCATGAAAACAGCAATTCACATTCACAAAGCCTTTTATGTTTCCCTTTTTATCACTACTTAATTTGAGTTCCCAGTACAACTTCACAATAAAAGTCTTTTGTAACGCCTCTGTTGTACCACTCTACCCTCCTAGGAGGTAGTGACTCCTGTGAGGCACACACACCGACACTTGAAACAGAGCTGCAGGCTATTCCATCCGCTCTAGATTGCAGTGTGTAAGTTCAAACTCATGCAGGGCAGAGCGGCTTCCGCTTACTTTATGAAGTATTTCAATTTAACATCTGTGATTTGACAGCCTTATAGTTCTAAAAAAGCCTGTGCAGGGAAATAGAAACTTTGAAAATACTTCTTTTGTTTTTGTTTAAGCATTTAACTTCTATCAGAAAACTAAATTTTGTTCATCTTCTAAAATGTTGTGGATTTTTTTGACAATAAAAAGATTTTGGTTTTTGCATTGCATGCACCTATTCTGCTCTCTGTTATTGTACATGAAAACACTGAGTTTTGCAATGTTTCGCTTTGCTCCAATTTTTTCTGCTTTGTCAAGTTTTCATCTGCTCTTTTAGTGCGGCATCGAACTCTTTACAAGGAACCTCTTCCACTTCTGTGAATCTGTACGTGCTGCTTTAACTTCCTCATATTTTGGCTTGTATATCAGTATTTCTAAGAAGTATGCAAGGAGGACAGTGCAGTCAGTGACACATTTATTCATAGGCTACATCTCTGACAGTGTCTGACATGTTTCCAAGAACACACTCATCTCTATCAGTGTCGGTAACCCCACATAGTGCTCGGTGTGTGTGTGTGTGTTTCCCACATCCTCCATGATGCCACAGATAAAGCTTATTTTGAATGTGATCAGCTCTAGTGATCTCTGGGCTGCGTACAATCCACCTATGCACACAAACCAAGACTAGTGTGAGCAAAAGTCACTATCAGCGCTTCTATCAGTCTGTGCAAGTTTTTAAATGAATGTATTTAACTTAAAAAGTACAAATCACATATATATTTAAATCAAACATATAAATATTAATAAAATAGTATCCCTGTTAAGACATTTTTAACAAAGCTCTGTCATATTGTTTCTATGCAATGTAGGTAAAGAGAGGAAAGTCTTATTATTCTAGTAAACCTTTTGTTCCTGGGCAGCTTTTTGGATCGTTTTATTTTAATGTTTTTATTGAAATCCTCTTCTGCAGAGACGAACGTGTAGCAGGAGTGAGCTAGCTGCAGAAAACGACCTCTTTCCTACCACCTATGAGCCAGTCAGTCTGCACCGCACAAACAACAGGTGCTGGGAGCTGCAGCAGAGTGCTGAGGTGAAAACAATGCCAGCTGTGTCAGTCCATTGCTCTTAGCTGCAGCTTTAGATAGATTTCTCAAAAAACATACCAGGAATTTGTGTTCAGTCAGTCAGAGTTTCATGCAACCTATGGGAACCAACTTTTAACATAGAAAATGATCTACAACTTTTTTTTTTTGTGCTTCCTCAGCAGCTGATTCACTCTATTCTAGTTCTTCCTGATTAAATTGATAAGAAATCTCCAGCTAGAGGTCATGAACATGTACTCTACTGAAGAAACTTATCCCTGCTGAGCTATTGATGTTACTCAAAGTGGACAAATTCACTTTACTGCTGGAATCTCATGAATTGTGCTTTGCAGGCTTTTCACAATAAAACCGAGCAGACATGATGAAATGTCATAACAGTCCAGATTGTCTTGCACACAGCTGGGAAAGTCGATTTCAACACGGGAAAAGTGCAAACACTGTCTCATATGTCGGTTTCAGCGATTGAGGTCACGGCCTTTTCTCATGAGTGCCACCCTCTGAATCGTGTGTGTGTGTTTTTGCGCAGGATAAATGCAAACACATAAACACTTTTCTAGGCATTCATTTTCCTGCAGCGTGCAACATAAATCAAGCACCCTGATACGCACGCACTCCCGGACAGCGCTGGCTTCCGCGACCCTCAGAGGGATAGAGGAATGTCGAGTGTCAGTCAGTTGCCGCGGCAACAGCCTTGAAAAAGGGACCCTGGGAAGATCGCTTTGGACTCCAAACATCCTGTGTGTCACCCGTGTGGGTGTGTGCACTTAAACTGTAGCTGTTTGTGACTCTGTGGGCGAGAGGTTGCATGGTTGCGTACCAGGACGTTTTTCTGTTTGTGTGTCTCTGTCAATAAGTGTTTTTACACCATCTGCTGCCCTGTGTGGAAACCTCCACAAAATAAGTCATTACTCCCACTGGTTTTGTGTAGCTGCTGCTCGTTGGTCATTTGTACGTGAAATGGTTTTGCTGTAAGGGTTGAGTTTTTAAAAGTCAGGCAGGCGACATAAAAGTCAAACACATCTCAAAATAACACTCAAAGTTGTTTAATTGTGTAGAAAATAATCAGTTTGATGTTACTTTGAGCAAATTCTTCAATAAGTACTTAGCTAAACAAATCTAAACAACCCATGAATGAGTTGGGTTGAGTTGAAAAACTTGAACTGATGTGAAAGTTCCCATTCAAAAGGAAACGCGGGTTTAGACTGAGTTGCATGTTTGCGTTTCACATTTATAAGATTTGTTTGAAGTTGAAACAAAGTAGTGAAAGTTGAGTCAGTTTGAAAAGATGTGGAGTGAAAGCTGAAAAATCAATATGTGGTCATGTTATTACTGTGTGCTTCCGCATCTGCATCCAGGAAAACCATCGCAGAGTATTTTTAATCATATAACTCTCAAAATAATCAAAATATTTACTTCAGAAGAAAAATCTTGCGAAGGAAATGTGTTAAAATATTAACCACATGTTATTAGAAAGAATAAATGAAAAAGGAATTTGGGGCTAAATCTAATCAAAACTTCATAAAATGTTCTTTTAGATTGTATCTGAGACACATAGGTTTCTGAAAAGTGAACTATTTATCATCTTTCTGTTAGAAACTCTAGTCATAAAATCTAAAGTTACAAGATTATAATTGTTGGTCTTTTGCATGTAAAATACCAGATAATTTTTACTACTATTAGTTTCTTTTAAAGTATATGTTTTGGAGTCATGGTAAGACATGGAAGTACATTAGTTTACATTAGTAAAAAACATAAATTGGTCATTTTATATTATGTTTGTGGTGTAACATCCAATACTTGTTCTTAAATTCAGTGTACCTCTCATTTACAAGAAGAAATATCTGCAATATAAACTTGTTCTATTAGATTTACTTTTTTTTTTTTGGGCATGTTTTGGAACTTTTTGCATAAAATGTTTGGACTGATTTGTATTGTTCTTTTTTCTTTTTGGAGTTAATGTGTGTTTGTATTGATAGTAGTATTTTTTTTTTGGCATCAATTGGGAGAAATAGAATCTGTTAGTGGACATATTTGATAGGCATTTTCACCTTGTGCTTTAGATAAATATTAACATCAAGCTTTACTTCGAGTGGTTCAAAACCAATCTTGTTTCATGTGGATACAGAACAGAAGAGTGCAGGGCCTTCTTTAGGCTGGATGCTCCTGCTTTCTGCTTGAATTGTGACCTCTAGAGGCAGGATTGCAAACTGCAGTCCTGCCTCAAACTTGAGCAGAGCATTCACAGAAATAAGGTCTGTTGTTCTCTTGCTTTCCTTCCTGCTCAAGCAGTCAGAAATGTGTCTCTCTGTATTTTACACAATAGTTCCTCTCAGAGTGCAGTCTGAAACTCATTCACATTCTTACAACACACTCCTCAATGAATGAGTCAACACAAGAGCTCTCACCTCCATTGCAAGGACTGCAAATTGGCTGCTGCACCTCCTGTGCAGTTATGACAACCGCTGAGACACGACACTACTCACACTGTAGAAGCTGGACTCAATCAGATGTGCATGTGCTGCTCTTGTGAAATGTAGATGTTAGAGAAGATTCAGAAACACCTTTTCCCTGTAAAAGCTTGAATATCTGGTTTATTCTGACTCCACTGGGATGGGAAGTCCTGCATGTATGAATGCATCTCCTTTGTGGAGCAACATATGGGCTGAGATAAGGCGCATAATGCAGAAACAGAATTTCTTCACAGAAACACAAAACTGGAAGAAATGCGAGCAAAAATCTTCATTTAAATATGATCAACGTTTTTTAAAATCAGAGAGCTACCAAAACGTTCCTAGTGAAATTCTAATAAAGTTTGAGTTTTGCCCCTTTGTTTAATGTGTTTTAACTAAGCTTAGATACAGCGAAGTCTTCAGTTTGAATCAGACAAAAGCTATCAGAATCAGAAAAACAAGTCAGATTTCTAGGAACTTCTCTGACTAAAATTCAGATCTGGCAGCAATTTTTGACCTTTTTTTTTCTCGGTTTCTATTCAGTGACTCACATCACTAAATGAGTCACATCTGCCTTTCTGCATCAGGCTTTCTTCTTGACAATATCAGACATCGGGGCTGAAAAAGCAAAGCTTTGCAAATGTTGATTGTGGTTGTGAAGCTGTTGTGTGTATGTGTGTGTGTGCGTGCGTGTGCGACTAACATAGACATTCCTGAGGCTCTCACACTGTCAGATAGACTCAAACTCATCCGGTGCTCAAAGCCCTGAAAGCCCTGGAATCTGTCCTCCCTGCTCCTCCCTCTGCCCTCCATCGCTCCCACCCAGCTCTGTCTCGTCTGTTTCCTTCTCTGCTGCTCTGTCATGCTGACTTTTTATTTTTATTTTTTATTACTGGTCTGCTTTGCTGTTTGTCTTTAACCCTTTCACGCTATATGTCGCTAATACGCAACCAACCATTAAATCCTGAGCTCCACTCAATTTAACATCACCTTGAAAGGAAAAACAAACATGGAAGAATATTTTTATATATAATTGGAAACAAATCAAGCATTAATGGGTTAATCCACTGGATTTTATCAACTTTTTTGTCGCTCCACTTGTTTATAACCTTAGTTTGTTTTGTTTTAAATGTCAATATATACTTTTCAATTATAATATTGTTATAATATAATATTCATGTCTTTTTTCTCTTATATTATAACAATTTTACTAAATAATAAGCAACATTTAACCTTAAAACATTTCATCCCAAAACTATCTTTAGTGCCGTTAAATTATTACTAGTTTATAGTTGAGGAATTCTTTAAAAATGGGTGGTCTTCCTGTTTTCTACAAAAGTCTCCACTTTGTTGTTCCATACCACAGGCTGCTCTTAAAACTGAGCATCAACCAACTGAACATACGTGTCTGAAGCATGTCTATTGGTTCTTAAAAAACAAAGCTGCATGTGTCAAATTAATAGTGTGTTAGTGTGAGTAACAGAGCAAATGTAAAGCTGTCATTATCCTAACAGGCTGGTTGGGATCTGTTTCTTGTGTGAAAGAACAAGAAGATCATGGAGGCCGTCTTGTGACGGCTCTGCTTTCTGTTCATGAAGTCCACTTCCTCTCACACACAACCTGTAAAAATGCATTAAAAAGAAAACGTCTTTGCATTTCATGCGCGTGTGTTCCAGCATTTGACCCCCACTAAAACAGGAACTACGATGCAAACACTAGTACTTTGATATTTTATAGTGACATTTGGCAGGATGGAGCTTCCTGTAGAGTCATCAGTCATCCTGACCTGTAAAAACATAGTTTTTGCCTTAAAAAAATCAAACATGTCATTTGGACAAATGTTTTTTCTTCTCTGTTGATGGTTTTGTTTTGTGATTCAAAAGAGGAATCTCTATTCTTTAAAGTCTCACTCTGACCATCGTTTGATCTATTTTAAAGCGTTCCCGCTGGTCTTTTAATTATGATTAGGACGTTTTTAGCCAACATCAAAAACCGTGCGACGTTCCCTAGGACATAGTTTCTGCAGAGCGGCAGTAGTAAGTAGTAAGCAGGGGGCATGAAGTAAGTCCTCCCCTTCCCATCAGCCATCTGTTTACACGATCTGCTGCTAGCTTTCAGCCCTTCGCAACCCCAACCTAACATTACTGGCTCAACAAAAATGGTGAGCAATATCAGAGCCATCCAGCCGTTCACTTTAGCTCCAGATTCCAGCTCAAACGAGGAAAACAAAGACGCTTGTCTCCAAGCGGATGCAGCTTGTGGTTGCCGTAGTAACTACTACGTCACACCTACAGGCTTTTTCTGCCGGCATCTGCTCCTAACTCGCAACGATTTGAATAAAGGAATACTTTGAAATGCAATTTTTGGCTTAATTAGTTTTATAAATGTCCTCCATCCTCAGAAAAATGTTACAAGAACGTGTTAAAAACACAAACAGGACTGTGTGAAGGAGATTGTTGTGCAGAACATTTTTCGTTTTTTAGTCTAGTTAAATTCAAATGAATCTAAAGTTATTGCTGTTCTATATAATCTGCTAAAAACTGGTGCGTTTTGCTTGATGCCTTGATGTCATGCATGTGTGACCTGCAGCACATAAAACATGTCTTGATGGTGTTTTTAGGCCTCCAGTCCAAAGCTGACAACTCACTGCTACGATATCCAAGAAGTCCGTCGCTGCAATCGGCTGGAGATGCCCGACAACATCAACACGTTTGTTTTAAAGGTTTGTTGCAGCCTTTGTTTTGCTCCCAGCTTCAATTCAATGCACTGCAAAACCAAAACCAAATGTCTTCACGGAGAGCCGTAGATCAGAACCTGAACTGCCCAAACAAAGCGTGATGTAAGCGTCTCTGCTTCTGCAGGTTAATCGAGGTAGTCTGATTTTTGAGACGGACAACGACCAGCAGGTCAGCTCCTGGACCACAGAGCTGAAAGAATGTATCAGCAACAGGTGAGAAGCTTCTCAGCTGCACATAGGCGTGTGGAGACAGTTCCATACAGGCTTCGGCAAACTCACTGCTTTTCCTGCAGAAAAGACATTCCCCTCCAAAAGTCCATATTGTGTTGGACTGGAACAACAACAACAGCTTAAATATGCAGTTTTTGTTTATTAAATGCAGCATTTTTATCTTTATAGTAACACCCTCTATGTCTATGGATGTGACTGAACAGGGGACTTTCCTGTTCCTGGTCCGGCTCGACTCAGAGAATAAATATCACAAAAAAAACACGTTCATGTGTGAAAAATGTATGAAGAAAACAATGGAATGATCCATAACAGAATTCATCTTTAAGAAAAAAGATAAATTGTTGTAAAGTAGAACACTTGGCATCTGACGGGAAAACTGTTTTTGATGAATTCAAGAAAAAAATTATTAAAATCTCTTCAAAACAAAACCGAGATTTGAATGATCTGGAAAGAGCTTGAACTGAAAGCAGACGTGTTTTCTGAAAACATTAGAGAGAAACGCCCCCAGATTCTAAACTTTGATGATAAAAGCAGATGTTTCTGATTGTTTAAAGACCCACTCCGATGTAAAAACGTGTTCTTGTGGCATTTTTCTGATGATGACATAAAAGATTAAGCTCAAAATGTCCCTTTTGAGTATTTCTTCATTCAAATTGTTGTGAAGCAGGAGCAGACGAAAAGATTCCGTCTGAAAAAGATCACATTTGTGATGTAGAAAAAAACGCATGCGGGTGCACAAGCAGTGGTGAGGGGAATGGGGTGCGGGGTTGCTCTTTCGGCCCGGGCACATCTATGATGAACTACTGCCGCTCTGCAGAAACTATGTCCTAGAATTTTTCAAATTGTGGCTAAAAACGGCATCATCACAAGTAAACCACCACGGGGAACGCTTTTGATCTGTTGGAAAAGCTGATCATTCTTGTTCCAGCTGCTTCGCTGGTCAGTGAAGGAAGAGCTCTCGGTTTCCAGAGTCGTGGGGTTTTGTGTCTTAACCCTTTAAATGCCTCACTGATCCAACTGATCTCTAGATTTTTTCTTTATACATCACGGCTCCATACGTTTTTTTCTAGGAACTGCATGAATACAAAGACGATCGGAAAAACCACAGACAACAAAGACCCTTTGATGTTCTGTAACTTTCAGGAGGTTCCATTCCGTTCTGGCCCGTTCCTCGCAGGAACAGACCACATTTCTACGGGAAATGTTTGTTTAGCTCGTAGGAAGCTGATACTGTTCTCGCCACAGCCTCAGAAGAACGGAGCCACTGCAAAAGGACTCCATACCCTGGAACTGTTCCGGCCCAAAAAGCCAAAATGTCATCGCTGGTGTGTGTTACCATGGAGCTCCGGCAGACTCCACACATGAAACGGCTTTAATGATGAAGACTGAGCTCAGCGTGAGGCCGTTTTCTGGCAGGAGCACTCCTCCTTCAGATGTGGTCCACTTAGCTTGGAGGATATGGAAGCCTGAACTTTAATCGCAACAGACACAAGAACACAAACACACACAGTAAGGAGAAGCAGATTTCAGGGCTTGTGTGTCCCTGTGTGTGTCCCTGTGTGTGTCCCTGTGTGTGTGCAGCCAAACTAAAGAACAACAGAAGAACAGAGGCTCTTAGATCAGACATGAACTCATGAACTGGACTCATTTCCTGTCTGTTCTGCATGTCTTTGTGCTTCCTGATTCCTCCAGGACTACACACACAGACACACACAAACACACACACATCATCATCATCATCATCATTATCAATGGGACACGTTGTAAACAGTTTCATGGTCTAATTCCAGCTCGAGAATCGGTTACTTTTTGTAAACTAATAAAGCTGCAAAAAGACGGAGAGCAGATCCTTCCGGTTCTGTCCCGTTCCTCTACAAACTCACTGAGCACCGGCCCCCCCAACCCACAAAAACAAGCACCTTCCCACTTTGTGATGTAGACCAGTGAGAAACAGGTCCAGGCTGACGGCATGAAGGCGGAGCCTCAGAGATGGAGTCGTCTTATGTCCATGTAGGGAAAAAGCTCAGGAAAACAAAACAGATCCACGCTGTTCCTGGATTCTATTTTATTGACCTTCTTTTCTCATTAAACACATTTAACATGCAGACTTCTAGTAGAGGACTTATCTGTCATAATAAGCTGGAAATATAAATACAATGCCCTGATCGTGATAATAAAATAAATATTCAATATCTGATTTGGATTGAGTCTGAAACTGGGATGCCTTATGATGCGATTGGATCGGGACATCCCGATCATCCCTGCTAAAAACCTGTGACGTCACTAAACAAACTGATGATGTCACTAAACACTGATGATGTCACTAAACAAACTGATGATGTCACTAAACAAACGGACCTCAAGCCCAAAACGACGTCTCAACATCCTCTCACCAGGAAGCAAACGGGAACGGCTGATGTCTGCTTACAAGCAGAGCTGACTCTTTTTCTGTGTGTTTCTGATCTTCAGGCCAGCCAGTGTGAACGTGGAGCCCCCCCTCTCCCAAGCTGAAAGCTCTGCTCCCACAAACCACCGGAGGAGCTCCGAATCAGGAAGTCCGAGTGAGTTCTGCAACCCTGAGACGCTCTCTCAGTTTTCTGATGAAAGAGGGGGATCCGAATCTAAGCACGCTCCTCTTCTCTCCAGGTCCTGTTGTCTTCACTCTGCCAGAGCAAGCCCTCCAAAAGACAGACCACTTCCTGTTCTCTTACCCCTGGTTCCATGGACCCATCTCCCGCGTCAAGGCCGCCCACCTGGTCCAGAGCTGGGGCCCCCAGGGTCACGGGGTGTTCCTGGTTCGACAGAGTGAGACTCGACGGGGAGACTACGTCCTAACGTTTAACTACCAGGGAAAAGCGAAGGTACGCCAACGCCTAGTTGACTCGCCGTTGAGCGTTCTCGGCACTGAGCGTGTCCACGTCTGCTTGTGTCCTGCAGCACCTGCGCCTCTCGCTGTCTGAGTGGGGTCAGTGCAGGGTGCAGCACCTGCGCTTCCCGTCCGTCATGGACATGCTCAGCCACTTCCGCATCTTCCCGATCCCGCTGGAGTGCGGCGCCGCCTGTGCCGTCACGCTGTCCAGCTTTGTTGTGGCGGGCACCAGCCCCCCATCGCAGGGTGAGACAGTACTGAACAAACGGACGTCACATGAAGATTTAAGCTTACTTTAGTAAAAAAAAAACAAAGTTTGAAAACAGTCTGACTGGTTAAAGGCCCACTCCGATGAAAACGGTCTTTCAACAAGTAGTTGTGGCGTTTTTCTGATGGACATTTATCAAGAGAACTAAATTCAAAATGGCGTTACTGAATATTTCTTTATTCAAATTGTCCTCAGTCAGCAGCGGGTGAAAAAATACTTTACTGTACGGCTGGATAGCTCGCCACTGTTGTTGCACCAGTAATGTTAGCTTGGGGGTGTGGTGGGCTGTAAGCTAGGGGGAGAGCATGTAAAAGGATGGATGATGTGATGGGCTCAGAGGGAAAGTTTTGATAAACTACCGCCGCTCTGCAAAAACTGTCCTAGAGAACAACAAAATGGAATAAGCGTGATTAAAAGGCTGCTGGGAACGCTTTTGCAATACACCAAAGGATGATCGGAGTGGGACTTTCAGAGATCAGGTGATGTTGAGGCGACCTCGTGGTCGTCTGCTAGCATCAGTGAGATCTGTGGCTGCTGCGCTCGCTCCTCACATCCTGCTCTCTGCTCCTCAGGTCAGCTTTCAGGCGCTCTGCTCGTCCCGTTCTCGCTCCACCGTTGGAGCTCGGAGCCCAGCCTGGCTCACTGCAGCCTGACCCGCAGCTCCAGCCAGCCCACCGCCGCCCGCTCCACCACACGCCCCAGCAACTCCACCCCCAGCTCCGTCCGCCAGCCGGAGCATCGCCAGCTCCCTCCCGAACCGGCGCCCCCGCCTCTGAGACGGAGCGAATCCGTGGGGAGGGGGCCCCTCCTCCGGAACACCAACTCCCACAATCCCATCCTTCCCCAGCGGGACTCGGACTACGAGCTGGAGCCCGACCGGGGCCGCAAGCGGGCAATAGACAACCAGTACACCATGATGTGACCCGCCCAGTCCAGCAGCCTCCGTCTGAAGCAGTGTGTGCACGTCACACCCCCCAACCTCAACAAGAGTGTCCACAGTGAATGTATTGCTGCAGTTTCCAGCTGTGTTGAGCTTCTGATGTCAGACTGTCAGAGCCTGGAGCTGAGCAACCAGAACTCCTTCTGTTCTGCAGGGTTTCTCTGAGGTGTGCAGAAGTTATCCTGAAAAAAGTGTGCAAAAACAAAAAAGATTACTCTGACACAAAGTGTGCGCGTTTCTACACAACCACCAGCAACCCCCTTTGAGGTTGATTACCTTTCTCTTCATGCATTATCACCTAAAGTGCACGCTGCTTTCAGTGCACGTGTACACGTGTGGTCAGTGTGAGGCCAGGTGGGAGGCCTTTGGAGCTGCAGAAGCACTGTGACAGAAGCACAGCCCTTTTCTACTTTTGACCAGCTGCATGGTGTGTGTTGAAGTGTGTGTGGAGCTGAGGGCTCAGGAAGACTGTGAGGCTGTGGGACGGCCCCTCCCTCATTACTCAGCGAAGTGATGCTTTTGTGCACAGCCGAACCTGACGTGGACTGAGCAACATCTGGAGCAGAAGGGCTTCAAACAGCAGCTGGCTTGTGATCACCGCAGGCTCCTCCTCGCCGCCGGGAGTCGCTACACCTTTCTAGCTTTACAATCATAGCATTAATTTTTTTATTATTATGACTTCACCACACGAGTCCTTTTGTTTCCAGGGAACAAAGACAGGGCTTTGAAGATAATGTTTTTACACTATATGTATGCGTGTCTGTCATTGATCTGATGTTTTTGTAACCCCAACACGGCCTGAATCTCAGCGATTATGAAAAGGTGCCTTTAACATGTCTGACGCTGCAAAAGTCCCTTCAGGACGGCAGTTCCACGCTGTCGCCCGAGTCTGAATTGGACAACGACAAAAAAAACGATGGGATGTTCTAGTCGGCAGGCGTCAGCAGAGAAAACTTCCCTTTCAGAAGCAGCTCGATGCGTTCGGGTAACAAAATGAAATGATCTCCTAACTTTGCTTTAACACTAACGTAAGCAGAAGACGTCCCGTTCACGCTCAAACCTGATTCTGATGTTGCAGTTTGTGTTGTTTTTTTGGGGGGGAATCTGCAGCCTGAGTTCCTCTTGAACACGACTAAAGTAATCCGCTGCCTTAAAGTCATCTTTTTCTACTCAAGTTTCCTTTTTTTGGTTGTTTTTTTTATTGACAATGGTTGTTTTGTTCTCTTTACCGTCTTTAAATGTTTTTGGCAAAAGTACGGCTGATCCTCCATCTAACCACATATTTTGCTCGTCTTTGATTTCAGCTAAACGGTAACAAAAGCTGTTGTGCGCCCCCGTCTCCTCTCCTGTGCAGGACTTTTTTTTTTTTGGGGGGTGGGGTGTGTGACTGTGCTTTTGCCAGAAAGCTGCTGTTGACTTTCCCCCTTTTCCAAAAGGCTCAGGGTGTAACTGTGTTGTGCAATAAACGAGGCGCCCCCCATGCTTCACGCCTGCTTCAGCTAAACCCAGACCGCTGTTCCAGAAAGGGGCTGCCACTCCCCCCCCAGGCTAACATCCAGACATCATTGCTGCGTACCTCTGCACCCCCTCCCCATCCTTGTTTTTTTCTTCTTCTAAATATTGTCCAGTTGAAGAATGTAAATGTTCTCAATACTGTTCATCCTGTTTGTTACCTTCGCACTGTAAACATTCCAGTTAGCCCCGCCCCCTCAGCCGAACCACAACAGCTTCTCATTGGGTCTGCATCCCTCCCAGTTAAAAGCATCTAAATTATATGAAATATATCAACTGTATATTTTACTTTTCATAAATAAACTTTACCAAAAAGATTTTGATTTGTTGTTTGCAAACTTTCCTTTTTTTTAATCCCAATTCAATTCAGTGGTAATGAAAGACAGAAAATGGCTTTTAAAGGAGATGGGATAAAGAAAATGGAAGGAGTTCAGCACAAATTAAATTGATTTAAAATGTGCAAAAATGGTTCTGGCTGTTAGTCTTTAGCAGCCCCTTCACTAAAAACAGAATATTTTAACAAACTGAAATATCAATAAACACCAAAACTGCAGCCTTTATAATTAACAAGAATCCAGAAGACGAAGAGGCCTTCAGCAGAGAGGACTGATGGCCGTCTGCAACTTTAACCCTTGTTATCCCAGGCACTAGGGTCATCTAGACCCACTAGACAGTGCGCTGAACCCTTTTCAATTATTTGTGATCTTCACTGGTGTCCATGGATTACATGATCCACCTTTGTCATGGTAGGGAGAACGCATCAATGCAAGGGTGGGGGTCATAGGATAGTACAATGGTTAAGAATGAAACATTAAATCTTCACATTTATCAAAGGGAATGATTCCTCTTTGTGCCTTGGAGGCAGGTTAACATTGGTTGGGTTCATCTGGTGGTTTATTGAATTCAGAAACCTTTTATTTTGAAATTCTGCAGCTCTGACTCCGTCTTAGGCCAGCTGTTCCATAGGAGGCCCTCAAAAACACAATAAGCCATCCAGTTTTTAAAACTTTTTTTATTGTTTTTATTTTTTTGCTCATTTTTAAATTATTTATATTATCTACAAAGTAAAAGTTTTAACTTAAAAGTTACTTGTGGGTCAGATGAGAAGTGGGATCACCTCAGCCTTTAGAATTTCTTATTTTTGTCATAAATAAGGTTTCTCCGTTTCCACTTGGCTGCTGAAGTCTGTTTCTTTCACATGAAGTTCCAGGTCACTTTTAGTTTGGTTAGAAACTGGTGGTGTGGTCTGGAAACAAACGCAGCACGTAGCAGCAGCGGCAGCAGCGGCAGCAGCAAACAGTAGGATTAATACTGTCTAAAAGTCGCAATATTTCCTTTTCTTCAAATCAAGGTGCAGACTAAATACTAATTCCAGTTAAATCCTCTTTACTCTGGATGTTCTCTCTCTTTTCCATCTTACGTGGCAAACAGAAAAGCTGCATTTTGTGGCCCTGACCGTGTGTGCGGGGAGGGGGGGGGGCAGGCTCTCCACAGACGCCGTCTTTTCAGTAAAACTATCTTGTTAGAACTTTACTGCATTAGCTTGTTAACATTCTCTTATTGCCTAGTCTGGGAGGAGGAGGAGGAGGGGGGTGGGGTCCTGATGTGAAGCTGATCTGGCAAAGATGATAAAAGAGAAGAGGCGGGGGGGGGTCTCAGTCTCCTCTTCATGGGCTGCTGATGAAGGCTCTGGTTGAGAAGCATGATGCAGAGCAGGTCCCTTGGCTCGCTGGCGCCCTCTATCTACAGCTGCTGCTGATGAGGTTGCACTGCAAGTAAACCAGACGGGATGTTAAAATAATATATAAAAAAAAAAAAAGACATTTCAATCAATTTAATAGAGTAGGTTGACAGTGCACTGCTTAAGAAAAAAAGAAAAGGAGAATAGCATGGAAAAGAAATGTTGTAGAACCTGTAGAAGCTGCTGCATGAAGCCTGGGGCCACGCCTGAATCCACTCACTGTGGGGATGTCCACTGTCCTGGAGTTCATTATTGATTTATTTTAAATGCCGAACATGACGTCACCGATTTCCCAAAGTAAAAATCTAATAAATATGAACATTTTACGAAGAATAACTATGAATTCACTTATGTTAGGTTTTTTTTTTGCAGAGACTTCTGGGAAATTTCTAAGAAAGCAGTGAGGGGAATTTGGATTCAACCTAGAAAAATAAACCATCAGTTAATTTCCAGCTAAATGAAGCTGAGGTTTGAGGCATATTTTCATCGACAGGCAATAAAAACAAAAATACAAAAACACACAGAAATGTCAAATCTAGCTAAGAATTTATGAATTGATTAGGAAATAAAAGGAAATGATGCCGTCTTGTTGACCTAATTGCTGCAGATACACATTAAATTCAATGCAATGATTGGCGATATAACAGAAAAAATGATGAGGCTACATAACGAGGTTTAAATCCCTGTAACTCAAAACTGGTTTTCCTCGGTTGACCGAGAGTGATGTGGACGTAAAAATCCAGATTTAGAGAATTCCCTTATGCAGTCGGCAGTTTGAAGGTCCTGCAGCTCGTTCTTTAAATAGTCTTCATTTAAAATCTCTGACATGCTGCCATTTTTCAACCGTTTATGCAATCAATGCCAATACCGTTAATTCGGTAAAAGGCTGAAGAATTACGGTAGTCAAAAGAATATAAACACTGAAGCCAAGGCTCTGGCGGTAGAGGGAAAAGGAGCTGGAGCTAGAACCTCTGCTCAGAACCAAAACATTGAAAACATGAAGCTCCCTCTCTCCAGGATTTGTTGTATTTTGTGTGGAAAACATCAGAGGAGTTGAGTCAAAAGGTAGCTGTTCACTCTACCTTGTGGATGTGCCAGGTAAGAGAAATGTGTGGTGGAAGAAACAGGGATTGGGTTCAGGGCGGTCTGGGCCATGGGTCCCTGCGGACCCCCTGGAGGACCTTGGGTGGCCATGAGCATCATGGGAGGGTGGGTGGGCCCGGGGTGGTGTGACGGCACCATCCCGGACTGCATGTGGGCCTGCAGACGAAAACGAGCACAGGGACATGAATGAGTTTGAAAGCAGACGCTCCGACTGCCACGACACTCGCGCTGCTGCACGCCTGCATCTTCCACACAAAGCGGCTGCGATGAACATCTCTGCAGGCGGGCGGACGTACCTGCTGCACGTGAGCGATATGGCTGTGGTTGTAGCCGTGCTGCACCTGCTGAGGGTGGATGTAGACAGCCTGCTGGGCCGAGGGGAACGACGCCTGAGGGGACTGCGGGTTCGGGCCGGGCGTCATTGAGGGGGGCGTGGCGGCCAAAGCGGAGTACATCTGCTGCTGTTGGGGCTGGCTGGCCATGTGGAGGGCCTGGGCTGCCGCCGCCGCCGCTGCCGCACACAAACGCACAGGAGCATTGATGCAAAGCCGCGGACCTGAGACATTTAGGAGGGAGGGTTCAGACGCCGAAAAATCACCTGCTGCTGCCTGTTGGTGCTGAGGATGCTGCACGGGGCTGGCGGCGGGGTGGTTGGGAGGACCTCCGTGCTGGGGAGGACCGCCCTGCTGGGCTTGGCCGGTGGGAGTGGCAGACTGCTGGGGATGCTGTGGGTGTGGGTGTAAGGTGGCACTGGGGTGTGGGTACTGCTGAGGCATTGGCCCTGCAGACACTGGGACACAGGAAGCAGAGGAGCATTCATCACTGGCTATTCGATCCTCATCATCATCATCATCATCCTGAGTGGCTGCAGGCTGACGTACCATACATGGTGTGGGTCTGCTCATGGTACTGAGTAGTCGAGGAAGACACCAGGCTGGGTTGGCCGTGTGTCGGAGGCGCCATCATGCGAGTTCCACCCTGCATCACTGGACTGAAGACGTGCTGAGCCTGCAGGACAAACTACATTACAGCAGCTTCACAGGATGGAGCCGTAGAATCAGCAACACGTCAGGGGTGAGGGGCTCTGTAAAAAGAGGAAGCCCTAACCCAGGAGGGCCCAATATGTGGAAGGAAGTGGATCAAAAGTGTGTGAAAAGTAGATCAAGGGATAGGTTTAACTAAGACTTTTTTTTGTTTTATATTACTTTACATGTTTAAAATAAATCTAATCTAGAAAAATATTGAAAATAAACCAAACTATATTTCTGAAAATGTGCAGTCAGCCAATCGTACGTCACTTGATCGACATGCACAACAGCCAATAGGATATCCTCTGACACATTAGTCACTGCACATGCGTGTTCCCACTAGAATGAGCGCCACGCTTCGCTTTTCTACCTCCTAACCTTCAGAAGGTAGGTCAGCTGTCATTCAAACAGAACGTTTCTGTTGACACGACATCAACAAGCACATGAGTCCAATTCAAGGAGCTGTGGAAGGAGAAATGACAGAGGAACTTTTATCACGTTGTAATCTGACATTTTCATCTAAATTTACCACTTGAATTCAAAATAACCGTCTGATTCCCTTTCAAATCTGCTTTTCAAGTACGTAAATATAAACATCCCAAGTTATGATTTTATAATCTAGTGAGTGCGTGTAGATCTTTTGGGCGTTGCATGCCAAAACAGTTTGCCTGAAACCGTCCAGCCGTCAGTCCTGAGCAGCTGCAGGGGCAGACAGCGCGGCCGGCTGTGCGGTTCGTCTTGCCTGTGACTGGTAGTGGGGCATCTGCTGCACCAGCGGCTGGCTGGTGAACTGCTGTGGACTGCAGGTGAAGTACTGGGCAGAGTAGGCTTGGCTCGGCGCTACAATCTGGGGTCCCGCTGCCGTTGCTGGGTGCATCATGGTGGGGGTACCAGGCGGGTGGTGCTGGTCTGACCTCTGCTGGCCCATGTTAGGTACTGAAGGGAGAAAATCAATCAACGGGCACATGTGACATCATCAGCGAGGGCTAAAGAGAACACCGTCACCTATTGTTCTTTAAAGACCCACTGCGATGAAAATTATTTTTTGTAGCATTTCTCTGATGATGGAGGACATTTATTAAGAAAATTAGGCACAAAATTGCATTTCTGAGTATTTCTTTGTTCAAATCGTTGTGAATCAGGAGCAGACAAATAAATGCCGTTTAAAAAAATGACAACGTGGGCGGGGTTAACAGTCCCACCCACAACTTAGTCTAATATCAAATGACCTTCTGCAGAAACTAGGTCCTAGAAAATTTTGACTAAAAATGACATAATCTGGGAACGCTTAACAAAAGACCATTGGAGTGGAACTTTAACTAAATAACGGCAGAAAACAGCAACGGCTATCCTGACAGGAAAGTTGATTTTTCAGTAGATTTTCAGATTTTAGGTTTCCAAGTTATTGCAAGATTGATTTATGCCATTGCTGTTTGTTGTTTTTTTTTTTACTATCCTCTTAGTCAAAATGATGTGCAGGTTTGGGTAGAGCAGTGGGATGATGGGTAAAATCTTGCTGTGACCATGTCCGTCAAATCAACAGAAACACTTCATTCTTTTCCAAGCAAAACCATAACCCTGAAATGGAATTTATATCATAAAAATCTGATCTCGGGGTAAATACGTGCTTTGGAAAACAAAAAAAAGAGCCTTTCTCAGCCAGAAGGAGCTGAAAGCATGAAAAAGGATAGAAGAAGAAGAAGAAAAAGAGGACAAAAAGCAACAGGCAGTCTCACCTTTACCTGGTCTGTAGGGTTTAGACTGGCTGACTGTCATGTGAGGCATCTGAACCTGGTACATGGCTGGAGACTGGAGGGAAGAGAGCAGGTGAAGACACAAGTCTGAGCATTGATCAATCATTTTCTCTGGACTTCAAATGGGTCACACTCTAATCATTCCTGTTCAGTTATTTCACCTAAGTTGATAGAAAGCACACATTCATCTTTAAGTGGCTTTGCCAGCTAATCCCTCCTCTTATAAAACATTACAATAATTATAAAGAATACGCAAAAAGCTCGTTTTTTTTTCTTTACTGGGGGGAACATGCACCGAGTATAAATAGTGGATTTGAACCCAAAGTCTGCTCAGAACGTCTCCATAACATCATGCAAATACTGCACCAGGAACAACCAGGCGTACATTCACTTTAGCTTGCAGACACGTCTTTGGTCGACAGAAACAAAACGTGGCGTTCAGGGCCGCTCAATTGCAATAAGAAGTTGGCAAACCAACATCTGATGGATATTTAACAAGCAAGCAAAACATTTCAGTGTCGATTGGGGTTCAAAAGAAAAACGGGGGGTAAAAGGAAAGAAAAAAAAAATCTAGAAAAATGCACAAACCTTCCATATTATGCTTTTCTAATGGAGCGAGAGAGACAGGAGGAGGGGGAGAAAAGGGAAGAAGAACCACTCTGGTTATGTATCGTCTGAATCTGATGTTGGATCACCAAGTTGTTCTTAAAGCAACACATTTAAAAAACTTTCATGAAAAAACAAAGTTGTAAAAACACTATGAGAAGTCTTAACAGTTTGTCACTTTTTAAAGCAGAAAACATCCATAAATTCATATTCAGTTTATTTTTAGGAGTGAAAACAGATGATAAAGAACTCATGCATCCAAACACAGAACCTTTGTGAAAAAAAAATCATCACATCATACGGAAGAAAACAAGTTAGCTTTCGGTAAACCTGCCTTTTATGCTAACTTAGTGTTAGGTTTATGGAGATCTGAACTCAACAGCAGTAAAGCGCCCCCAGGTGGATCATTTGAGAATGCAGGCGAGTCTCACCTGAACTCCAGGACTGACAGGTGTGAGCGGATACATCTGAGGGAAGCAGACTGGCTGCCCGTACACAGTCTGAGGAGGAGGGACCACGATGGAGGGGCTGGGCTGGCCCTGGGGCCGGGGGGGTGTGGGGGTGTTGGCGGGTTTGGGCTAATAAAAGGCAGATGGGAACACAGAACGAGAAGCAGAAACCTCAGATTATCATCAGATTCCATTGAAACAGCGACCTTGATCTGACCTTCTCCAAACAACCGTTTAAGGACTCACAGCACTGCAAGCTGCTCAATAAAAGAAACAGCAGCTGCAAAAATCAAGGGTCTAAACGTTTGAATCCATCTGTGGATGCGGAGGTTTATAGATCTCTGCACTCTCCAGCTGTGTTGAAACTTAACGTCACACAGACAAGTGACCGACATGGTTTGTCGTGACAAATCTCTAAATTTTACCTTTAGTGTCAGGAAACCATCGTTGTTTTCTTTTACCTAAATGTTTCTCTTTCATGCTACATGATCGAATATTCCTCATTTTTTATGACCATGTTGTGTAACCATGAAGAATTTAAGGCAGCAGTTCGGATGGAGATCTCCATAGCAACAAACTGAAGCTGCGTTCACACCGAACGCTGCCTCCAGTCAAGCCCACGAAGACTCATTCAAAGGTGCTGCGACGTGCTCTGAGCGTCAGGCACGCCGTTCTAGTAGCTGCCCTTTTCAGGCGCCACAGGAACTCCGCTTTGCCCCGTGACGTGACATCGGCACAATCAGTGGGTGGAGTCTAAACCACACATGGAAGAGAATCTTGTTCTCCTGAACTTTATGATATTTTTTTTTACTTTTATTGAAACGACAATAAAAAGTTCCTCTAATTTTCGAATTCTCGGACAGAAAGTTGTCAAACTGGGGTCACAGCGAGAAATAAGCACAGCTGAAAATCGTCCCTCATTCAGATGGCGAGGCTCACCGTACTGTCTGAGTCTCTGGATGATCTCATCAACCCCGATTTAAAGACGTGATTACTGACACTAGATCTCTTCAAAATCTCTAAACATCATCATCAGATGGTGGTTATGTGGGATCTGTCTAATTCCTGGTTGTGAGCTGCTGCAGGATGACACTGACCTGACTGTTGAACCTGGGCTTGAACTCGTTAGCATTTGGGTTCAGAGTTGATTTTCGTACTTGACTGCAGAAAAATAAAAAGAGCAGAAGTTCATTTTTCCATTAAAGGGCCAGTCCAGAAACTTTTTTTTTTATTTGGCAACTTAAATTTCAAGCATATTTTGTAGAAAAAGATGGGTCTGTATTGCAAGATCTAAAGGAAACTTAAAAAAGGATCTAATCCGTAGAGAAACTTGAGGTTTACCACATGACAGAATATGTTTTACAACAGGACCATAAGCCATTCTTCTAAACTCACTCTTGTACTGCCTCCTTTTTCTCCTCCTTGTCCTCGTGTTTGGATCCGCTCAGTGTAGACGTCTGAACTCCTTGGGACGTCACATCCAGGCCCGTCCTCTTGGCGTCTGCTGCTGAAGGAGATGGAGAAAGGGCAGCAGGGCTATCCGGTTTACTAGCGTTTGTACTGGTAGTGGGGGGAACCGGCGCAGCCTCCGAAGCTGGAGCAGAATTCCCTGCGCCATTATCCTCGGCAGCGTCCCGTCCCGCTGCGGACGCTTTGTCTAGAGGAAGATCTTTGGGCTTTTCGGCTGGATCTCTGACAGGTTTGGTGTTCACTTCAAAACTTGTGTCTGAGTTTGAACTAGACTGAAGCTGGAAAACACATGAAGACGTTAGTTAAGGAGAAACTCTTGGGTTCTCAATAAATGTATTAAAATTTTAATTTTTGTGTCATGATTGACAGTCTTACCTTAAAATCTACACTAAATTTCTTCAGATTATCTATTTGTTTCCTGTGGTCTGATGGCATTGAAGGAGGTCCTGGCATTGAAGGTAGAAAAACCAATGAAAACTTTCATCTATTGACACTAAGATATACAATAATGATAACGTGTCACCAATGCAATATCATGGTTTGTGGTGGCTTAATGTGAATTCTAATAGAAGCTAAACCAAAGGTAATTTGGTACTGGGTCGCAGAGAAACTTACATTTTAACCTTTTTATTTATGATCTGAATCTGAAGACGTTTTATTTTGAAAAACTATCAGATTTTCTCCACCAAGTAAGTCAATGACCAAATATATCTGCTACCTTCCTAGAGAGGCTGCCCGAACAATAAATTTAAAAAAACCTAAGCTAACAAAACAAAAAACAAATACAGAAAAGAGCCGGTGAGGAAACAGAAGAACAGCCTTCGACAGACAGTGATCCCTCGCCATTTCCCGGTTCGCTTTTCACCGTCTTGCAGATATTCCTTTGTGCAGTTTTAAATGTTTTTTTGTGTCCCAATTGACTGTAGACATTGTTAATCAATCTTCCCCGTACCATCTCTGCTGTGCAAAATGCGCTAAGCTTGCCAAATCTACATACATTTTCATTCACAAGTTTTTATTCTATAATGCTGGACTAATGTTTCATAAAGGTTTAAACTTTAAGAGTTTAAACAGGAGAGAAAAAGGTCTGCCTGAGACAAGAGTATAAAGTGTATAGTGAGGGGTTTTACAGCCTTAAAAAAACATAAAATGAAGACGACTACTTTGTGGATTTCACCTATAACGTAAATCCCACAATAAATGAGGGAACACTGTACTCACAATGTGGAATTATTGCGACTGTTTGCTTTACATAATATCTAAAGAAGCAGAGACTTTCTAATGTTACGAGGATGTTGCTAATAAAGTTGCAAACTTATGGATTCACGTCTATTATTATATTTAGAAAATACCAGTCTGTGACGGTCGTCTCGTTTTATTTGGAGTCTGTGTTTTTTTTGTTGCACCTCAAAAGTCAGATGAGAGTGAAGCTGGAACCCGGTTTAAAGCTTCCACTTTGACGGTTAATAGATAACTTTTTTACATTTGAATAGACCTATGCAAAACCTAGTGTACAAACGAAGCTGCGTAAATCAGCTGCAGACACTTTACAGAAGATAAAGATCAACTTTTCCCACAAAAGTTAAGGGAACCAAAAGCTAAAAATCAATCAGACACCAACTTTAGCCTCGTACAGACCAGTACATGAAAATATTGTCTGACATTTAATCGATCTGTGGCCTGAAAGAGATTGGGGAGCCCTGATTCCAATGACTGCGTTGACAAAGTGCAGATGTACACATACCTTTACAGACCCCTCTATTAACACTAGGTGAACTGTCCAGGGACTTGATGATGTCCTTGTTTGCTGACGGGGGTGTCTGTCTTGTCTCCTGGACGCGACATTCTTTAGCTGAGCAGAAACATTTGACATTTTTTAAGCCCAAAAAGAAGAGCAAGTCTTTTGAATTTGTGCTCAAAGTGTTGGGAAACTTCGATCCTACCATCTCCTGTTGGAGACGTGACCATACTTGGGGTGGGGCTAGCAGTTGTGGGTGAAGAGGCGGATGTCAGCGCTTCAGTCTGGGGCGAGGGGAGGGAGGAGGAGCCGGGGGAGCTCCCCCCCATACTGTTTTGTCGAGGTGAACGAGGTCGGTGAGCTTAGAAAGAGATGCAACGTCAAATGTTTCTGTTGGAAATCCTGTGCTTTACGAATATTTGAGGGTTTTTTTAAACTCCATCATAGTACATAAAGCTAGAAGTCGAAAAAAGTTTACTTTGTGGTGGTACTAAATCTATGCACAGTGTTTAAAACTGTTTTTTTGTTGTTTTTTGTTGTTTTGTTCCTACGGTTGTTTGTGTGTGTACGTTTACTTATCTATTTATTTTGTCTAATTTAAATTTCACCTTGTCGTGCAGATATTATTCTGTTTGTTTTTAATGTTTGTACTCTTAATCCTGTAAAAATACTGGTCACACTACTGGTCACTTTACTTTTGCTTGAATGTCACTTTTCCTGTTTTTGGATTTCTGTTTTTTGCTGCTGCAGAGAAAAAATAATTTCCCTATCGTGGGATTATTAAAATCTATCTAATCTAATCTAATCTACCGTAACCTAAAATGGTTCATTCACCCATGTTTCAACACGACACGCCCCGTCACAAAACTCCATATATGGACAATGAAAACCTTCATTCGGTCGGTAAATAAAGTCGGTTAATAGAGTTCTGTCAGAGGAAGGACCAGCATGCCTTTCAGTCGTCTCTGGTGGTGTAATGCGATGTTTGATCAGGGTTTGTGGAGTCGACCACAAAAACACTGCAGCTGCGTAACTGCAGCTCCACAGATAAACTGCAGCTGTCATGTATGTCTCGGTCTGATAAGCTGAGGGCAGCTAATCGGAAGTTTACTGATGTGTCAACTGATTACCTCCAGTCCATTTTTAATGCCTAACATTTAAATATATTCATTTTTACTTGATTTACTGAAAAAAGAAATTTATGTTTGTCCAAACTTTGTCCCCAATTAAGGAAATCTGCTTTGATAACAAAAGAAAATAAATATTTCAGCTAATTTAAAAGTTAAAAATCAATTTCAAAAACAAAATATTTACCTCCACTGACTACCGAGGACCAGGTTCCTCCAGAAGAGTTGTTCCTGTTGGGTGGACCGCTTGGCGCCTCTCCTGGTGAATTGTGGGAAATCAAGTCTACTCCGGGGGGCATTCCACTGATTCGAGAGGGGGGCACTCTGTGAGAACGAGGGGTGCGCTGGGATTTTGGAGACATCCTGGGAGGGCCTGCAGATAAAGTAAGCATGCCTTCATAAGCAGACAGTGAGAAGTATAAATGTTATTTTGATCATTGTAGAAGTTTATTTCAATAACAGTCACAGTTAAACCCCAACGGTATGCAGCTTTTGAATCTCAAGGATACGTTTCAGTGTCACTATTAAAGTGGTGAAATGGATGTTAATAAACAGAAACGGATCCTGTGATGATGGAAAAACCAAAAGACACTTCAAATCAAAGCGGGGCAGACACAGGATATGGGAAAAAGTGAGACAAAATATTGGACTAAAAAAAGAAAAAGACAGTAATGCTTTAAAAATGGGGCAAATGTAATACCTAAATCTTTTTATTTAGCTCACAGGATTCAGTATCAAATAAACGAAAGTCTAATCTGTTATACATTGTTGCATTGAGTGCATGTTCTCCATTGCCTTTAGTGTATTCTTTTAAATTTGTATGTATTATTTATTAAGTTAGAAGCATCAAGCTCTAAATTATTCATCCCACCATTTCCAAACAGTGATTATGAGATGCAGCTGCTCAAGGTCATTTAGTCCAAACACTGTCCTGTTACCAGATTACATCCGTGGAGCCAATGTAAGGACTGAAATATTTCACAGTTTCCTTCGGTTTCCATGTGAAGTTACTGCCTGTATCCTACTGACTTATTCCACGGCTTTCAAGAAAACATAGAAAAATCGGCCATTTATTAGTAAAATAAATAACAATTGAGGTTCCTTCTCAAGGTTATGAACATCTTTCAAAAACTGGACCCAAGATGGTAAGAAAAGTTTAAAAGTGCGACAGAGTGTTAAATTTGGATCAAAGCAAAACTATATTAAAGTCTGAGAAGAACATGTTGACTTTGACTTGTCTGACAGTCGGACACACTTCCAATGTACGCCAGGAGTGCAAATGAGTAGCTAGTGATGGTCTTGTAGAAAAATTTTTTTTTGGGGGGGGGGGATACTTTTTAAATATAAAAATGTATTAAATTTCCATCTTCATAGACATTTTCAATCCAGTGACCTGCAAATGCAGAAACAAAGTTAAAAAAACTACTAATAATGGACTTTCAAACTTCTGAAAGTATCATTTTAGTGTTAAATATCTCACTGACAACCTCACGAGGCTGTACAGTAGCGGGTTTTATCGATTAAAAAATAACCAGTCTGATAAGTGAGCCTTGCTTTGCTGCAAACGAGGTGAGAAACTGGTGACTTTGCATTTTGCACCTTTGTTAGGCAGAAAGCACAGAAACAGCACAACACCTTGATGCACCCACATGCCAAGATGAAACTGCCTGTATGACTGACAAAGGGTCAGCCTTTAGCACTTCCAATTGGATTCATTTGGTAGGGCGTAAACCAAACACAGGTAAACACTTTTTTTGGGTTGATTTGTCAAAAATCTGACCCCAAATCAGTCTGAGAAAGCAATTTCACCACTTCTGTTTGACATTAGACCTGGGCAAATGTATTTATGAAAGTAGTTTTTCCACTGTATTCATTCCTTTGTGTAACCGTTCTGTTGTTTTTTTTTAGAGCGTGACAACTTCAATCCCTCAACTTTCATGGAGTCTTTGCCCAGGTCTGCTCCACAATCATGTGGATACCTTCTGAAGACATGCGTTTGGGCAGAGTGGAGGCTGGCGACGTGGGCCCATGGTGAGAAAAGGAGGATGAAGAGGAAGAATAGGAGGGATGGGACGAATGAGAGGAAGGCCTGGAAGGTCGAGAGGGGGGTCTGGAGGGTGGTCTTGTGGGCGTGGTCGCCCGAGGAGGCAGAGAGGAGGGGCCAGACTGGTAACGAGAGGGGGGACGAGAGGAAGGAGACGGACAGGGTGAGGGCCAATGGGATGAACCTAAAAGAGGCAAGGACAAATGATCAAGGATGACGAACTAGCAAAAGTGGAGGCGGAGAAAGAAACAAAAAGGTATAGCAGTAATAGAAAAAGGGAGGGTTGGCACAACTAAAGCAGAATAACATGAAATGTTTTTTTAAAACATTAAAGATCTGAAATAATAATTGTTATTCTTCAAAAGCTACACAAAAAAAAGGATAGAAAAATGACAATGTAATAAATAAGAGGTGGCCACATTTACGTCACTCCACAAAAAACATTTTTAGCATCAACTAAGAATAGTAACCCCTGAACTGCAAGTTCTGCAATAGACATACCTCCATTGACCACTCTCTGGTCTGTCCCAGCGTTGGGACTGTAGTCGTGGGGTCCCGGCCGAGGAGCTGAGGGTCCAACAGAACCTTGACCCAGACGAGGAGAGTTCTGTCGCCCTGTGCTCCATGACAATGGCTCCCTGTTCCTCTGACCCGGTGGAACATACTTGTTCTCTCTGCATTTAGATACAAAAAGACAAAACAAGAATTTTCAGATAAACAGGAGAAGCATTGATCTGCAGTATCCTCTCGGCTGCACACAGAGAGCCGTTTGAAAATTACAGCGTTGTGAACAATCTTAAAGATAACTTTGACAAAAACTGATTTAAAAATTTAAAGTGTGTTTTAAATTGTTTTACATTTTAGCACAAACAACGGGAAAAAAATATAAGTATTAATTACAAACCAAAAAATATGAAAACTAAACCAAAACTATAAAACAGGTCAGCTGTTTTTATATTCAGGAAAAAAGAAAACTGTATTTACTTTCTTTTGAACTAGAAGCATACGAAATTCTGTAGATATATATACACACACACACACACATTTTTTTTAATTACTTGTGGTTCAACAAGCAGCTGCTGGACGTCCTGTCTGTGAAGGAACAGGTTCATTACGACTTGGTTCAGTTCAGTGTAGTTTAATTTTTAGGAACTTTTCCTCCTAACAATGTATTCAGGGCCTATAGAGCTTTATGGAAGTGCGTGTTGATTTAGATAACAGGCAGGTCTAGTTGCACAATCTCACATAGTTCACTTTGAGAAAAAGTTCCTGCAAGGGTAAAAAAAAAAAAAAAAAAAGATAAAAATAACTAAAAACTATTGTACTTTTTTTTAATATACTGTTGTATTTCAAAGGAACTTGAAGTATAGAACTACTGAAAAAGATTAACATAATAAAATCCCAACATGCTATTAGCCCCCTACTAAACCTCAACGCAGAGATCTGTACATGATGATGGTTTGTGGCGTGCGTCTTGCTCTCACCTGCCAAGTGTGTGAGTCTCCCTGTCCCCTCGCACCACAGCCGTGTACTTTTCCTCCTCAGTGCGTTCATCGTTCTCCAACGCCACGCGGGCCTTGTATGAGGCGCTGGCCTCAATCTCCTCTGCCAGCTGAGCAGCACGAGCTTCTCTCTTCAGGAACTCTTCAGAGTTGTCACGCTCCAAGGGGAGTCTGGGAAACAAGATCGAATTGGTCGAGAACGGTGCACAATGTTGACAGCCAGGCGCTTATCTAGCATGCATTTCCAGTGTGTTAGCAGCATGTAGATGAAGGAGCAGGTCAGAGCTTACGTATATGTGGACAGGCTGCTGTCATACGTCGACAAGACTCCATACTTCTCCTCGTTGTACTTGAACATATCATTGGGATCCCATCCGTTTGACTGGTTTGAGGAGAAAGTAGAATTTCACAGAAAGGTCTAAATAAATTGCTAAAACTCGGATGTGTTTTTGTCAATATTGTGGCTTGAATGATAACTTTTGATGTTCCACATGGGAGGCATCAACATTACTGTCATGCTTGTGTTCATTTTCTCACCACATCTGTATCTAGAGACTCGAGGCTGTCCGAATTGTGACCATCACCTCCATCCCAGGGCTCCAGATCCTTCTCTTTGTGCTCTCCATTGATCCTTCCAGTGACGGCTGCATCTGTGAAGTTGTC
Source organism: Oryzias sinensis (assembly GCA_037389245.1). NCBI lineage: Eukaryota > Metazoa > Chordata > Actinopteri > Beloniformes > Adrianichthyidae > Oryzias > Oryzias sinensis. The sequence goes on from CM074495.1 coordinate 6,905,422, forward strand.
TAATTAAAAAAAAAAAGGAAATCAATAGATAATACAAGGCAGAGTAATAAGACATGGATTAATTCCAACAGTAAGTTAAGACTGAACTAATGTAGTATAATCTGTAGATATTCAATCTACAGAAACATCTGCTCAGACGCTATAATATAAAATGCTGCTTAAAATTGGTTTATTTAATCTAGAACGGATTAAAGTGCAATCCAAGATAAAAACAAAATAGTGAGAAGTCCCAGATTAGTTTGTGGCTTTAGAGTGTTTTTTTTTTGTTCAATAAAAACTGTCTTGTTTCATATTAAGTCTCATGAAGAATCTGTACTTGCATGTGTACAAAATGCTTTGGCATTGACAGAGGTAACTCCAACTAATATAAGGAAATGAGATTGAATCTTTGGGGTCATTCTTAGACCTGACACGACGGTCATACAGCAGGGCTCCTTCCAAGCTTACTAGTTACTCTAGCACAACTAATCGGTCCAAGATTAAACTTCAATTTAAAGACTTCAGACAAATCAATAAGTAAATAAAAATCCAATTAATCCTAAATCCTTAATAGTTTGGTTAAAGGTGGTGCAGAGGAAATCCAACTTCAGCACCAGTAATAATGACGATAAGTGAAAACATACAATTATGAAGGTCAGCAAAAATAAAAACAAGAAATTCTAATTCATCAAATATCATTTTTCATTTAAAGCAGAAGGCAGCCTATAGCTGCTTATTACGTGACAAGGAAATATAGGCCTCTAAAAAGAATTTCCCTTCTTCTTTTAGAAAAATAAGCATAAAAATGACATTTGGTGACATTTCAGGCTGACATGTTTGCTTACGTTTACAGGACAGCCAAAATAAAGTGAATCAGAGTTAACTGCAAATAAAAATACTTGAGAAAAGCCATAAAAAAGAAAATGATACATTACCTGTATCAGTGGACACTAGACCGGAGGAAAGAAAAGACAAATGACATAGTAAGAGCATGGACTCCCCCAGTGTTGTCAACAACAAAAAATGAATCGGTGTGGTAAAAAGGTCTACTTTAGTCTGTCATTCTTCAAAACATGTTACAATAAACGACATAAAATAAGCGTATTTACGCTTTACTGAACGCTGAAAAACATGCGATACCTTTTCTAGCAAAATTGGGATCTACGTCTTTAAAAGTCACGACTACAACATCCGAAGCTTTGAAAATGATGCTTTCTACAATATCTTCTTTCCTGGGGCCGGTGGTGGGCTCTGGGCTTTTTCTGTGGGCTGCATCCAACACCAGGTCACACTGTGGGGAAAAACAAACAGTCGAGTTCAGATAGATTATGAAAGACAAGCCTGGAAAAACTGTCAAATAGTTTGGTAAAAGATAGTCAGTAAATTTGCTCACACAGTCACTACAATCATCTTTTGATCTATTGTATAAGCGTTTCTGGTCATCTTTTGATCATCATTATGCCGTTTTAAGGTGAAATTTAAAAAACAAAAGTGTCTTTTTCTAGGACATAGTTTCTGAAGAGCGGCAGAAGTTCATCAGAAATTCGCCTCTGAATTGTGAGCGGGGTTGCAGCTGAAGAAGTAAGCCAGCGCTCATTTTCCATGATTCATTTTGTTTAACTCCATCTCCCTCTAGCTTACAGCCCAAAGATAACATTAGCTGAGCTGTGCCACAAAAATGGCGAGCAATATTGGAGCTATCGAGACGCACAGATGCCAGCTCGGACGAGGAAAACAAAGACGTAGATGGATCTCTTAGTCCTCCATCATGAGAGAAATGCCACAAGAATATGCCAAAATCCTTTTCATTGGAATGGGTCTTTAATGGGTCAGGGCTGACAGGGTGGAGTACATTTTACTTCATTTTAATATAGGATAGAATAAATAAAAAACTAAACTAGTTGCATACTGAGGGAATACTGAGACATCTGACTATAAACCAACAATGGATTTGAACTCACAACTTGTCCCGGCTCCAAATGCTTACTGGCTTTGCCGCTAAAAGTCATTACATGTAAATCTAAAAAAGTTAGGCTTTTAAACAGGAGAGAAAAGTGGAAAAAAAATGTTTGTACACTTTTCTCTGATGGACACAAAGTGTGCAGTGGGGGGTTTACAACCTCAAAACATTTAATCCTAATTTGCAGATTTTACCTACAATGGGTTATTTTTAAAATGTAATTCTTGAACTAAACACAGAACACTTGCTGAGGGAAAGTGGTGTGCACATATCCTGGGTCAGGGTAGTTATTCCAAAAGGTAAATCTGAAATTCTTGCAGATTATATAATATCTATTATATTACAAACTCAGACTTTAAAAAAGAAAAGTCCATTCCACTATTATCTTCTCTACCATCTTTGATATTGTGCACAGAGCAGTCAGGCTGTTAGCATTTTACTAACATCAGCCAAACTCAGACTCGCTCATCTGACTGCCAACTAGAAATACAGGCATTTGTTCCACTGCTTCACAGTTCAGTGGCGGGGTAGCATTTAACTAAATCTGATATTGCAATGGTTTCTGGGATCCTTGCTTGTGTTCAGCCACTGACAAGTATAAATATTTCTTTCCTATTTGACTTTTGCTCATTTTCATGATACAATTTGGATCTGGTCATATAGGGAACCTGGAAAGACTTACTGATTTAAACACAAAGAGCAGCTCAGATTTAATCTGAGCTCCTATTGTTTTGAAAATCTTCCATTTTCCTAAACTTAGATTTGACCTTGAAACGTCTTGTCCAATCAACGAGGTGTAACAAATGTGGCCTATCAATCCACCTGGATTACTCTTTAACCCTCAGCTCAATTTATTTTTTTCTTTATCTGGTTTGCCGACTTTTCTTTTTTTTGTGTCAACAGTGATGCTGTGAATCCTAAAAAGTAGCCTTCATGGGACTACTTCTGGCAAAAATGTGTCATCAGGAGATAAGATACAAGTCAAACTTTCACCATATATTTTATATCCTTAAATGATGACATTGACCTTCATGAACATAATCCTAATCTAAGCAATAACAAGGGATTTAGTCAAACTGTAATGTTAAACCACAGACCGGCTTCTGCAAGAAATTAGTCCATTACTTTTTATAGTACATATATTTGGATTAAAAAAAACAACAACAACTATATTCATCACATTTTCTACTTACTGCTGCATCTTATATAACTTTTTATATAAAAATTGGCTTTTTTGTCAAAAAATAAATTGAAAAAGGAGCAGCACAAAAGTTTCCAGTGGTATAAATTTAAATTGACAGGAAACATTGAGATTGCTCCAATTGTTTTCTTTTTTTCACTTCCTAAAGTCAAAAACCAAACATGGAGGAGCTGCACTCGGCTTCTATGCTCCACATATCTGGAAGAGACTTCCAGAAAGCCTTAGGTCAGCTGAAACACTTAGTTTATTTAGATCCAGATAAAGACCCACCAGATCTCTGCTGCATTTGATTAGTTTGTATTCAAAAGTTGACACCCACACTATTTATCCATGCGTCAGTTAAATTATTTTTTAACTTTCTTCAAATCTTATTTTAATGATCCCTCTAAATATTTATTTGATAGCTTCTTTAAATGTTTTATGTTAAGCGCTTTGAGTTGTCTTTGCACATGAAATGTGCTAAACAAATAAACTTTCCTGGCCTAACAGTTACGTAATATACATGACTGAACATATTGTTGCACTCTCAAAGTACCCCCCTACCCTCTAACCATTCTTTGCAGGGTTGACTCACCGTCTAAAAAGAGCCAACAAAAACATCAACATTTAAACATTTCTGCAAATGTAAATGTCCAGTGCAGTAAAAAACAGAAAAAAAGTCAAGCTTTATTCTTTTGACCCCGTGCGAAAGAATATTCAGATTCTTTTTTAAAGCCGCTAATTTTATTGACATAACACACATGCGGCCTCAGAGAGGCACCAACATACTTAAGAAACATAAAATAGTAAGGAAAAGTCTTAGATAATTGTGTGGAAAAGTCTTTTCTGTTTATCGTCATGCTCTACTAAATGAGCTGCAGTTTTTCATTGCTGCGGTAAAATTCTTCATCTGAACATGACATTTTTAAACAGATTGACCTTCAAAAGTTCAAGAGTAATACACACAGAATTTATGGAAGGAATAATGCCCCCCCCCCCTCCCCAACTCTACTCTGGTATCTTAAGCTGTTATTAGGTATGTGCAGAAAATAGTTACAATGGAACTTTATCATGTTTCCTGCTCTTTACTTACCTCTGGACCGTACGTCTTAAATACGCCTTCGTACACAGAACCGTTTTTCACCTCCAGCTCACACTTTGTCCCCTGCAAAAGGCAATCTTGTTAATTAGTGTATGCAGCAACCATTTATTCAATTAATTTCATGATTTTAAACAAAACAAAAAAGGAACTTCAAATGGATTTGTCACAGAATAAACCAAACAAAAAAATGGATCAATCTTATCTTTGTTTATATAATCAACTGTTTCCTTACAAACATTCCTAAGGTGTAAAAACACAGCATGAGTCCAAACAAAAAACCCCAACACTACTATTACTCTGTGAGCTACAGTAATATATTAGTGGTTACTTTCTTTACAATATGTTCAACTTGTGCTTTATTAGTAGGAACTATTAGAAACTAAATAAAAAGACAGTTATTGCAATTAACTCAGGATATTAAGGTCAACTTACCACCACTGATGTCAAAACGTGGACCATCCTCATATTTGCATAAACACCACTGAAAATGACCTTAAAAAAAGAAAAAGAAAGAAAATGCACATAATCTGCTGCTCCGGGTTTGCCGATAAATAAACAGAATTGCTGAATAGTAGGTCACATCCGAATGACATGCACAAAACATCGGTTCACTTTAGAATAAAGCACAAAACATGATTTTATTAACTTGAGCTTTTCTGACTCATGGCTACTTTTAAACACAAACTTGTGTTTCACCATTACGTTCAAAATACTTGTAGGTAACAATAAACTCTAATAGATGCATGTTACTTAGCATGCATACATATTAATATGATTTTTTAAAGAATTATTGGTAACTTACAGCTGCAGGACCTTTACCACCGTGTCTTCCCCTGAGGAAAAAAAATATCTATATTGCTCACAAACTTTCTATTTACAATTGATGCATTCTACAATAAAGATTGCATGTTCTGACGGGGTAAACTCTATAAAACAGTTCTGTACGTTAAATGTGAAACAAAATGCCATGATCGTTGACACAAAATGTCCCATTTCAATCCAAAAAAAAAAAACATTTCTGGGTGGGCCATTTCTAAAACGCCGGGGTTACATAGAGCATGCGAGGTGAAAGGGACGTTTAGATGCACATTTTATATGCACATTCATATGGTTTGTTTTTTAAAATCCGTGTAAAACTAGAAAAAGTCGAAACATTGCTGAACATTAGCGGTTAGGCCTCGCTAGCCGAGCTGCAAAACGTTTTACCTGATGACCAGAGCATGACGCAAGGCCCGCATATCATTCTCTGACACGCACAAATTTTACCATTTAGCATGTATGTCATCTCTTCAAACTAAAACCGTCTAAAGTGATTATATGTATTTACTGAATAGAGGTCACAGATACCTTTAGTAAAATGTATTTTTACAGCGAATTTTGATATTATTACTGACCTGCCCAGATTCTGTCTTCCACCGCCGCTTCCCCCGGCACCGGAGGCGGCCCCACCACCAGCGGTGTTACCACCGCCGGGCTTGCTGCGATTTCCACCGGTCTTCAATGACATAGTGATCCCATAAAAAACAAAGTCTTAAAATGACAACTTTCAGACGTGAATTTCCTCGGTGACAGCTTGCCAACTTGCTAGCAGGCTAATGTCAACGTGAATGTTATGCTAAGACGCTTGCTAACTCTGGTGCACAGTTGCTCCCTCAAATTAGCAATCTGTACAAATATTTTTAAAACAGGGGAAAAAAAAGTTTTAAAAAGACGACGCACTACTGATATCACCCCAAAATAGGTTACGCCACTTGTCAGTTTTTTACGAAACCCTAAAAAAAGATTTAATTTTTTTTTTCTAAATACGTTCACAGCTAGCTTGGGCTCTTTCCGTTGCTAACAGTGAAAAGACCAAAACAGTCTGAGAGAGACAAAAACCGGCGGAGGGATATAGGAAAGGCGTAACGGCGTATCACATTAGTTCCAATCATTTATAAAAACGTACATGACTGTATTCATTCAACTAAACATATAAATGTAATATTTATCAACAAAAAAAGAAAATTATAAACATATAATTGTCTGTTTATTTTTTATTTATTTATTATTTCAATTTACAACTGCACATTGGCACTATTTTCAGGAAGTCCGTTAATTTTACATGGATGTTTCATGGGATCCACGTGAGCTGGTTTCTGTCTGTATGGAATCAAACAACACCTTGGACACAATAAGTGATGGATGGGTTATAATGTTAATTACTATTTTCTACAAACGTCCGACTTTTATTCATATTTTTGTGGGTGGGAGAGAAAACCCTACATTTTCTATCTCATGATCCATTCATTTATTTATTTTTTTCACGCCTGATTTCTTATTTGAGCACATTTGTATTTAATTGTATACTATAAGAAAAAAAATACATTTTACTTACCAACAATCTGTTTTTTTAATATATATGTTATTTTTTAAATCTAGCCAATTGTGTGTCTTTCTGTTATACTTTTAATATATTTTTACTCTGGTTGTTTCCCTATTTTTTATTAATTATTGCTTTTAGTTGATTTTTTTATTGATTTATTTTATCTTTCATCCCAATGTTTTCCCTGTGAGAATATTCCACATCAAGGATGGTTGCTGTGGTTAGAGGCCCTGCACTGCAGCTCAGAGAATGGTGTGCGGATCCGAGCATGCACTGGGTTGTGACAACTGAGCCCTTGCTATAACTTCAAGACCTAAGCATTAAGCAATATTTTCTTGTTTAATCCCAGGTTTTTCTTTTTTAATATCTATTCTGGTTTAAAGAGAAACTAGAGGTCAGGGTTTGTGTTTATGAGCCAGATGCCAGCTGTCTGGCACTTTGTGTTGTTTTTGCGTTTAAATTTCTTTTTTAAATAAAGTTTGATTTGATTCCCATTTCTTAAACATGATCACCTGATTCAAATCCTTATAAACCTGCATTGAACAATAGTTAAGGTTAGTCAGTAGTTGGTTCCCATGCTATACCATGCAGTAGTATGTGACCTTTATTCAACAATTTACTGAAAGACACAACTTAAACACCAGAAAACGTATATAACATGAAAATTGTAAAACTGATTGGCAACATTGAAACCAAAAAAGCAATAAAGAAAGAAAAAGTACATGAAAAAGCAAGGCAATTTGGATGGAGAGTAAAACTAGGCACTGCATTTTGCCGTCTTTGTGTAAGTTTTGCATCTCTCAACTGGACAAAAGCTCATTTCTTAAGATATTAAAAAATAAAGAAGATTTTAAACAACAGTCAATGATTATTGTGAACAGACACTACTAATAAACAAAATGTAAGGTGAAAGATTACATGGGAGTTTTCAAAGAGGCAACAAAAACTGAGTACTACAATAACACAAAATTCAAATAAAGTTTTAAGTACATTTTCTAAAGTGCGTTTCTTTTTAAACTTGTAGTTTTTTAAATAACCCAGTTTTGTTCGTTAGTATGCATGTTTGGACAACCGTCAAATATGTTAGATTTAATTGAATTGTATAAGTATTTATGTGTTTAGTTTAGTAAAAAGCGTTTTTGCCTTTATTGCTATCTGTGGGGTTTTCTTTAAATTGTTTTGCAAATTTACTTTAACACGCGAAAAGCGTCAAAAATTAAATAAATTTATTTTAAAGATGTTCATTAAACTGGATCAACTAATTAAAATTAGCTTGGAAATCCAATCCACAATGGAGTGAATGTTTCTTGAACTGACTGTCCTTTCAAAATAAAAAATAGAAAAACACTCACAACTTTACGTGGGAAACAACACAACATGCATGTTTATTTTTTATGATGGATTGTTAGAAAGTTGCTTGAATTTATAATAATAATAATAACATGCTCCCGTTTTTGATCAGGCGTTCTGCACGAACAGCTACTGCGTCGTACCGACTCGGCGGCTTGTGTATTTATCTGACAAGTAGCGTTGGGATTAGCAAAATATAGAGCAGAGATGCGGGTATCATCTTGGTCAACAGTGAAGACGCACTTTGTCAGCCTATACTGTCATTGATCCCCACCATTTTAGCGTCTTTACGATCATGTCTGACAAAAGACAGTTATCATGTCGCTTGACAACTGAAGTTGTCTTAGTTAGCTAAGCTTAGCTAGCTAACACCTCGACAGCATAAGACGCTGTTGGGAACGCCGTGTGCCCGCTGTGTAAGATCAGTGTTGATCTGCTCGAGAACGGAGGGTTTACAGATACCATTTTCGGTTAGAATGAGCTCTCTCAGACGTGTTTTGGTGTTGTGTGTACGGTGGATTTGTTAGCAACCAGTCTTGGCACAGTCACGTTCAGTTTCAGTGACTTCGCCGACCTCCGACTAAAAATACCGTTTCGGCTCCGGTGCTCTGTCTGTGTGCCCCCTCAGTGTTGGGGTGCTAGCACGCGTTAGAATTTGCATTTCCCTGTTTGGACTCTGAGACTCTTCATGGTCACTACGGTTAACGCGAGACGACTGGAACTAGAGCAAGTCGGAGGACCCCGAGGTTGTGATCCGACGTCACCCCGCACCGGCCGTGCGGGCTTCGGGTTTCGAAGGGGACCCCCTTCAGCTGTGGCTGATCCGTGCTGTTATGGCCTTGTCCTGTCCCCAGTAGTGCTATAACGAGCCTTGGTGGGCTAGCCCGGGGTCACAAGGCCAAAAGCTTTGGTAAAGGTCCTGGAACAACGACTACTTTCTACCCCAGAGAGACCGGTGACAGAGTTCACCTGACAGACAGAGCAGCATGTCGGAGGACGCAGACAAGTTCATCAAGGTAAGTGAACATGCCATTTGGCAGTTACTTATGGGCTTTTTAATGATTTACCAGTTTAATTTCTATTTCTGACAGTTTTATTTTGTTTCTAATGATAAGATGTTGCATCACACTATCATAAAATCTTGGTGCGACACTGATGACAACATAAAGAAAGTGTCCTTTAGTCAACACGAGTTGCGTTTTTTGCCTAAACTTTACATACTTTAAAAGCCTTAGGATCACTGACTACAAGAAATTAAAATAAAAGAAATCGGCTGTTTATGTCGAAAAACTTAAATCCACAAAGCAAGTTGACTGTTTAACCTTTAACCAAAACAAGACACGCAGCTTGAAATCCACTTTTATTTACACTAAACAGATTGAATCGTCAAGAATTTGAAGGAACTATGTCATCAGCAGTTGCTCACCATGATCCTATCTTGATTTAATTACAAAACGAAAGGGAAGAACAACAATTTTCTTATTTCGTGATCAAATTTGGAAAGGATTCATTTTATTTGTATAGCCCAAAATCACAACAACAGTCGTCTCGATGGGCTTCGAAGTAAAATATGAAGTCAAAAGGATCATGAATACAAAGAGTTCAATAGGAAAATACTAAAATGAACTAACAAACTGACTAAGCTATACTGGCATCTCTGCCCTTAGACCCCCCTTCACAGAAAAGAACAATGTAAAGTAAATGATTTCTACTCTTCCTGGTCGCACTAAAGAAATCCTAAAGCATTTCTTTAGACAGCAGTGCTTAACCTTTCTCAGGTGTAGCATCATGGCAGCCGAGTTGTTTGTCTTCAGGTAATTTCTGTCTGGGCTGACGCTGTTGTGAAATGATTCACCTGATGATGCATGTTTAGCCATTGCTAAAGGTAGTGATAACAGGGAAGGAAGAACTTTCTTTGAATGCAAATAACTCTTGATAAAGTCCCACTCAGATGAAATGTGTGTTTTTAACGTGTTCTTGTGGCAGTTTTGATGATGGAAGACTTATGTAAAGAAAATATGGCCTAGAATTGCATTTCTTTCTTAATTTTTATTTTTTTTAGTATTTCTTCATTTAAGTTGTTTGAAAATGTGTGGGTGGGCGGGGCTGCTCCGCGCTAACAGTCCCACCCACAACGGATTTCTAATCAAGTCCTTCCGCTCTGCAGAACCTATGTCCTAGAAAACGTGATTTTGGCTAAAAACGGCATAATCATAGTAAAAAAACAAAACACTGGGAACGCTTTGAAAATAGCTCCAAAGATGATCAAAATGCAGCTTCAAAATGCTTATTTAATGTTAAAACCTTGTATTATGATTTAGTTGCGTATTGCAGGTTTTGGATGATCAGTTTGTGGCATCCATTTTTTTTTATCGCTCCTAAACTTAATTGGAGGAATGGCACTGGACAGTTTTCTGAGATGTAAAATGTATCTACGAACTTTGACTCTTACTGTTTTTCATTTGATCACAAAGTAGATATTTCTGCATAAATAATAATATAGTACACATTCGGATATTACAGCTGCACCTGCCTCCTTTATAATATTCTAACCTATTTCCATTTCAAACAGGAATCATCCATCCTGGATGAATACAACATAAACTGGACCCAGAAGTTGGGAGCTGGAATCAGTGGTCCCGTCAGGTGAGCGACGACCATTTTCTTCATCATCTCAAGCCTTGAAACAACCGATTTAACTGTTTTTTTATGTTCAAGAGATGTTTTCTTTGAAAAATGACCAGAACAAGTGATCCTGTGTTGTTGTTTTGTTCATGAAAAGGAGTCCTTACACTTTTTGTTGCTAACATTAAGGTTGGAGAATATTAATTATGATAGAAAACTGACTTTGCTGAATCAGCAGAATCCCTAGGTTTGTATGCGGGTGTGCATGGGTGTGTGATTGTGGCGACCTGTCCAGGATGCCCCCCCTGCCTTCGCCCTCGAGTGGCCGGGATTGGCCCTGTGACCCCGAAAGGGACAAAAAGGGTTTAGAAGATGAATGAATGAAAAGGAGTGAAAAGAGATATTAATTTAAAAAATAAAGGTACTGCATCTAAACATATTACTGCAGTACAGCGTATGCTTTACTGGTTTGCTTTTCCGGGAATGCTGAACCTGTTTATCTGCTGCTTAACTCATTTTTAGTCTTTTGGTTCTTTTTTGTTATTGCAATTTGAACAGAGGGGAGACTACAAGGAAAGAAAACTAAAACAGGAATTGACTTAACCCCCCGTGTTTGATATTTCTTTTATGCCAAATTGTGTGTTAATGTCCGAAATATCCTAAAAAGACTTCAGACACGTTAAAGCTGAGTCTCAAACAGAAGAAAACTGCTTTGCTGCCGTCCATTTTAAACCACCGACCTGCTGATTTCAGCCGGATAAAGCCTTTCATATATCGATACCTGCCACCACTTCTGCTCGTTCAGCATCTTTGAGCCAGTCAGAAAGAGGCAAGAACGTATTTCAGATGTCGGCTTCAGGCAGCAATACGGAGAAATCCTTCATCATCTTCACATAACCTATGATCTAATGTTTTTTGTTTTTTTTTAAATGCTCTAACTCCATCTGAGTCAGCTTTTAGTGGAAAATTCATTCTCATTTCTTTCTACACTTGATTCATGAGGTAGGTGTATCTACTCAGTCCAGGGACCTTTCACCAAAGCAGAATGTTTCTGTTGGTGAGACTTTAATGGAATATTTTGAGTTTAAGGGGGCTGCATGTTTAGACGGTTTAATTTGAGAATAAAAAGTTTCTTTAAAACACAAAATGAAAAAGTTGTGAACCCTGTCAAGGAAAGCCTAATCTGGTATTTTGTCAAAGTTTATTTGCAAGTAAAAGTTTGGAAGTGTTCGTGTCCATGTTTTTAAGTTTTAACTTCCACTTTCCAGGAAAATGACAAAAAAAATAAACACTCCCTCCTTAAGTAAGGAGGTGGATCAGCCTTTTATGGTTGATTATTTTCACAAAATTGGACTTTGGGGCCAAAGCGGCCCCACCAACCCTCTGCGCCTGTGTTTAGTACAGAGTAAGGTGGTAAATTATTATTGTTTTAGCAGAACCTGCTCATAAATCTGTACTTCTGCTTAAAGTTTAAGGGGAACTTTTATGATGTATTTTGTTTTTAAAGAAACAAATGGATAATGCTTAAAGTAAAATACTTTTTCTTGCATTGAATCCAGATAAGTTCTGACTGATTATCAAAACTTTTGTCTTCGCTGACTTTTAATTGATTTAGTTGAACTCATCATCCGTTCAATGCAAATAAATACACACGAGGAATCAGATTTATTGACAGAAAGAAAAGCTGGAGCTTCAGATGAAACTGGGCCTGCACAATATACCGCAAATTTATCGTTATTGCAATATCCAGCTCTGCAATATGTATATCGCAAAAGACGGCGGAAATCGCAATAAACCGTAAACCTTAAATGTGTTAAAACAATCTTATGGCAGCTTGAACCATATAATGAATCAAATAAATCCCTTTATGCATTTGACCAATCAGATGGAGGCCTTCAAGTTGTTGACTAATCGGAGGGAGGCCTTTTATGTTAGATGTTTGTCACCTATGTCGACGAGGGTCATTTGGAGTATAACTTTTAACTGTTGCAATGAAATGGTAATGATGTTTTTGGTAATTTTGCTATTTGTTTATATACCGCAAATCACATCGTTATCGCAATATTAATCTCTAACATCGCATATCGCAAGTTCTCCTCATATCGTGCAGCCCTAGATGAAACTATGTTTGCATATTTCAAATAAAAATGATTCAGCCAACTACGCAAACTAGTTAACTAGCAGTTAGCAGTGGTGAGGTACGGTTAGAATAATCTGTGTACAAATAAGTTGTAACACAAGAAAAGTGAACTTTTTCTAAGAAGAATCAGGAATCTTTGTTGTCATTTTATCACATGATAAAACAAAATTAGGCTCTCTGGTCCCGGGCCAGCCGTTTACATTTAGACATAATTAAATATTATAATATCAATAGGATATCAATATGCTACGGTGTGGTTCCTGATGAGTATTGCAGAAAGTATGTTACAAATTGCACAGTATATTAAGTATTGCACAGCCCTGTCATATTGCACTTGAGAATTAGCTTGTGGTCCATGGAGAGGGGGGGGGGGGGTTGTAGTGATCAACTGGAGTTCAGCAGTCTGATTGCTTCAGGAAAGAAACTGTTCCTCAGTCAGGTGGTCCTGCTCTTTATGCTCCTCAGTCTCCTGCCTGAGGGGAGCAGGGAGAACAGAGGGTGTGAGGGGTGAGTGGGGTCTTTCAGGATGGGGGAGGACACATCTTCTATCCAACATTCTTATGTAGTGATGCCTGTATCTTCTGTCTAAAGTCATTCAGGCATCATGTCATAGAATGTCAAACTGCTTTCATTACACACAGAACCACGCTCGCACTGTAGGGAGCAAATCCTGCAAATTTTGATTCATTTCAATTTTATTTATATAGCCCAAATTCACAACAGTCGTCTCGATGGGCTTCATGTCAGTAATTGAAAAAATAAAACCTAGAATCAAAAGGATCGTGAATACATAGAATTCAATAGGACTGGAATGATGGTGGAATGATGAGGCAACCAACCTTGATATGTGCTGTCCCCGCCCCTTGTTGCTTTCTCCTCCTGAGGAAACCTACTTGCATACCGGTGCGTCCTTAAAAGACCCCTCTGGCTTAGTGGAGGGGGAGTAAATGTTGCCACATCATGCTGAAAATCTCAGTGAACTCGGGTAATTTTGACTTTTGGAACACCATTATTATAGATATAAAACTTTGTAGGGAGTGTTAAAGCAATGCAGGACTGTCGCTCATCTTGCACAAGGTCGGTTCTGACTGGGACTGTAATGACATGTGCCCCAAAGTAAAGCTTTATTTTTTTTCATCTGTAAATTTGCTCTTCGTATTTGATCATATTTCTTATTAAGGATAAATTTGAGCTTTTGGGCTCTGAATATTGTGGCAGTCCAACTTTGTTTTGGGTTTTGTATTTTATAAACAGACCTTGAATTCATTTTGCAGATCAGGATTTTGATCAGATGATTAGACTCCAAAAACAACCTTTCAGAGTCTTTACCCACCTTTGTGGCGTATAAACATTTGGGTTGTTGCGTTGCTTAACACATTGTTGCCCCTTGTGTTCTTCTCGTCTAGAGTTTGTGTGAAGAAGTCATCTCAGGAACGCCTGGCGCTGAAAATCCTCATCGATCGGCCCAAAGCCAGAAATGAGGTTAGAAATGTCTTGGTTCAATGAATCCTCATGTTTGATAGTTTTTGGTTCTCTTTCTTTCTTCTGCTTTCAGTCTTCATTCAACACAATTATTTATCATTATTGACAATTGTTTTTTTTTTATAGTAAACAATTTTAATTGAGAATTCATAAACCTGCAGTGCTAAATTGCTATATTTGGAAAATATGCTGTCCCTTAAACTGCAAACGAGCTAATATGGTGCGAGTTTATTTATTATTTATGGTCAAATAGTCATTTTCAGATCCACCTGTTGGTCATAGTAACTGTGCTGGCCTGTCCACACTTATGGAAATGCTTTCCAAACAGGTACGTCTTCACATGATGTGTGCCAACCACCCAAACATAGTGCAGATCTTGGATGTTTATGCCAACAGTGTCCAGTTCCCTCATGAATCCAGCCCCAGGTAAGAAGCTCGCTTTGGGGACAATCTCTTTTCTTTGTACTCCAGACATCTTGTGGAGGTTTTTATGCAACTTTTAATAACTCTTTGAAAGATCAGTCAGCATGACTGTGGAAATGCAGAAGCTAGCCACCCAGATCATTTATTTCAAGAGTTTAAGCCGTCAACTGTGTGTCCTGTGGAGTTCATGTGTCACTGCTTTTCCTGTTGATCTTTGTGGTTCTGGTTGCTTTTGATTGATTAGAAAAACCATAGAAGGCGAAGAATTGCCTCCGACGATCCTAATCTGCTAATGTAAAACACTCGCTGTTAAAAACAATCCAGACCTCACTATGCAATACACACATTTACATGATTACATGACTCGCAGGAATGCTTTCTTTTATTTATTTATTTTAACTCTGTAGATGTCTATATTTATTCAAAGTATTTCATAACTGAACCCAAATTTGACTGAAAAGAAGCTCAAGGGTGGGAGAATCAACTTGTTGGAACACGCCCAGTAAGGCCATAGATCTGAGAATCTGAAAGTTTTTAGTCAATCTAAAAAATAACTTTTGTTAGCAACATTTTTGTTATAAATATAAAACTGTCCTGTAAAGTGGTTTGAATATTAAGTGTAGCCAAAACGGCAAAATTGTGTTTCTCATTTCATTTGTGAAGTTGAACCATTTTGCACTGAAGTGAATGTGCACTCAGTTGCAATAGGAACCCACCCCTAGTGGTTACTTGGTGAGCTGCACTTACTTTGCTTTTTAGGTGAGCTTCATTCTGGAAGTCAAAAGATTTCCATATCAGTGCATTTCGTTTTTACATTTACTGACCTTGACTCACCCATTATTTTATTTTCCTCTCTTTTCTGTAAGAGCAAGGCTCCTGATTGTCATGGAAATGATGGAAGGGGGTGAGCTCTTCCACAGAATCAGTCAACACAGGCACTTTACTGAGAAGATGGCGAGTCAGGTCACCAAACAGGTACCTAAAGACACACGCATCATAGTTGTTAGGGTTTGTAGTAAAACAGTTTTAAGGCACCAACATTCCTATTTGCATACAGAAACTTTGATCAGGTGAGCAATAAAACACACAAAGAATTGTTCCAGTTTGACCTTGTGTTTTTTTTTTTTTTGTTTTGTTTTTACCCCCCTACAGATTAGTCAAGCATTAGCACACTGTCACTCCCTAAATATTGCACATCGTGATCTGAAGCCAGAAAACCTGCTCTTCAAGGATAACTCTTTAGTAAGTTCCCGGATTTACACTGATATACGTGTATTTTTCCAAGTATACCAGGAAAGCCAGCACTAAAACTTTGAAGACTCACTCCGATCATCTTTTGAGCCAAAAATGTTCCCAGTGGTTTTTTATGTAATTATGATTGTGGTGCTTTTTGCTCAAATAAAAAAAACCCTTATGTTTTCTAGTACATAGTTTCTGTAGAGCGGCACCTCTGAATTGTGAGCTGACGTGGAGCACACTCCGACCCCCCCCCACCCCTCCCCATTGCTGAGAGATCTCTGTTTACATTCTATCCCGCTAGCTTACTGTGCCTCAGACCCCCAACCTAACATTAGCTGTGCAGCAGAAATTGCGAGCAATGTTGGAGCTATTCAGCCGTTCAGTTTGGAGCCAGATTCCAGAAAACAAAGACGTACTTGGATCTAGTTGTCTACGAGTGGATGCATCGGAATGAAGCAGAGCGGGGAGCTTGTGGCCCGTCCAGTGTCTTTTCTACGTCCAAAAAGCGTTTCAACTTTGACCATTTTATAAAAACATAAATGTACAGACATTTTCTTAAATTTCAAACCATTCAAACACAATGCATTGTGATCTGTATTAGTTTATCGAGTGAGCATCAATCCACACTAGTTTTTTTGCTGAGACTTCTGGGAAATTTCGAGGGCACTTGATTTTGGATTTGTTGATTCGGACAGCCCGACAAAATGCCACAGCAAGTATTGGGGGAATTGACACACACCCTCAGTGTTTGTTTATCATAACAGAGGGTTCATCTGGTAGAAGTAACAGAAATTGCTGCCATAAGCTTAAAAACAGTTTGAAGCACCAGCTGCAGGGATCTCTGTTGACCCTCTGAAGACACAGAAAATAACGTTTCTGAGCTCGTTTTACTTTGACATTTTTCTCTCTGTCATGCAGTCGTTTTGGTCTGTTTCTGTAGGATGCTCCTGTGAAGTTGTGTGACTTTGGCTTTGCCAAAATTGATCAAGGAGACTTGATGACTCCTCAGTTTACCCCCTACTACGTAGCACCTCAGGTACAAAATCCAGACATGTCAATCTCAGACTTGCTATTTTTTCATTTTAGGGGATCAGCTCACATTTTATTGTCTTTCAGGTACTCGAGGCTCAAAGAAGACACCAGAAAGAAAAGTCTGGAATTATACCTACCTCGCCAACTCCCTATACGTATAACAAAGTGAGGCTGGAGCCAGAAATGAGTCATTCTTAGTGGGCAAATTGATGTTTAAATCTATATTTATTGGCTCCCTGCAGAGCTGTGACTTGTGGTCTCTGGGTGTGATTATCTACATAATGCTGTGCGGCTATCCACCGTTCTACTCCAAGCATCACAGTCGCACCATCCCAAAAGACATGAGGAAGAAGATAATGACGGGCAGCTTTGACTTTCCTGAAGATGAGTGGAGCCAGATCTCTGAGATGGCTAAGGATATTGTACGCAAGTGAGTTGTTATTTTCCTGTGTTCCCAAACAGATGTTCTTCAACCAGAACACGTTTCTCATTTTTTTTTCTGCTTTTCTGCTCCCATTAGGCTGCTGAAGGTGAAGCCAGAGGAGAGGCTCACTATTGAGGAGGTCTTAGCTCATCCGTGGCTCAACTGCACCGAAGCCTTGGACAATGTGCTGCCGTCTGCTCAGATGATGATGGACAAGGTAAGCTTTACAAAGAACCTCCATTTATTTGTTTTTTCAAACAAATACATTGGAAAAAGGAGAGGAGAAAAGTGCATCAGCAGAATAATCTTTCTTAGATTTTGGTTGTAGGACTTGTCCTTTTTCCTAATATTGACATCACAAACCTATCAGGAAAAATACAGACATCCTGCAGCACTGGCTGTTTTCTTCCTCTGCATGCAACGGTTGTCACGCTCTCTGGCTCTCTGGTTTCCAGGCCGTGGTTGCAGGAATCCAGCAAGCCCACGCTGAGCAGCTGGCCAACATGAGAATCCAGGATCTGAACGTCAGCTTAAAGCCGTTGAATTCTGTCAACAATCCAATCCTCAGGAAGCGGAAACTCCTCGGGTGCCGCCACCTCCCTTACTTTCATAATTCTTCTGAGAGTTTTAATATATTAGCAATATGATGAAATGTGTTGTTTTACACTAGAATCTGTAATTAGTTTTATTTACTGTGTTACAGACCCAAACCCAGCGACACCTTTTTCATTCACGACCCAGAGATCGAAGGCGAAGACTCCAACGTAGCGCTGGAAAAATTACGAGACGTCATCGCACAGTGTATTCTACCACAAGCCGGTCAGTCTCACCCTCTGCAACTTCTATCACGTGCTGCTTGTTTAAGTAGTTTTTGGTAGTTAGTTTTTAATTTAATAAAAGCAAAAGCAGGAAGACTTTTCTGAATTTAAAAGACAACAAAGCTGTGTATCAGAAAAAAATCCCAAATAAAGATGATGAAATAAAAGTGTCAGTTGCAAGTGAGAGCTTCTGCTTTTCCAGGAGAGAACAAGGATGAAAAGCTGAATGAGGTGATGTTTGAAGCCTG
Organism: Oryzias sinensis; assembly: GCA_037389245.1. Taxonomy (NCBI): domain Eukaryota; kingdom Metazoa; phylum Chordata; class Actinopteri; order Beloniformes; family Adrianichthyidae; genus Oryzias; species Oryzias sinensis. Next base: position 6,923,786 of record CM074495.1, read on the forward strand.
GAGATTCAACAGAGACTGCAAGCTGTTGAGAGACAGCCTGCAGGGGCTCAGCTGGAACGGTCAGTAGTTGTAGTTCATCCTAAAAATACGTTTTATTCCTCGTTATTTTATGTGCTTTTAGTTCAGAGACTCTGGGAGAAATCTCCAAACAAAATCCTAAAAGAAACTCAAAGGTTTTCTCAGCCGTCCATGTTGTGGGTTTCTGCACATTTATCTCCAGAAGACTTTTATATCAAAATAAAGACTTAAAGACCCACTCCGATCATCTTTTTTTTGCGATTTTAGCTAAAATAAAAATAAAAAATCTGTCGTTTTCTAGGACATAGTTTCTACAGAGCGGCAGTAGTTCTTTCCAAATTCGCTCTTTTGAATGTCAACATCATTTTTCCTATGCTCCTGATTCACAACAATTTGAATAAATAAATACTCAAAAATGCCATTTTACGCTTAATTTTCTTTGTGTTGTCTATCGTGAGACAAATGCCACAAAAAACATGTTATAACCCCCAACAAATGTAATCGGAGTGGTTCTTTCAATGCAGACTCTGTAATCTCTTCATTAAAGCCAATTCCTCCATATTTTTCCAAACTGAGGGAGATCAGAGCAAAGGACTGAGCAAGTCTTTGACCACCAGTGTTTTCATTGCAGGACGGGCCTTTTCTGATAAAGTTGATCGTTTGAAGTTGGCAGAAATCGTCAAGCTGGCCATTGAAGAGAAGACAAACCTTCAAGAATCTCACTAAAAAAAAAAAAGAAGCTGTCTTTCTACCCCCCTTCTCCTTTTATATTGTTTATTATCCTTTTTTTTAAACTCATATCTGTACAAAGGCTTTTTTTTATGTCAAAATGGATGCGCTATTCCTTTTTTTTCCTCTTTCATAAACTCACTTGCAAGACGGCGTCGATCTATCGCAAGAGCTATTGTACAGCTGTAGATACATTTCAGAGAACTTGTTGGTACTTTGATTTTTTTAAAAGGACAATTGCAAAGAACAATGAAAATAGTATATATTTTACTTTTTTCAAAGAAAAAAAACTGAAGAAAAAAAACCCTACGGAAATCTGTGAAAGAAATTATTTTTGGGGAGGGAATTTTTATTAGCTGCTCATATTCAATGTCATTCATTTTATGGTGATATTTCATGATGTTGTTTTATTTTAATCATCCTACTAGTTTTATTTATTGAAACAAAATTCCAATCTTTTATACATGTCATGTAGTTGGTAGTGTGCTCTACAGTTTAGAGAAGCTGTCTATAATGTGACTGTTCTTCCGCACATTTGGTCCTCATATCGGTTGTTTTTTCTTTGTTTTTGTTTTTTAACGAGATGACGAGGAGGAGCAGACGCATAAAAGTGTCATCTTGTTTCAATCACTTGTTTTAATCTTCTGAAACAGCCCCACTTAAAAAAAAACACACAAATCTTCTGTGAAAAGTTGTTTTTGTAAGTATACAAAGGAAAAAAAAAAGTTGTATTTTTACCAGGCTAGAAAGGTAAAAGCATGCAAATGTGTCTCCCTTTATGGGAAAAAAAAGATGCATGCGTATGTCGCATCTGGTCATTTTAATGGGTTAAAGCTTGTAAAAGACCTATACGAACATATCAAAGCCAAGTATGAACTTTTTTTGGCAACAAAAGAAGGCTGACAATCTCCTTTTCAGAGCTTCCAGTTGTCTCTGCCTTCTTTTGAGGGTGTTGCAGGATGTGGTTAAAGATCTAAAGAAAACTTGATTCTCAAAGCATATGAGGTTCGTGCCTAGCAAATAAAAATCAAGTCAATTTTTTGTTAATGTCTTTTTAAATTCCTTCCACGAGTTTGAAACGCCTCAAATTCAGCTGCTTTTTACATAAAGTTGCTGGAATTCAGATCAGAAATGATGTTTTCATGTCAAATACTTGAGTTCAGAGGATAAAACAAAAAAAAAAAATCAGATGTTGGGTTTGTTCTCGTAAAAGATCAGAAAAGGGTCTGGATTTCCATCTTGAAGACTTGCAGTCCGACTTGACGTGAACCTTTTGGAGATGCGCTCAGCCTAGCCTATCTGCCAGTGTTACTGTTGAAGGACATTCCCTGCTTCATTTCAGTGGGCTTTTCCCCACATCATCAGACCTTTCCTTTGATTCATATCTGAGTTTGTTTCTGTAAATGTTGATTTGACTGAAGGGTGAGTTTACTGAACAGCATATGGATGACTTCAGGTTGACTCTTTTTCATCTGCAGCTCTGATGCTTTACATGTCTTTCTTCCCTTTAGGAAACGCTGCATCTCTATTTTATAACAGGAAATGTTCCGCTTGCATATTGTGACCTTTTGCGAGGCGAAGTGCTGCAAACATTGGCCAAACGTCTCCGCTGTCCAGTGAAATCTCTCTGATTGGGATCGTTGATATCTCTATCTTTATCTACCTATCTTTCAACAGGCCTGAAGAAAAAGTCTTCCTTTGTGTGCTGATCTTTCCAGTTTGGTGTAAAAGTGACAAAAGTTGAAGTACAAATGTAGCTCGGAGAGAGCGTTTTCAGTCCTGAAAGCTCAAAGACGACCACAGCTTGTGTTTGATGGACCTTTATTTTGGTGAACTCTTGCACGCTAATGTGCCTTGTACATAGGGCAGCGTTTATTGTTCTTACTTACAGAAATGGATCACAGAGAGGTCAATCAGAAGAGGGGAAAGATGGACAGTGGTCCTTTTCTCATTCCACAACTCGTCACAGAGTTGAAGTACGTTCACACTAATGCCATGTTTGATAAGACACCATTTGCCCTTGTTCAACAGTTTTTTCCCCCTGTTTATCTCAGCTGTAACACTAAAAATATGCAGTTTGCAGATCTAACTGCAATGTTTAAAGCCTATTTCAATTAAAAACGAATGTTATTTCTGCCTGTGGTTATGGCCAACATCTACAGCAGCAGGGTAAACTGCCTGAACTCTTTATAGATCTGACATTTTTATTGTTTTTAATCCACAAAAGGCATTTTTTTTCCCTTCTACAAAATAAGAGGTTAATGAATACTTGAATACAAATGTGTGGACAGAACTTTTTTGCAAACTTGTTATAGCCAGAAGCTCATTTAAAGCTTCTTTATATTTTTTATTTACCCATAAAATTGATCGAACTACAAATTAAAGTACGAAAGTATTGAGAATAAGCACGTTCTGCACTGTTCATCAGCTGTTTTCTGCTCCACATTTCTAATACAATTGCATTTTGAACAGATTTATTTTAAGGAGCTACTACAGTATTTTTTTAAGTTAGTAGCATCTTCTTGGAGGTTTTTATTGGTAGCAATCCTAATTTCAGATGAAAACCTGCCCCTTTTTTTTTAAGCATCTCATTGAAACGATCGAAACAGTAGCTTTTGATTTCCTTTGGGAACTTGCACTCTGAGGATGAACAAACTCCTGTTGTAACTGCAATGACATGTCCATTTCATATTGGGGGAATGTTGAGAGAAATTCATTTTCTGAGTGGCTGTATTTTCAGTTTCCACATGCATTTGTGCCCCGTTTGCCTTCTCAGAATGTCTTCAACATGCTGACTTTGTAATGAAATACAATAAAATTTCAGCATTGTAAAACGTCTTATTTATGGGGTCTTTTTTTTTTTACATTGGCCAAAAATGGAAGTTTAATTTTACACAATTTTAAATAAAATGAATAGGAATGCAGCTGTCATATCTAGTATTTTCTTTATTGCAGACTAAAGATAGAAACTCAACTTAAAAGGAAAAAAAAAAGAGACTTCAGATATTTTGAAGCATTTTTTAATTAGGTGGAAATCAGACGCAAAAATCAAACCTTGTGAAGCCGATCAATATAAAGTTATTTTCATGAGGTCTGTAGCAACAGTGATATTAAAGTAGGTTGTTTTTTTTGCAGGTGGAAAAGTTATAAACCACAAAACAGAAAAGTGACACTACGGTCACACAACTTTATGTACACTTTACCACACAAAAGCAATCTATGCACATCAGTGGCCCCCCTTAAATTTATGACAGGAAGTTAACCCAATTACAAGCCTCAAGCTTCCACTTCAGGAAGTAAAGCTTTAAAGCTTGACAGACCAGATCCATTTTTTCTTAAACTTTAAGGACACGTTTATTCCCATCTTGATATACAAACTGCATGTTGACAATTGGTCCTCTTGAGAGCTTTTGGTCACATTTCTGTTCACAGCGGGTTTCTCCCAATACTCCAGGAACCTTCTCCACGTCAGAAGGAGGTCTTGCGAAAGCAGGATAACTGTAAATGATTAATTCGGTGCTTTGAAATTCCCACTCAGAGACACGGGCGTGTTTGAACAAAGTTACCGAACTACAATGGAGTTAAAGCAACAGAAACAACCGTTTGTGGTCTTAAATAGAGCCCTCAAATGTCCACAACCCTCCCTGCAGAATTAATGGAAGGCACTTGAAAAGGTTTCAACGGCGCCGGCTCAGTCCGAGTCTTCATCGTCCAAATACTCTTCAGCGTTGCTGAGTGTGCGGGTAACATCTGAAATGAGAGAAATTGAAAAGGTGGTGACCCTCTCTGGTGGTCTTTTGATCTATTTTAGAAGTGTTCACAATAATTTTCCATTATGATTATGCTGTTTTTAGCCTAAATCAAAATACCTTTTTTTTTTTAAAGGACATAGTTTCTACAGAGCGGCAGTAGTTCACCAGAAATTTGCCTCTGAATGGTTGGCAGGACTCTTGGGCATTAAGCATCCCAGTGGCCCAGCATATTCTCTGCACTTTATTTTTTAAATCAGAAATTTTTCATCTGCCCCTGATTCACAATGATTTGAATAAAAATATACTCAAATGCAATTTTGAGTAATTTTCCTGATAAGTCCTCCATAGTCAGAAAAATTCCTCATGAACATATAAAAAAAACGTGATTTTGATTGGAGTTGGTCTTAAACCTACAGGCTCTGTGTGCAGCCTTGATGACTTTCTTGAATAATCTGAAAAAAGCTGAAAGCCTACAACATTTTTTGTCAACAGCTGCATTTCCATTTACTAGGAAATTGTGCAAATTGGATTTGCGATAACAATTTTGCCTAACTGAAACACGACAATTTGAGGAAAAAAAAGTTTTCGCGCTTGGAGGAGGTGGTTTTTGAGGCGTTTCGAAATTGTCATTTCTCAAAACTACAATGGAAACACCTTTTTTCAAATTACATGAGTCACGTGACCAACAACCAGATACCACTTGCTGCTTTAAGCGCTGCACGGCGGGCGCCACAAGAGGTCCCACAGCATCACAGCGAATCAATAGTTGAGTGTTGTGTGGAATTGTTGGATCTGTAAAATTGTCAAACAAAATTTCCTAAACTGGCTTCCCCCACGTGTGCGGAACTCGCCGCTCCATGGCCTGAATAAGACGCTGAAGTATCCTTGGACAGATGATGATGAGCACTAGTGCCGTGGCAGAGATGGGAATGTATATCTTCTGTCAATCAAAGCATTGTTTACATCCATCGACATGTTTTTGTATGACTTATCACGCAAGTTGGTTTATGTCTATTCGCATAATTACGATTTAACGGAAACACTGTAAATGCGAAATTGAGTTTTTTTTTTTAAACATTTCTAGAATTTCGCGCTAAAGTTATTTGTGTAATGGAAACACAGCCAGTGATTCTCTCTTTTTTGAAGTAAAAATACTGACTTGACAGGAACTGATGTAATTTTGTTTCTATATAATCAGAAATCTAATTTTGCTGTAGTTATTACACAGAAAAAGCCATCCCCCTTTTAAACTAACAGTAAACAGAAAATGTGTTCATCAAAGGGTTGTGGGTGTAAAAGGCTCCACCCCACAGTCGGCTTCACTTACTGCTGGCCTGCTTCCTTTTGAGGAGTGACGCAGACTGGGCGTTGGTGGCCATGTCCAGAGCCAGTTTGTTCTCATTGTTCCTGATGTCCGTCCGTGCATCTGAAACAAGGAGATGCAGAACTACGACTACAAAACTTTAAGAGTTTGAGGGATTCCCTGGTCATTCTTTTATTTATTTGATTTCTATCAACATGAAGACATAAAAAAAAACAAAGAAACCTCACCTTTGTTGAGCAGCATTTCCACAATGTCAGAGTAACCCTTCCAAGCTGCAGCATGCAGCGGAGTGTCCCCAAGTTTATTCTGCAACATAACAATGCTGCTTTAAGATGTGTTCATGACAGTCACTTCATTTCTTTACGATTTTGCGTGAAACTGTCCAATGCCAGGCTTCACTGCAAAAAACAGTTTGTTTTATGAGTCAGACAGAAAATCTGACCTCAGCTTGTGATACTTCTGCTTCCTCAAAGAGCTCTTATCGGATTCCACAGGACATAAAGTCAACTTTTCCCCCATAAAAGAACAAATACAGGTCTTCTTATTTGTACTCTTTAAACAAGGCAATAGCATTAAATACTTCCACAAAGTAAGAACTTCCTAATTCTAGATATCCTACACAGCAGCACACGCCTTAAAACCGTGCAGACACACGGTTTTTGGACTGAACCATTTCAAAAATAAATATGGAGGTGTGGAGTTGAGGTCCTGCAGGCGTTTCCAAAACAAAAAGAAAGGTTACCATGACATTATAAATAAAATATTTATGATTATATATTAATACCCTTTTTTCTGTTTTATCAATTCATCAACGTGGGCCTCCCCTCAGTCTGGGCCCCCTACCTTTCGGTGCCCCAGCTTTAAGGCTACGGCTGGGCTAACCAAACTGCTGACAATGATGGAAAAACAAAAGTCCATCAGGCTCTCTTATTTTTAAGGATTTCTATTAAAAAACAATTTTCTAGTGAGAAGAAAAAAACTGCTGATGAAGTCCAACGGGGTTCCCCTTCCAAATTCTGTCATCAAACTGCAGCTGACATGCTCTCTGACAGCCATAAGGTCACATACAACACATGACAGATCAGCTTAGTCTAGATCAAAACAAACGGTAACATTGTTTCTAAATTTGTTTTTGCATGCCACCTCACTTATTAGGAAGGGTCCCCCCCATCTTCCCTTTTCCAGGTTGACAGACCTGCTCTCCTTACAAAGGGACACAGATTTGCTGGGAAAACTGCTAGTTTTTCCAGAACCTTTAAACCATTTCATAATCATTTTTTAGTTTACTACCTATTAAATTCAAAAGCTTTGCATTGTAAACTCTAGTATACTTTAATAAATGTCACATAAAATTGGTGTAAAAATAATTTTTCACTATCAAAATTAAACAATTCTGAGCAATGGAGGTTAATATCACATGTATAGGGGGGGAGGGGTTTGTGTCACTAATATATTCTTTAATCTTAACTGAATTTTAAAAGTTGGTTTTATGTGTTCCAGGTTCATCAAGTGTGTCTAGTCTAGGCAAAACAATTTTTTTTCCAGACACTTGTACAATGGTCTTAAACACCATAACTTCCTTTTTGACCCCAACAGTCATGCGGATGTGCTAAATCTTAATGAACTAGTGTTGTAGTCACGTCTTCATCACTGATTGTATGTGAGAACTGGACTGAGCGACCCCCTCCCCCCCTCACATTCCAAACAGGAAGTACTTGCTGGTTCCAAGAATCTGAAATCCTATAGACTTCTATAGAAGACATTGGTGATAATGGTTCCCACGGACTCGACCAATTACTGCTTATTGATGATTTCTGATTCCTAACATGGCGGCGGCATCCATATCGTGAAAAAATGGCGACTAAATTGGATTTTGTGAATAATGGCACGCTTGCTTAGTATAATTCTGATATATTCTCTGTCAATGGTCTCTAGCAGACATGCTTCCGGTGTGTAGAGGGATAATGGCTCGGATGATTTTGATTCTTATGAACGGTCTTCATATGAACCACGGCTGCGAGACTGTGACTAGGACAAACCCAGCTATGCTGTTGCTGCAAATTCTGCACAGATTTATGATAAATGACTGGGGAGGAATGAAGGGGCGTCTGACCTGCTGGTTGAGCTCCACGTTGGACTGGCTTAACAACAACTCCACCACATCTGACCAAAAAACAAACAAAATGATGGCACATGTTAGAAAAACAACCAGGCAGGAACAATGAAAGCCCGACACAAACTTCCTGCTTTCCAGCGCCTCACATCTCATGCAAATCGAGGTGGTCATGGTGAGTTAAAATGTATTCACTTATGCACAGGAAGGTACCAGAAGGAGCTTCCAGGTGTCTTCAGTGTTACCTTTATGTCCTCCGTGGCATCCCCAGTAGAGAGCAGTGTTTCCAGCCTTATCCAGTCCGTTAATTCCAACCTTGTTGTCAACACATTCTCTCAGCCAGCTGAGATTACCTAAAAGCAAAACAAAAAATGAGCATGGAAACGGTTTTCACATCATTTGAATGGTGTGACAGGTGTTGGAAAAGTCTGATTATTTGACATTTAGATCGTCTTACCTCTTTTAGCTGCTTCGTGCATTGGATTGTCGATGGACTCTGCCTGCTCAGCCACTAAAGATACAGAGCATCAATAAATGCTACAGGCAAACTTCATGACCTCCATTCATTTAACGTTTTTACTCACCATAGTTACTTGGAATTAGCCCCGTCCTTCCTCTGCATGTTCCCTTCCACCAATTACTGTCACTCTGCAGTTAAAAGCTAAAGTCAGGGATTTGTTTTGTGCATCAATGCTGAAGAGTAAATGTGGAGGATTCAGGAAAAAGAAATACACGACTGAGGGAGGAAACATTTAACAGAAAAGAAAAAGAGACAAACTGAGAGAAAAGGAGTTTAAAGAGGCACAGAAAACTGGAAAAAAACAACAACACACACATTACTGCAGCTCAATCAAATATTTTACTCACTGTGTCAGAGATGTACAAAATGTCACCTTCTTCAAAGTACAACTCATCTGGCTGAAAAGGGGAAACACAGTTCATCTATTTACAGAGTAAATGTCATCTTTATTTTCATCTGCATTTCTGTGATTTATTAAAACAGACTTGACATCGGATTTCATATTTCCTTTTAGCAGCTAAATATGTCATTTATACAGTATTTTTGAGAATATTTTAAACATTTGTATGAACATTTTAGGCTGATTGAAGTATTGGGAAAATATATAATAAACATTTATGACCATCAGATGTTTTCATGTTTTTATTTATACAAATATAAATCAACTTTAAATCATTGATTCCTAATTAAAAACGAAAATATTCTTACTGTTCTGGGATCAAAGTTGTACAAGGCTCTGAAAACCTTGACTTGGCCTAAACAAAAAGAAAAACACAACAAAAACATGACCAATGCTGGTTATGATACTTTTTTTGTGTTGCTGCTTGCAGAGACGCATTAAATGACGTTTGAGCATAAAAATAAGCCCTGCTACCCCTTCACAGCATCACATACCAACAGCTTAGTTTCAGTCAGATTGGATCTGAATGCAGCTGCTCTGCAGCAGCGAGTGTGGTCCAATGACAGAGGTGTGGCTCCTTTTGTGGCTAGGACAGCATACACCAGTGCATATATGATGTGTAGTCACTGTCGGACACCAGCTGCCCTCTGGGTCTGTGAAGCTGCTGCTGGAATGCTACCGGAGTGGTTGTGGCTTTTATCCTGGCGACCCTACAAAAGCTTAACACGCCATTTGCTTCTTGCAGGGTGCCATATTTGTAACATAGATGTGCAGTTTTTACAAAACAGAGTAACTAGCTGGTTACACACGAGTCTATGTTTGAACCATCGTTTTGCATCAGAGGATAACAAAACCTTTTAATGCCACTTTTCTTTATAAAATAAAACATGCTAAATTCAATTAGAGATTTATACCCTTGACTGGCCAACTATGTTAGAAGTCATGAAATCCTGATGATTCAAAATGAGCAATGCAGAGTTGTTGTTTTTTTTTAATTGAAGTTTAAATAAAAGCAAATCACATGACCTGAGGCTGTGCCTGCCTTCTGCTGCTGCACAGGCTCTCTTTTTGAGTCAAACACTGCATCACTGTCTCTGAGGCAGAGGGGTTTGGTGCTGCACAAGGTCTGGTCTGTGCAGCAAGCATGTCGGCTCCACAGGCCTGGTCATGCCATTCAAAACACACACATGCCTGTGCTAACAGCACCAAGGGGGTATTCAAGAAAGCAGGTTATGCTAGTTACCACGGTAAGTTTGAGGCTAAGGAAGCGGATAACCCCAGCTTTCGGTTCCAAAAATGGAGGGACGTTTCAGTGTATGTCAAGTTGCCATAGCAACTCATGCTCTGAACATAACCTGGTCAGGAGCAGGTTTAGTTGAAGGTTAGTTTGGTTTCAGAGAGATGGAGGAGAATGGCGTGTCCATTTGAAGATGATTTAGTGGATGAGGCTCAGATAATACTTTTTCCACCATGAGAGGGTAATAAGACCACGTATGGATGTTGGAAAGAAACTTTTTTTACATTGATCTAACTCAATTATTTGCTTCAGTTAAGATAAAAAATTTTTTTTAGTTAAGTCAGCTTAAAAATAACACGCAGTTTTCAGATAGTTATTTTACTTACATTCAAATTAATTCAATTAAGTAGGTGTAACTTTGGTGTTGTTGTTGGATCGGCACCGAAAGGAATTGTGGGATACCATTCCCTTTGCCTGTCTGGACGGATTTGGGTTTAAGTGTGGCTTTTTGACTAAATGTGTTTAGTTGTTTAACTGTGTTTTGCCCAGTTATTTGTCCTGTTATATTTAATTATTTCTGCACCATGAGTGAGTGGGAGGGGGACAATAATGAGTTTATTTAGCAACTCCTACTGCTTAGTGATGTAATGCTAATGTCAGAGAAATAGTACATGACATCATGTTTGATGTTGTAAATCCATTTTGAAAATATCTACAGGCTCTAACTTAGACATATTACTTGTTACCAATTGAATTAATTCATTTAAGTTGGATAAAATATATATATATATGCGCATCACAATAATAATAGAAATGAGACAGAAACTCTTGCGTTTACTTTGTCCGTTTTTTTTCTCCAAGCAGAAACTTTTAATCTTTTGATGATGCAGCCGTATTACTTTTTTGATGGACGTTTAATCTTCATACGCCGTCGTTAAAATCTCAGACTCCGTCTCAGTGGAGTATAGCACTCTTTTTTTTCTCTAAGCGTTTCCATGGTGACTCTGGAAATCGGCGATCCATTGAGAATGTCTTTATGTACCTGCCGTGCATGCGCATTAACCCAGGGTTACCAAGTCGAACGTAATTACGCCAACTCATATCCGGTCTTTTGGAACCGACGTACCCAGAGTTAGTAAGTTCAGGCGGATTTCAGCCAGAGTTCAGGGTTAAAGTCAGGGTAACTTAAACATGCTTCCTGGAATACCCCCCAGGTTCCTGTAGCAGTTCAAAACCAAGACAGGTAAAAGACAAAAGAATTCATCATCTCCAATGATAGAAATAAAAATAGCTCAGATTGTGTTCAACTGTCAGATGTTGCAGGAGCTGATCTTTACACAAATATACACTTCCATGATGGATTTGTGGTACCTTAAAGACCCACTCCGATCATCCGGGTTGACCTAAAAGACCTAGTGGTCTTTTAATTACAATCGTGTCATTTTTAAAACCTGTTTTCAAGGACAGTTTCTGCAGAAGGGCAGGAGAAATCAACTTTGGAGTTGTTGACTGTTGGCACGGAGCAAGCCCGTCCCCCTTCCCCTCCCCAATGCTGAGAGCTGCAACAAGAGCAGGACATGGCCGCTGATATTGTTTTAGCAGAGCTCTGGTATCAAGATCATTTTTCTGCCAGGGGATCAAAAACATTCTAAAAGGTTTTATTCTATCATGCTCATCACAGTTGAATCGATGTTTCGGGACTGGATGTTTATGCCTGAGACCCCGTAACGTATTTTTTGACAGCTTTTTAACAAGGGAAATTTCATTTTCAAGACTTGCAAAATCGTATTTAAAAACATATGTTCAACGCAAAACTCAATTTTGTATCAATATATTTTTGCAAAGTGCATTTAATTTGTACACAACTTAGTCTATTGACGATTCCTTACCCCATATGGATTTGAATTTAGAAATAGTGAGAAATGAAAGCCAAATTCAGCTCCGTTTTCCTTATCTACTGTATTTTTTGGAGTATAAGTTGTCGATAATTGCATGGTTTGCTTGGGTGCGACATACTGTATGTGATTTTTTTTATATAATTTACAACCACTAGAGGGCACTGCAGGTGTGTGAATCACTATTTGCTACCAACTGCAACGCAGAGGAAGATGCACCACTCAGTCTTATGCTACATACACACCCGGTATGTGTGGTGCGTTCAAGAACATACTGAACGCGGGTTTTTGAACACACTGGACTGTGGCTACCCGATACCACAAGAGGCTTAGTAGAAATAGTTGAGGCGGTGCAAATCTCACGAATCTTGGTCCGCGCCTTTCCCTTCCCAGCTCTTTTCTGATATATGACAGACTTAGTGTCATACAATTCCAGCCGGACACAAACTACAACTATTAATTTCTTCTTCATGGGCAGTTTTCAAGCAACCTCTGCGTTTTGAAAAGAACGCCAGCCATACGTCACCACCAAATCGGAGTCCCTGATTGGTCAAAGTTGAACTGGTTTAACTTTGATGCGCGTTCAGCGGCTGCACGTTTTATACGTAGAGCCAGACTTAAAACGTGTGTAGCGACACACGAACGCCAGGCCTTTGAAGTCCACGAAAACATACACTTTAAATTGGAAGTAGCAGCTCAAACGTGGGTTTCCGAGGCCCGGTGTGAACGTAGTATTAACCCGGATGTGGCAGAACTGTTCTAAAGTGACCCAAATGATGATGAACTCAACAAATAAAGTCATTTCAAGTGATATAAAGAGTTCAGTTGACTTGTTAGCATGTTCTTTATGCTATAGGTTATCTAAAAAATTTTTTAATTTGGTGCTATAGATTCTCCCTGTTTCATGAAGCTAAATAAGCTGATGGGATAGTGAAGCGTGCAGATATTCATCCTTTCATTGTAATCTACTCCATTATTATGATTTGCCTCTCCCGATGAAATGTTCGCTTTTGATCCCGTATTTAGTTAAATAAATTCCTCCCAAAAGTGCCAGTGGACTTATTCATATAAAATTCATTTTTTATTTTGCTGCTGTGATTCAAACTCCACAGAGATTTATAGTCTGAAAAATACGGTATGTCCTTCATTATGAGGCAAAAAAAATGCCACAAGAACATGCTCAAAAACACAATTTTCATTGGAGTGGGTCTTTAAACATGGAATTTCATTCCGTGTTACATGAAAAGACAATCGAGCACATTGAAGCCACACGCCTGGTCTTGTTAAAAATGACTGCAATCCTGGCCGTGTGTGGTCATGAGCTGCTGAAGGAGTATTATAAGGACAGACTGATTAGGATGGTCAGTATGCAATTCAAACACATTAATCCAGGAATACTCTTTATATGCATGTGCTTTACATTTGAATGAAACATGTTCTTTTGTACAAAACTCAGTATTTTGTTTGATTTGCACACAACAAAACCATGAAAAAAAGAGCTTGTCTCAATGATCAGACACGTGTCCGTGGGACTGGGGGAAACAAACAGAGTGGGAGTGGGTGACCGGATCATCCCCCTTTCACCTCTAAAAACGCGCTGACTCGCATCTCCAGTCCTGTGATGGAAATAGGGAAGTGGCCGAGGCCTGCAACCTTAGTTAGTGGCCGCCCCCCGTCAATTAGCACGGAAACTTAAAAAAAAAAAATCCTCAAAGAAACCACATTCCTGCCGCGGGCCTGGACCACGACTACGGGGATGAGTAGCAACTTTTATAGCCCGTCATTTCGCTGCTCTTTGCAAACCGATAACGTAACCTTTCATTTTCCGTCATTTATACTACTAGCGAACCGGCCACGAGCCCAGTGAGTGAGTGAGCAGAACTAGTGTAGACCAAAGTTTAACATCAACCTCGTGAAGAGTTCGGTTTTTACCTGGCTTGGCCGGCTTGGGAGGAGGCTTGGACATCTGTGGGGCTCAACGAAAAAGGAAGAAGAAAAGTAGAACGAGGCTTGAGCCGAAACGTCAAACTGTGAGACAGTTTGCACCAAGAGCTCCCAATGAGGAAGTCCTGAGGCGGAAAAGTGACTCTGCGCATGCGTGACACCTGCGACTGAAAATGAACAGATAGATAGATAGATAGATAGATAGATAGATAGATAGATAGATAGATAGATAGATAGATGGATTTTTCTGAATAAATTCCTTGAATATACACTTCAACAATTGTTAATTCATCCAATAACCACTTTTAGCTAATTAAATATTCCATTATGCATTTTCTCTTGATGTTTTTTTTATATAAATCCTTGTTAGCTTAAAACTATTCAACTGCAAAACATGCCGTTAAGGTGCATTATTTGATAATGAATAAATAAAAGCTTCCCTATTAATACTTGAAAATAAAAACATTGAAATTTTTAATAACATTGACCGACGTCATTGTGTGGTAATTTTTTCAGTTAATTTAAATCGTAAACACTGCAACAAGTAAATAAAAATCAATAAGGAAAAAGATAGGTTTAAAGCCTTTTTTATTTGGTTTGGTTTGCTTGTTTTGTGTGTTTTTTAAAGGAATAAAATAAAGTAAAAGATTCTTACACTTCTAGGGGGGTGTTTACACTTTTTGAACGAATGGGCAGGTCGTTGGTGACGTAATAAGTGTCTTAGCGAATCAGGAGCCACCTTTTGCGGAAAAACAAGAGGAGGGGTAGTTTAACTGCGAGAGAACAATGCCCGCGTTTTTCTCTTAATCTCGAATTAGGGATAATTATTCGTGTTCGCCAGTTGTGTGTAGAGAACTAGCTTTGCAGTATTCAGCAGGAACGGGTTGAAATGAAGAGACTAATTGTTGGAATTGGTGGGTAAGTGGGTGAGTGAGCGTGGAGGGCGGTAAAGTGGTTCCATGATGTGTGTCAACCTTTACACGCTGTGATTCCACACAGTCTTCTGTTGGACACATACAGGGGACGGACTTTAGATAAAGTTTAGACCTTTTCTGACCTTTACTTTTGTTTAAACGTGCAGGTCAACAAAACACAATTTCTAAGAAAGACACCATTGGGTGCATCATAAAGCATTTCTGGCTGGAATATAAGCGCAAAAACCAGATATACTAGACTTTACAAAGGAAAAAAAACAACCTTTTTCAGGATGTACAATTAAAAAAATAATAATTTCAAAAGAAAATTTCTAGTTTTCTTTAAACATAAGCATCTGCTCTGTCTGTATTGATGCCGCTCTGTGTTAATTGGTCTCATTTGCACCTTTTTGTTTTCTTATTTCAGGATGACCAATGGAGGAAAAACTACTCTTTCTAAAAGTCTTCATCAGAGGATCCCAAACAGCTGTTTAATTGAACAGGATTCATATTTTAAAGTATGCCAAAAGTTTTTTTTTTAAATTTAGTTATAAGCCCAAATTTCAAAAAGTAGCCTATATTAAAAGTGAGGCAGTATACTAAAGTTTACCTTTTTTATATATATTGTAAACTTAAAATATTCCAGTTCAGTCCGAAGAGGTGTTCAGTTAGTGTTTCTTACCCCACATAAATGTGGTCTATAGTATGCTTAGAATGAAGTATACTTAATAAAATAGTGTAAAAAGTGTACTACGTTTACCTTATTGCTATCATATATTCTGTGACTGACAGTTTCAGCAGACCTTTATGTCCTTTTTACTTTAGGATGAATCTATAGTTCCGGTGGACCAGAACGGCTTCAAGCAATTTGACAGTAAGTGCAGTTATTTTTGGTCTTCAAATTGAACATTTAGACTAAACTTGGAGCTTTTTATTCAAATGTATCAGTCTTTACTACAGCAGAGACATTTTTATACAAATGTTAATGTAAACTAACTAACTGTTGATGCAAAATTTACATTTCTAAACTTTCTTTTTTTATTGCAAAATAGGCAGTTTATCTTAAAATGTTCTGTTAATAAATTATTTTTAAATTTTTTTTTAATTGTATTTTTCCCTAAAAATATGTGGTGAATTTGGATGTTGCATGTTCCCCCTATACATACTGTTTTTTTTCCTGTGTAGGAACATGCTTGTGGGGTTTATCACACAGTCTAAATAGCCTATCAGTGTGTTCTGATGTGTGCAGCCCTGTGATAAACCTGTTCAGGGAGTAGTCTCACTTTTGGCTGATGATGGCTGCGATAAACTCCTGCAGATGGTTATTGACAGGATTAATGAAGAAAAAACAACAACAAGTGACTGAAACCTCATTTGGTACCTGAGCAACATTCATGTTATATTTGAGGAAAGGCGACATTCTAACAACAGAAGTTGAACATTTAAGATAATTTTAATTTTAAGATAATTTAGGAAATCATCTTCAATAATAGACCGTTTTACAAAAAGTACTTTTTGGAAATATCTTATGATATAGAGAAGACGCAGACAAGGCCTATAAATGCTGCAAGGGATTAGTACATTTCTCTATCCACAGTTGGTGGAACCTAACATTTTTTAAAGCTGACAGTGGGATTGTTAGTTCTCTATATGACCAAGACAAGAGTACAGGCTGTTTCAAACGTGGCTTTTGAATAAAACCATCTGGAACATGATGTTCTGTACCAATCTGATAAGACTGGAGTTTTTCTTTTTTCCCAAATACTTTGCTTTAAGTTAAAAGGAAACCAAAAATCCCGTAAGCACAAACACCTCATATTTTGCAATCATCCAGTCAGCTATGAGTCCCTGTGTCTATTACAAGACTCTATGGTTAAGGGTGAAGTAACTTTTCCAAAAATCTTTCTATGTCAGCTGAAACTAAAGCTATGTCATGTGTCATGGCGATCAGAAGCATTGCAGCAAATCCATAACTGAATGAGTGGAAGGAAAAAGAAAGAAGGAAAGAGTCAGCGTTGCAATGGCTCTGTCATGTTGTGACAGAACCATAAAAGCTGTACAGAAATGCCAACCTCAAACCCTAATGATTAATGTGCCAAAATTCACCAACAATCCAAAAGATGTCATACAAAAGATAACTTCTTCACAGAATTTATTTTTTAAGAGCAGCTTCAAATCTTATTGAGTAAAATCACAAGGAAATATAAGCTAATGTGTTGTTATGATTGTTCTTTATTTGAGATTGTATGATAAATGTCTAAGAGAAGTGCTGTGGATGTAAATTAAATTTACTAAAGACTAAACCGGTCATAAATGTAGTTCACTCCATCTACATAAAATAAAATGTTAATTATATTTACTTCTATTAGATTATTGTAATTTAAGTTTAGTTTCTATTTTCTAAAAGGCTGGAAATGTCATTTTAACCAGAGCTTGTTACACTTTTGATCATCTGGATAAATATATTTTGGTGACATTTTCAAGGAAATTCTGGAAGTGCATTATTAAAATTTTGTGTAAACTTTGATCGTTGGATTCAAAGGGTGCAGAAGAATCACATCCGTGTGTTTTGTTGAAGCGCTTGATGCTCTCCACATGGACAAGATGATGAGCGAGGTCAATTCGTGGAGAAGAGATCCTGTCTCCATCCACAAAGAGAAAACCGGCCTGGACCTTAATCTTTCATCAGCTAATACTGGGGTCTTCGTTTTGATAGTGGAAGGTTTCCTCATTTTTAACTACAGGTATGCATTTGTCCTAGTCTCTGACCTGATCTTAAAATTTCCTCATTACATTTATGATGTCAAATTCAACTTCCTGGATGTATTTATTTTAGTTTTTTTTTTTTTTTAGAAATACTGTTATTATCAAGAGAAAGGCTTTGAAATATGAATAAGAAATCATTTAAATATTTATGAGTAGCTGTTTATTGTGGAAAAGTTATTACACAGGTTTATGCAAGCTTTACACCTACCTTCATTGAAAGAACATCTCTTTACTATGACTTTAAATATTTTAATATTAAATAGTTTGAATTCAAAACAAAGATCTTCTTATTCATTGATTTTTATCTATAAAACTTTTTGACAGGAATTCTGTTCATTGACTGTATTAGAGGAAACGGGGCTGAGCGTGTGTGACGTCACTTCTGGCTCCAGCAACATGAAGCCAAGTCAGTTGCCATTTTTTCAGCCATACGGACGTTGTCGTGTTGGAGCTGGACTGCAGTGATTGGTTGGAGTGGTTTAAGTTGACGTTTCTATGGCAACTACTATCGCCAATCAGGAGTGAGCATGTTCGAAGTCCACAGACCTTCCTCTGAAAGTGGGGTCAGGAGAGTCTGCCACTGACGGGCACCACATGCTTTTATAGAGGCATCTGATTGGTCACTTTATAACTTGAATATTTTGCGATAAAAAAAATATCATTAGAAAAAAAATTTTTTTGATTAGCAAGAGCGTGTTATAATAAGGTATCAAAGCAAGATTGGTTATTCTGACAAAAATAATGACTGCGTAATAGCTGTTTATTTCTTTATAGAAGTCTATGGGATTTTGGATTCTCGGAGCTAGCGGGTACTTTCTGTTTGGTACGCGAGGAGGGAGGGACGGACGGCTTTGTCCAGTTCTGTAAATACAGTCAACGATTTCAAACCTACTTAAGCAAATCAGTAATATAAAACAATAACTTTTACTCAACAGATAATTTATTTTATTTTTTATTTTTTTTCTTACAGGCCTCTAAATGATCTGTTTGACAAAAAGTACTTTTTGGAAATACCTTATGATGTGTGTAAGAAGAGAAGAAGGTACTACACTACCTTTTTTTGTCTTTCCCGTTGATTTGCATGTTCCTCTGGAAACAAAAATGTAAAAACTTAAGCTGGCTGTGATTGTTAGTTTCAGGGTGTACACACCTCCCGATCCTCCTGGTTATTTCGACGGGTATGTGTGGCCAATGTACCTCAAAAATCGGCAAGACATGGAAGCCCTTACATCAGAAATCGGTAAGGGTCCAGTCAAAAGTTGAAGCAGAAAATAAAATGAATATAAATATAAAATAAATGAACCGTTTTTTTTAATAAAAATATCTTTGTTAGTGTTTTTGGATGGTTTGAAGCCAAAAGAAGAACTCCTGGCAACTGTGTTTGAAGAAGTTAGTAAAGAAATAACTAGACTTAAAGGTAAGGCTTTAATATGCATGTTGGTCTCTTTAGGGAAAGTTTCCAGCCTAAAACATTGCAGTATGCTTTTTCTACATTAAATCTTACAAATCATATCTTTTTATTTTTCAATGCACAGCTGCTTACATGTGATCCAAAGAAGGACAGGAAGTCTTGGTGGTATGTTGGGATGTTTGTTTCATATCTATGTTAATGGATTAACTGTAGACTGAGGCCGCTGCATCAATATAATAGAAATTTTTACGGAAACAAACAATGAAGTCAATTCCAGCAGATATCAAACATTAAATTTGTTTGGGGGGGGGGAGCCTCAGATTTAAATATTTTATGTTTGTTTTGTTTGCAGAGGAAGACTACGATGGGTCGGATGGTGTATCTGAAGACAGAAACTGGATTGAAGAAGTTCATTTTCTACCATTTTGCCACTAAAAAGTATTTTTTGTGTGCATTTCTTTGGTTGAAGTTTATGTTACTTGAATTTGACATTCCAGACAGCCTTTGTGTTGGTCTGTGTCTTGGTTTACTGTGATTGGTTGGATTTTTAAAGGAAGCCATTAACAATGGCCTTTCAAATTAAAATATGTTCTTCAACTGGAGCAATATAAAGAATTATCCATTTGCCAACAAGTTACAAAAGTATGACTCTGAATTAGTATTACAAAAAAGTGAAAAGATATAATCTGTCTGTGAAAACTGCACATCTGTTGAATAGAACTGCACACATTAAATTGAATAGATTAGAAAAAAAACATTTTGTTTACTATGTTAGAATATGCTCTTTACCTCCCTGACATAAAAAGATACATCCAAAACGAAAGGTCCCATCAAGGAAAAAAGCTCAAATGTGAGGATATTTTCCATATTTAACAAGCCTTTTTATAATTAAGGGCTTTTAAAAGACTCTTTAAGCTAAAAGAAAATCTTTACAGACTTTAGAGACTCAAATACTTAGTGATATTAAAGCTTACCAATATTTGCGTGGGCAGACTTTGATAGATAATGAGGCTGTGTTGTTTAAAAAAATATCCCTTACTACTAAAAAATAAAATAAAAATGTTGCATGAATTATCCTTATGTTTTCCCTTTATCTTTAATTAGGTTAGGCTTTTAGTTTGGTAACAAGGATTATATCAGAATTTCATTAGTTGCAGATTATAAAAGTTAAAAAATGAAATCTTATTTAAGTCTTGAGTACCCTGTGTATTTGTGTGTGTGTGTCTGTATATCACTTTTTCTCTTTGATATATTTCTTCTGCATATTTAATTTTTGTATTAATCAACTTGTATCCCCAAAAAGGGTATTTTAATAGTATATTTTTGTAATTCTTGATGAAATCCCTGGAGTCCCAAAACCAGGAGGCTTAGACGTTGAGAAGCCACAGACTTTTAGTAAACTCTGGCATAATCCTCCTGATCACCTCGTCCTTAGTCATTTACCGATTTACTGTAATCTAGTCTCTTAAATGTGATATTGTTTTTTCCTCAACCAATAAAGTCAGCATTCACTTTTTTCAGTGTTTATGAGGTCTATACCATAAATTTTTATTCAAATTATTACTAAGAGCTCCTATTGTGAAAGCATTTCAAATGTTCCATTTTCTTTGGCATTTTGTACAATCTAATCCAGATGTTGAGTGGATAAAACTTGTGGAAAATGTGAATTATCACAGGAGCAAAGGCCTGAGAATCCAAAAAAATAGAAGTGGTGCATCTGATACTGGAAAAAAATGAAATGTAAGAACCCTTTGAGGTTTCGGACCATTCATCCATTTTTTAAAGCCAATATTTTAATATTTAATTTTAAACATATGATTTGCTATGTTGATTTCTAAAATAGTTATGTATATTTTTACATAATAATTAAGTGATTTATCTTTGTGATGTGATTCATTGATACTTCAGGATTCTTACTTCTGTCTGATAGAAGTTAGGAACTGGATAATGATAAATCATGTAATGAAAATGGTTGCGGTAGACCAGGGGTGGGATTATATAAATTCTCTTCCTTCCGCTCCCTTTCAAGGAATCTTTAATTTAATGTCTAATTATCCAAAGTTTGATGCATCTTGTATGAATGTATGAATGCTGATTGTATTGTTTTGTGCATTATTCTTATATGATTGCTTCAAATAAACCATTTCAAATCCAGTCAAAATATATGCCTCTGAGGGTCACGGGGGTCGCCAAAGCCTGTCCTGGCTACTGTTGGGCAAAGACGGGGACTCTGGACCCTTTTTTAAATTCGAAAAGCATCCAAATTTATTTGAAGTACCTCAATAAAAAATAAACTTGCAAAAGTAAACAGCCTGTAGTTGCAGTCTGAAAGGGATTTAGTTTAAATCAGAGTCTAATACAGTAAATAAAGTGATGTTCCATATTTTGTGAAACACAAATTGTTGTTGGTGTTACTGTGACTGTAAATCTTCCTGTACTGTGTATATTTTTTTTTACTAAACCTAATTTGTTTTCCTAAAATAATGTCAGCTTCTGTTCTCCTTTCATTGCACAAAAAGGAAATGTATACGTTAACGTTACCTTCTAATTTTTTTTTTTTTTTTTACCTTTTCCGAAACAGTTTTATTCAAAGTTGTGTGTGATGAAAGAAGTTTTAGTTGACATGAAATGTCTGGGTTGGGCAGGCGTAGAGACAGTCTTTGCATGCCTCAGCAGTGAGCTTCCTCGCCGCCGCTGCTTTCAATTTGACAGAAACTCGTCTCACAGCCGTGTAAATATCAACCATATTGCCTTTTCTTTTATGGTTGTCATGCAATCTTTGTGGCCATTGTTGCTAAGCCCTGCAGTATTTCACCACCACAGATGCCCAAACCTTTTACAAAAAATCCACCAAAAAAAAAAGTTTACCTCAGCAACCAACTTGCCTGACCGGTAGGAGCAGTGCAGCACATCTGGGAAATTCTCACTTCCCCCTGTAAAGTTTAATATCCTCTTCTTGTACAGCATATTTTAGTCTGCACGTCTGTCGTTGTTCAACAGACACGTCTGATAGCTTTTCAGGACGGATTGGCTGATTTGCAACCAGAAAAATGTCCAAAAAGGGATTTAAAGTTGAGATGTTTTTAGTTTTCCTCTGTTGGTTCGGCTGCAGCAGAGCTGTGCCACTTAAACCCAACCAGGAGGCTGTGAATGACAGACCTGTGATCGGTGAGTACAGCCTCTCCTCAGGAGTTTCACCAGGGTGTTTTAATGAGAAATTAGTGTGTAAATGACGACTTTCTCTGAGGGCTTTTCATTGTTTTTTCCCTCCCAACAGGCATCTTGACTATGATTGTTTCAGATGAGACCATGAAACCTTTTGGAAAAACTTACATTCCTGCCTCCTATGTGAAATACATAGAGTCTGCGGGTGGCAGAGCGATGCCAATCAGGTGGGTTAAATTGCTTATTCCAGCCGTATTAGCATCACATTAACCTGGAACTATGAGTTTAGTGCAGAGGTCTGTGACCTGAGGCTCTGGAGCCATATGATGAGCGCCTGTCAAAAGTAGTACACAATTTTATATTTGGAGAAAACGCTTGTTCTCGTATATTTCTGTTTCTGTTATTTATTTATATGTACTTCAAAGTGACGACAATGGAAAGCAGTTTTAAAATTTTTGAAAGGGTGAAAAATGCATTTGTTTTGATCAATGCGAAACAGCCCTAAATGGCTTTTCAAGTATAAAAGGCTGCAGAGCCCTGGTTTAAATTGATCTCAGCATAAAGGCAGTGTCACACAGCCACTAAGTACATTAGCGCATTTTCCATGTATGAAATTTCCCTTTTTCATAATACATTAGTGATATATGCAATTCACAAGTGTTTCTTGCGGTCATGGATGTGAGCAGATGGCCGTCAACGGTTTTGACCGAAGGGTCTTGATGTGAATTCGGTTTTGAACTGTTCAAAATTTTGGAATAACTTTTATATTGTGTATAGATTCACATATCACATTTAGATTACGTCAAAGTCGCACAAATCCCTAATGAATTGCTTATAAACAACGCAATAATCATACACGGTTCATGTTCTACGTTGATTTACATGTTCTTTGCATGGTTTAGTTGTACTTCTTCCGTGGTTTTAACGTGTTTTATTTGTGATACATCTGTGAAAATTTCATGAAAAGACCACAACTTTCTCACTTTTTCCAAGTATATTCACGTATGACCAATTTTTATCAGTGCCATATGTGCAAAATGTACATAATGGCTGTGTGACGTCGACTTACAATAAGGCTTCTTGTGAAAAGAAAAGCATTTTTCAAGTTTTATAAATCTGATGACATTCTTTAAATGATTTCAATCATTTATTCTACAAATGTTACTTTTTATGGATGGTTTGAGCAAACAATTTGACATTGCATTATTTTTCTACACAGATTAACTCTTACTACCACCGAATATGAAAAGATCTTCAAAAGTATAAATGGGTGGGTATAGCCGACTTTGGGAAAATTCGACGGTTTGGTTTAGGAGATGCACCAACTGTTTTTCCTGTTCGTTTGCCTGTCCAGCTTGCTTTTCATTGGTGGAGCCACAGATTTGGAAACCTCCGATTTTGCCAGGGTGGCCAGGATTTTCTATAAACTGGCACTGGAGGTTTGTACAGCACATTTCTTCTTTTTAAGATTTTGATGTGCTCTCACTGTAAGTTCACCCTGTTGGTGGAAACACCATTAAGGTAGTGACTGAGCTACAGTATGTGTCAGGTGTTTACCCTGTTCATGATCCTATAGAGCAAGGATGACAGATTGTCAAACATGTTTAACAACCAAACTGGCACTGAAGCTCCTTATTAGCTAAAAACACACCTGATTCAGGTAAACAACAGCAGATAAGGCAGGATTTCTGGAAAACAAGTAGGAGGCCAGCCCTTGAGGCAATTTCTGCATTATCTAATGATACATTCTGAAAAAGTAATGCAGATTTTAGGAAAAAAAAAAAAATAATGTCTCCCAAACTCTCAGGTATCACATTAATGAATTGGACTGCATTACTAAATTACAGAATGAAACATTATTTTGATGTTGGGTATTTTTTTTTAATAAAATTGACATCAACACTTTTAAAGCGAAACAAAAAATGTGCACATACATTATCTCATTGTTCTGCTCAATTTGCTTAATTTTGTATTGTTTTAATCAGTTTGTTGAACATTCTTTGGTAACGCTTTCTTTTACAGTACAGTACTTACAGTGTACTTAAGTGGTATTTACATGGTACTTATTGTGTAACTACTGGGTACTTTCAGAGTACTTACATGGTACTTTCTATGGAATTTACTGGGTACTTACAGTGTGTTTACATGGTACTTTCTATGGGACTTTACCGAGTACTTACATGGTACTTTTTTGTGGCTACTCTGTCCGTACCGTGTATTTATATGGTACTTTTTGGTTCATACCTATGTGGTACATACTGGGTATTTATAATATTCTTACTGGGCATTTACATTTTGTGCAAAGGTGTCTTTTATGGTACTTACCACATGTATGAACAAGGTAAGTACAAATAAAGTACCTTGAACTTTAGGTCTGCACTCGCTGCATGTTTCATGGTATTTACCATGAATTTACCACAGAAACTACCCCTTTAGTACACTAAAACTGTAACTGTGAAAGAAAGTCAGCCCTATTTCCACTCAACTACATGGTACTTTCATTACTAAATACTGGGTATGTTCACTTGAATATTACTTGGTACTCACCCCTTAAGTACAATGAAACTCTACTGTAAAAGAAAGTCAGCCCTATTTCCACTCTATTACATGGTACTTTCAGTAGTAAATACTGGGTATGTTCACTTGAATATTATTTGGTACTTACCCTTTAAGTACAATGAAACTGTACTGTAAAAGAAAGTCAGCCCTATTTCCACTCTATTACATGGTACTATCAGTAGTAAATGCTGGGTATTTTCACGTATTACCTTCCTGTACAGTGTACAAACACACTTGGTCTTCTGACCTTACCAAATGAGACAATGCTAACCTGTTGGTAAAGGTCAAATAACTGCATTGTAAACACATATTCCAAATTCTTGTAACATGAGGCAAATTTAAAGAGAAACAAGACAGCAGTGAAAACAACAATCTTTAATATGATAAATGTCTGCAGTATACAAAGTGTCATCACAATGAAACATGTTTTAAGTACAAAACAGTAAAAAGGAGCATTCCAAAAAACACATTATTGGCCTGAGGGTCGTGCTTTTTGTCCGTCAAAGTTCTTTCAGCAGCGTTTGGTAGCAGTGCAGGACTTCTTCAGGATCCTGTACTGAGAGGAGAGATGGTCAGGATGTTAGAGGCATGTTAGAGAGAGGGAAAAAAAAGTATTTCAGGAGAGTTTGGTAACGGTGCAGTACTTCTTCAGGGTTTGTAACTGCAAGAAAATTCACAATATGAGCTCAAATGAATATAAAAAGCATAATGACTTTGATGAAGTACAAAGTATATTTTACTTATTTAATAATTTTTGTAATGAGTTTGATAAATCTCTGTGAATTCCTTATTGCTTTGACTGAAATGCTTGAAATTAATCAATTATCCTCATTGATAAACATGATAATAAATTATTCAAAACTTAACTTTTTTTAAAATATTGTTCTAGGTCTAGGTGCAGACCTAAAGTTCAAGGTACTTTATTTGTACTTACCTTGTTCATACATGTGGTAAGTACCATAAAAGACACAAAATGTAAATACCTAGTAAGAATATTATAAATACCCAGTATGTACCACATAGGTATGAACCAAAAACTACCATATAAATACACGGTACGGACAGAGTAGACACAAAAAAGTACCATGTAAGTACTCAGTAAAGTCCCATCGAAAGTACCATGTAAGCACACTGTAAGTACCCAGTAAACTCCATAGAAAGTACCATGTAAGTACTCTGAAAGTACCCAGTAGTCACACAATAAGTACCATGTAAATACCACTTAAGTACACTGTAAGTACTGTACTGTAAAAGAAAGCGTTACCCATTCTTCAACTATTTTCTGTCACATTATTTAGTATTTAAACAGCATTTAGTTTCTTTGTACATTAGTTTGTCTTCTAGTGTAAATATTTCAACAATGGCTCATATTTTAATGTATATTTTCATCTCATTTAAATGGTTCTGTTGCATTTTGGACTTTATCATGTGCATTTCTATTCTTCTACTTGTGCATGGAATATTTGCCTAACCAGTCTTTTGTGTGTTTGTGGCTCCAGGCCAATGATGCTGGGGACTATTTTCCTATCTGGGGCACGTGTTTGGGCATGCAGCTACTCACGGTCCTGGTGGCTGGGGAAAACCTGCTGTCAAGGACGACAGCAGAGAATGTGGCTTTGCCGCTCAACCTCACCACAGGTAACCAACAGGTTAGCACAGGTAACAGCTGTATGTGATAAGGTTGAATTATTTGAAGCACATTTATGTTTTGTTGTCCAAATGTTTTTAAAGTTAAAAGGCTTTGAAGGGCTGTGAGTGTTTATGAAGAACTGTACAAACCTCATCTAAACACTTGGTGTCAGTATAGACAAAGAGAAGTCTTTTTTTTAACTTTCACCTAGTTATTTCTAGATGTTCAGCTTGGGAGCCGGTTTAGCTCGTGCTGGTTTGCGGCGCCTTCCGTCCGTGAAACCAGGGTTCGAATCCGGGCTGCTCCCTGTTCCCTTCTCTACCTCTGTGCCGATCCCAAGCCCGGTTACATTGAGAGGGTTGCGTCAGGAAGGGCATCCGGCGTAAAACACATTGCCAAGTTTACCATGCAACTTGTTCGCTGTGGCGACCCCTGATGGGAAAAGCCGAAAGAGAAACAACATTTCTAGATGTTCAGCTTGCCATAATAACAGTAAACAACTTATGAAAAATAATCCTTTTGATATATTGTCTTTCTTCCTGCAGAAGCTCAGTCCAGCAGGATGTTCAAGGATTTCCCTGAAGATCTTGTCAAAGCAATAACACAAGAACCTCTAACTGGCAATTTTCATCATTATGGCCTTTCAGTGCAGGTGTTTTTTTTTAATTCACGTTTTATTTTAGAATTCTTTTTATTCTTTTTTTTCTGGAGTGATTTAAGGGTCTTCAGTTTACAAGTTATTTCCATTTTCTTTTTAAAGACCTCTATGTGTGTCTTTTGTCTTTTTTTTACGTGATATTTAACTCTATTTTGTCCACGTCTTTTGATCAAACCGTTGCTGTAAGAATGCATAATCACAAATAAGAACAGAAGCTGAATCAAAATGACACAAACAAAAGCACAACTTTAGACTCAAACTTAATAGTTAACCTTAAAAAATAAATCACTGCTTAACTGTCATAAATGTTTCAGACCTTTCAGGAAAACGAGAAGCTGCGCAGTTTCTTCTCCCTCCTCTCCACCAACATTGCAGAGAACGGAGCTCACTTCGTCTCCACCTTTGAAGGTAACCTGATCATGAGTGCAAATGAGGATTGACTTGCCGTTGTTGTGGATCACCGTTTCTGTCTGCCCAGGTAAAAGGTATCCCATCTACGGCGTGCAGTGGCATCCAGAGGTCAACCGTTTTCAGTGGAACAGGAATCTGAATTTCCCTCACTCCTCCCATGCTGTTCATTTATCATCTCTGCTGGCTGAGTTTTTCATCAATGAAGGTAACGCCACCAGTATTGAAACTGATGGACGGAGTATGATGGGGAGATTTGACTTCATTTGATTACTCGCAAATATAGAATAAAATCTTAACTTTTTCATATTGATGTTTAAGGACAGAAATTATTCTTCAAAAATTAGGTTTGGCATTGTTGGCATTTCTATTTCTCCAAGTGTTAGCTTTTGAATACTAAGCCAAAAAAAGTGCTGCACATTTACAAGTTATCCATAAGTGCTGTTGAGTATCACTTTTTACTGTTAATAAGTTGTTTTGCTTTAGTGGAAACAATAGTTCTTTTGAAAATGTGTCATCACGTGGAAAAAATATTTATTTTCCTGACTTTTGTTTTGATTCAATGGGTTTTTAGGATACTTGATCACAATAGTAGATTTGGCCTCAGCATGAACAGATTTAAAAATGACTACTGCCAAAGCTTCACTGTGTCTTATTATAGCCTGAACTGTATTTTTTTATGTCTCTCTTTAACCCCGTCTGATCTGTTTAGGAAGGAGAAGCTCACATCATTTCGACAATCTGGAGGAAGAGGAGTCATCGCTGATTTACACCAACACCCCCCTCTACACTGGAAACTTCACAGCGTATGAGCAGGTTTATTTCTTCTTAGATTAGGGGCTGACTGGATCCATGTCTGCTGCTCTCCACATCCAAATATGCTCGTGTTGATTACAGAGAAGCCTTTGAACGGAGGCCAGACTCACCCCTGTTGTTTCTAGGTGCTCTTTTCTTAATCAGGAAGTCTTTGCTACTGCTTTAGTAACTTTGGTGACTCAAAATAAGTGATTTCAAGCGTCACAAAGGGGATTCTGATCAAATAAAAATACTTGGAGCTTTATATAGCTTCACATGTGACCCTGAACAATATTAATTGACAGTATTGTATTCATAATTTTGAAAATTAATTAGATGTTTTAGGATCAAATGTTGCCATAGAAAGGCCAAAACATTTTGATAAGACCATTTAAGAATAACAAATATGCAGAAAAAAATGCTGAATTGCTTTGATGTCAAAGGAACCAAAATTAAACAAAATGAGGCACAAATCTGCTAAAATACGTGAAATAAATTCAGTATTACATGAAAGTAAAATTAAAAAAAGGATGGTGAAATACTTTTAGTCAATGGAAAATAACAAAAGTGGGGGAAAAAACAAATTAAAGACAAACTTCTATGATGATGCATAAAAAAATAAACAGAACAAACAAAGTATCAGACTCTTCCATCATTTCTGTGTCCTTGGCATGTTGGGGTCCACATCTGTCCCCCGGCGCCCTTTGTTTGGTGAATCGCCCGTGACCGCGAGGGCGTCACAACACGCACCGTTACGCAGCGCGTGGATTGGTCTCTGCGCGTGTCAGTAGCGTCTGCGGGGGCGGGGGCAAGGAAAGCCGAGCCCTGTGCTCCAGTTTTCTAGCCGAACACTGATGCCACCGCCGCTAGTGGGTCACTGTCATGGCATCTATTAATAAAGGGGGAGACGCAGGAAGAAGAAACGAGGGAATCCGCATCCGCCAGTCCGCTGCGGGGATGATCCCGCGCGCACGTCACGCCGAACAACAAAGCCGCAACTTCCAATAGACCCAGACGCCCCTCATCCACGCGTTCATCCGTCTCCTCCGGGCTGCTTTTGTCTCCTTCACCTTTTACCCCGCTCGGTTCCCGGAGCTCTTCCTCGGCTGGCGCGCGTGTTTGCAGTCATCCATCCGCGCAGCCTGCGACCGAGCTTGTTGGTAAACACACGGATACCGGCGGCGAGGACTCCCTCTGGCGCATTGATGCACCCGTTCCAGTGGTGTAACGGTGAGAATTTGTTTTCTAACATCTGTGAGGCCACCGATTATTCAGTCATCAGCTGGGCTCATTCTGTTTTTATTCATCTCACAAGTCCCCCTAAAAAAATAAAAAAATAAACTTACCGAATTACCTTTGACTAAACGGAAACGCTCTCAATTAAATCATAATGTGAAACTGGTTCACACTTGTGTATTCAGACACACAACATAACAACCTTCCCTTAAATTGCTGCAAGTCTGTATATGAATGAACCAGGCCTGGATTTAGCCAGCCCCACTAGGTGGTGCAGGTATCAGGGGGGCAAGTTTGTCATATCCCTCCTAGCTCCTAAAATGCATATCATCACATCAGTACATTTATATGTCTACCTATCTTCTCCTTTGATCTAATTGATATGTCTTGAAAGTTCAATGTCCCTGACGCTGCCCCCTACATCTACCGGGCTTGGGACGGGCACAAGCACAACGCTTGCATTTATCCTTCATTTTTCTATCCATGTCTATCTATTTGTCTGTATCCGGCTTTGATACAAACACAAAAATTGAGGAGTTAAAAGATCCCGAGCCTAAATTACTTCCCTATTTCTCCTTCTCCTTCATTTATTTTTAAAGCTGTTGCTTCCAGAATAGTGAATTGCACAATTTAAGTCCTCAGCCCTGCTGCTGTTTAAAAACAAACTGTGGCATTCAGCAGGACACTTTAGAGGCTTTTGCAACTTAATTTAAACAAAATATCCCTGAAAGGCTATATTTTTAAGACCTACTCTGATGAAAATTGTGTGTTTCTTTTACATGTTCTAATAGCGTTTTTCTCCTGATGGAGGACATATATACAGACAGCTAAAAATTGCATTTCTGAGTTTTTCTTTATTTAAATCTTAGAGAATCAGGAAAAGAGAAAAAAGAAGAGGTAGGACCTAAACTCCCTGTTCCGCTCCATTCTGATGCATCCACTTACAAACAAATAGATCCATGTACGTCTTCGTCTGAGCTGGCATCTGGTTCAAAATTTTACGGCTAGATAGTTTCATTATTGTTAACCATTTTTGTTGCACCAGTAATGTTAGGTTAGCATTGTGAGGGGCTATAAGCTAGCAGGAAAGCTTGCAAACAAAGGGATGAGTTCCACCCACAACTCAGAGGTGAATTTCTAATGAACCGCTCTGCAGAAACTATGTCCTAGAAAATGAAAGGTTTTAGATTTTAAGGCTAAAAACAGCATAATCATTATTAAAAGACCACTGGGAACGCTTTTAAAATAGGTCAAATGGCGATCAGAGTGGGACTTAAATTGATAATGAGATTCTGATGAGACCATTGTTTCTTGATTTTTGCCTGTGGAGCCACATAGCTCCTGTCGTTGGGCTAACCGTGGAAGGTTTAGGGTGTTTGTTTACTTCATGTATTACTTCCCCCTCTTGTTTTACACAGTTTATCGTTTCAGCAGCTTTTTTGTCACACCAGCCCCTGTAATGGTCAGACAAGTGCGGCCTCTTCATGGCGGTGGAATGGTGTCAGTACCTCGCCGTGACGGGGAGGCCTGGTGAAGATGATGGATTGGTGGTCTTTTTTGTTTTTTTCCTCTGACTTTGGATGTTTGAATGCAGCAGCCTCCTCTGTGGTGGTGTTCAGACCAGAACAATTACCCCCTTTGTGCAGCTCAACTCCACTTCTATTCATAGGATACGCACACAAAAAGGCACACACAGTTAGCCTGGGTTGGAAAATGAAGCGGGTATCAAGCAGGCACAGCTCGTGTCTCTCCTGCATGTTAGCGTATCTTGCCTCTGCAAGGGTTTGGGTTCAACCTATTTTCTTACTACCGCCGCCATGCAGGCATTCTTGAGCGTTTCGTCTCATCCGAACTCCTGAATATTTGATGGAAAAGCTCTGTGTTTGGTGCAGCAGGAGCAGCTTTGTGTGAAATCGGCATATATAGGACAAACCCCCCCTCCACCTGGCATCCCGTCTCAGGGAAAACATTCACAGTCGAGGTGTTTCACAGCTCCTTCAAACCACAGAGGGACTCCTCTGACAACACGAGAATCCATCTGACACGGATCTGAAAAGTTCCTCTTTATCGCTGCTGCGCATGAGCTACCTTTGGCAGGCATTGCAACGCGGCGTCTCACGAGAAAGCCAATATGTAGGTCAGTGGTCATGCAAGGCCCCACCCAAAGCAAAACTCATCACTTCTAACTGTCTAGTTTTCAATCATGCAAAGGCGCTGGAAAGAAAACAGGTCTGTCCGACCGTACGGACAATTGCAGCAAACTGACCCAGATTTGGTTTGTGAGTCTTACAGCAGGTGATTTGTGCCATCAGCTGTGCACTGACGTGATTACAGAACGGTAGAAAGAACCTCATCACTTCCTGTGAGTGTCTCTCTGTCTTCCGATGTGTGGCAGATTGTTTGAGTCAGGGAGGGATTATGGAGTAAAGGAAGTCAGGATGTCTATTTGTTTGCAGGTTGACATCCTCACATGTGTCCAGCTGTGACTGCAGAGGTTAAGGTCATGTCCTCATAGATATTCTGGGAAATAAAACAAAAATACACATATTTCAGAATCAGAATCAGAATTACTTTATTGATCCCACATGTGGGAAATGTGTTCGTTACCATAGCAACTAACAGCAGAGAAAAAAAAAGAATAAGAGTAATATAAAAACAAGAACAAAAAAATGTAGCATAAATGCAAACAACAAGGTGGTATAATTTAAAAAGCTATTTACAGAACAGTGCAGGTAAAAAGATGTGCGAAAAAAAGACAAAAAATGTGCAAAGGTTATCTGTTGCATTTTGAGTTATTGTTCAGGGTTATTGTATTGGGTTTGAAGGATTTCCGGGGAGTTTTGGAGCAGAGCTGTCTGAGCCTCCTAGAGAAGGAGCTCCGCTGTTTGTCCAGGACAGGATGGAGAGGATGGTCTGGGTGGTCCATGATTGAAAGGAGTTTGTTCAGGGACCTCCTCTCCATCACTGCTTCAAATGTTTCCTGTTTGCAGCCAATGACAGAACCCGCCTCCTTGATCAGCTTGTTCATATTTTTGCCTTTAAAAAAAACAAAAACCAAATATGACCTGCTTCAGTCTTTTGACAAATGTCAGAAAGCAGTTAAATAAACATTGTTAACTTTAAATTTTAGGACAAATTCCTGAAGCTTGGTAGTTTACAGAAGCTCTCAAAATACTCCTGTTTGCTTATATTAGTTTGTAGCAGCAGATAAATAACAATAAAATGTGGACTTTTTGGTCAGATTTGTTCAAATATATAGGAAACAATACGAAATGTTCAGCTTTTGTTTTGATTTATGCTTTTTGTACTGTAATAAAATATGACTTCTCAGGAACTGGAAACGTGCTGTAAAAATGCGGACTGTTCAGCTTTATGTTTGGCTAAACAGACCCAATAGGAACACTCAGTTTCAATATCTGTACATAAAGATGGCCAAGAAGTCATGTGATCCTTTGGTTTTGTGGTGCAACAATATAACCCCTTCATGTCGTTAACTCACAACGTACTATTTAATCTGAGACTTTACTCAATTTAGCATCACTTTGAACAAAACAAAAAAAAACACTGAAGATAATTGTTTTATATAACTGAAAATTATGTCAGACATGAAGGAGTTAAGGCAGTGTTTTAGTTGTTAACATTTTGGCAAGATTTTGATTAAGGATTCAGCCCTTTTATTGTAGAATTTAAAGTGATACCATAGCATTTGTAAACATTTTAAATGAAGATATATATAAAATCTAGACACCAATATACAAACAACTAAAAATGGTCTTTTTTTAATATTTTTGTTGGATTATTTTATTTTAAAGCCTTGTAAAATGGGACCCTTAGTGGTGACTTCGGGTACTGACCCGGCTCCAGTTTCACTTTCAAAGGGCCTATATCACACTATTCTTAGGCCTTTCAGAGTAAACTATATCCTTTGGCACACTAAAGAAAGAATGTTTTATGAAATAGGAGTTATTTTTGAAAGCTCAATTTTTCCCCGGAAGTAAGTCATCTCGATTTCTCGCCCCGTGTGGGTGCCGGTGTGTGTGTGTTAGCCTTGGGGTAGTGCTGGCAGCACAGACTCTTCTTGGAAGGGGCTGTTCTCACTGTCATAGTGTGAATGTGAGAACTCACTCGTTTTTGTGGATTAGGAGGGGCTGGTGCTCAGAGCGCAGGGTTTTAGAGGAATACGGTACTCAGAAAAGGAACGATACAAATTTGTGGTTTAATGTAACCCTTTTAAAGTTTAAAGCGTATTGAGACTTTATTAGAAACAATACAATATTCTTTTTATCTAGTAAGTTTAATTAGCTAATATAGTTTATTTATTTTGCCGTTTTCTCAGAAATAATCACAAAGTGCTTTACAATGCAGGTCAAAACAGACCAGAAGTAAAAAACAGATTAAAGATAAAAAGCATGAGCGTACTAAATTACACCAACATAAAACCCCACATTTGACTAAAATGAACGCTCAATCCCCAGGTTTGTATGAGATATAATCAATAAAACCTAAGGATTCAAGAGCACCAGGTGGTTTGTGGAATCTAAGAAATTCAGAGATTTAATGTTGAGCTCTATCTAAAAGTAAGAGCTAAAATTTCCAAATGGATTCTAAAATGAACTGGGAGGCAGTGGAGTGCTGCTGAAAGTGCAGTGATGAGAGGTTTTCTGGTGGAGTGGGTTTAAAGATGAACAGCCTGCAAGCCGTAAAGCTCCTTTGGGTTTAGACAAGTAAAAAGACTGTTACAATAATCCAGGTGTGATGAAATGTGAAGAAGTGATGTTATGCTATTGGTTCCAGATCTTGCATACATGCTCTGATTGAGTTTTATATATTGTAGTGCAGGTTAAGGAGAAGCGTCATGTTTGAGCTGAACTCCAAGTATTGGGGAAGGCTGTAAAGCATATGTTCAGACCTCTATGCTCAATAGGACGTTTGTTTATTAAAACTATCTTGTAAAAAGAAACAAACATCAAATATTCTGTCCTAAATCACTGAACTGATAGAGTCCAATACATTTTTTTCAGGTTAGAAAACAGGGGTCCAAGTGGATTAAACTGACCAGAAAATACTTTTATTACCACAAAGTACTGCTTATACTTAATGCTAAAGATGAAAATCTTTTATTATCTTGTATCATGATCACAAACACACTCTCTATCTCTAAAAAATCCAGCAGGACCATTTCAGAGAAGCCACTGAGAACGTCTCACATAAGTGAAGAGAAGTGTCAAGTAGAAATATTACTTAGTTTGTGAGAGGGAGTGAAAATAGCAGAATTGATTGAAGTGGGGCTCTGCTAGAAAACCGATACGTCATCATCCATCTTTCTATTTGTTAGTCACTTTAACATTTAAGGTTCGTTAAAGTAAGTTAAAAATGACTTAGTCTCCTGGAAGATAAAGTTCCATATTAGCAACAAAACTTCACAATCTTCATAGTTTTAAGTTTTTTCTTTAGTCATTTATTTCCTATTTAAGGGTCTTTTGAAGAACCTTGTGGTATCTGTGATATATTATAGAATAGAATAGAAAAAAGCTTTATTGATCTTAGAAAGGGAAAATAACCTTGTTACTAAAAACAGCAGATTGATAATAAATGGCCCTAAAAATACTCTTAAAAAATGAACGTCAGTATTATTGTTCAGTGTTCATGAGGCTGCTGCAAACCAAAAAATACCGTCTGAAATAACAGCAAAACAGGCAGAAAATAGTGAAAAACTAAGTGACCCACTGATGTAACAACTACACATGTTGCAGGTATGAAACCAGGAGAGCTCAACAGAACAGAAACTGAAACCCACTCATACTAATCAAATTTCTAAAACAACAAGATGCATGAAAACCAACAACCACAATAAAAAAAACTAAACAAAAATCTGTCTATAGCTATAATACTTCTTTCTTTATTGTCCTTCTTCAAGTTGGTGTTTCTTTTTCTGTAATTCACTGACCTGACTCAAGAGCTGCCAAAAAAAATCCCAATGTGCTTGTTATTAACATGTACAAATGGCAATAAACTCCTATTGTTTCTTATCGTAACCTGTCTGAAATTGAGGGATATTCTGAATTCTGCATGTTTCTGTTTGGTTTTAAAGATATTGATCTTTAACTATTCAGCTGGTTTGTCTGCTAATTAGTATCACGCATTGAGGTGGAGGTGTTCTAATTAAAGGATGCGCTGCTTTAGTGTTTGGTAGAAAGAAAAACAAGTACAGGTTGTCCCAACATTTTTGTTCCCATGAAAATCTGCTAAAAAGGTTATCAGCAAACTGTGTCTTGAATTGGCTCATCGAATTCTCTGAATTTGTGATCCTGATCTGACAAAGCCCCTTTCTCCCACGCAGACACTGACTTATTATTACCACCACAGACACTCAAAACATAAGCAGGGCCCTCTTTCTGTTATCTTGGTCATGCTTATTTTCACAGTGGTGCATAATGTATTACAATCGTTTAAATGCTTTTTTTGGGATAAATGTCTGATTTGCAGCACATTCTGTGATTCGATTGAAGAAGTCAAGGACTCGCATAACAGTGGAAATTGTTTTGTAGAAGATTTATGATAAATCTTAAATAGTAATTTGTCTCAAAGTGACATCCAAAGGTCCAGCTTTCTTCAGTTGCACCATTCTTTACTGAATATCCTTGTAGTTGGAGCTTTAAAGATAAACCAAAAAGTGGTACGGAAACACTGCAGACTGTATTTTTATTTTAATGGTACCTATCCAGCTCCATGCAGCATTTGTTCTTCCGCCTGTCTGCATCTGACCTTGGCTGCAGACAGAAACACTACAGTGCTGATTGATTTCATGGTAGAGCAAACACATGGACAGGAGGGACACCCTCTGTGCATGTGTGTATCATCATTCTGCTCCAAAAAAAGGGTCTGTTTCATACAGAGATTTGTAGAAAAACATTTAGATTTGGCTGCTTGTGTCTATTCCGTTTTGTTTCTTTAAGCACAAGAGCATCCTGACGAGAAATGATTTCATTTTTTGCATAATATCCAGAATCAACTTCCTTCATCCACTGGTTCAAGCCAGAATCCAAGGGCCTGATGCTGTTAAAGCTACGTACATGTGGGTGGCTTTTAAGAACACACCGAACCTGCCAAAAACGTGAACAGCCTTTTAGCATGTGGTGTTCACACTGGACTGTTGCTACCTGATACTAGCGCGTGTACTCACAGTAGGAAGAGGCTTAGTGCCAAATGTTGAAGCGGTTCAAGCCTCATGAATTTTGCTGCAGGCTCTTTCTTTCACAGCTCTATTCTGATATATGAAAGACTTGGTGTCATAGAATTCCAACCACGCACAAACCGCAATTATTAATTTCTCTTTCATGATTAATTTTTGACATGTCTGACAAGCGGACCTGGAAGGACGGGCTGTAGTTGATGGGAAACGGCGAGCAGCAAACTCCACCTTCACGGATATGGGAAAAAGAGAATCGCTGGAGATATCACTTTATTTTCAACTATCTTTGAACCTTGATAAAACTAAAGTGATGTTTTTTGGTAACTACAAAGCCAATACCGAGCTTTCAATTGAAATAAATAATCATCTAATTTAAAGTGTTACAGAAATCAAATTCTTAGGGGTTGTTATCGATGACAAACTAAATTAGAAGCAACGCATCAGACACATACAAACTAAAGTCTCAAAAAGTATTTAAATCATAAATAAATCTAAACATATGTTAGAATACAACAGTAGATATTTATTGTACTGCTCCTTAATATGACCATATTTGACCTACTGTATAGAAATTTGGGGGAATAATTATCAGAGCTCACTACATCCTCTCTTTTTACTTCAAAAACGAGCCATCAGAATTGTACATAAAGCCGGATAGCTTGATCATACAAACAATTTATTTTATCAATCTAGACTTTTAAAACTGTATGACCTTGTTGATTTTTACCCTGCACAACGTTTATACAGAGTCTGTGGGAAATCGTTACCATTCAACACCCGAAAACAGTTCTTAGATATAAAGGAGGCTACAAACTGAACTTGATTGTGGTAAAATTATCAAAGCTCTTTTAATTACAATCAATGAGGCAACTCTACATTGTCCCTAGGTGTGAGTGTGAGTGAGTGTGTGATTGTGGCCCTGCGACGGACTGGCGAACTGTCCAGGGTGTCCCCTGCTTTCGCCCACAAGTGGCTGGGATAGGCTCCAGCAGCCCTGTGACCCCGAAAGGGATAAAATGGCAGAAGTAGAAGAAGAAGATCAATAAGCTATTGATTTTCTTTACTTGATCTGCAATGTGTGGCAATATTTACTGGTTTATTGTGATAATGTGTTCTAAAATTAATTAATGATTATTACATATTTGTTACCGATACTGTTTACTGAAATAATGAATGAATCTTTTCCAAAGATAATCAATCATTTTGTTACTTGAAAAGAATCTATCGGATCAGAACCAAATTACAAAAACTGTAAAACTATAAAAAGAATTAACTCAGTAAGGGTAGGATTACATAAATTTGCTTCTTCCCACTTCTTTTTAAGCAATAAATCAAGCTCCACTTGACTATAGTTAATATTTAATTAAGCAAAATATGATTTAAGTGACTTTTTTGTTTTGTTTTATTTTCTGTCTTTTTAAACTATGCATTTCAACATTTCTGTAATGAGTTTGATTAATATATGTAAATTCTTTATTGCTTTGACAACAATGCTTGAAATCAATCAATCAATCAATCAATCAATCAATCAATCAATCAATCAATCAATCAATCAATCAAATCAAATCAATCAAATCAAAATTTCAAATGGTTTATGCTTTCGTGTTTTGAAATAGATGCTAGGTCACCCCTGAATCCAAGTCCCTGATGGTCAAAGTTCTGCTAGTTTCGGCGCACCTTCTTTGGCTGTGCGTTTTGAATGTAAAGCCCGAAAATGAATTTAAAAATGTGCGAAGCGACGCGAAAACATGAGAGTTTTGAATACAGAGCCCAAAACATGCATATACGTGTCTACACAGACTTCTTAGTGAAAGTGGTCGCTCAAATGCGGGATTCCGAGCCTGGTGTGAACGTAGCATCACACGAACAGATGATTGCAAAGAAAATGGAACTCGTCAACTCTAAAGGACCTGTAAGGTTCCACAAGAAGTACTGTGTTCTCCATCTTTTTTTTTTTGCTCAATCCCTCTGTGTTGCATTATTGTTGAGCTGCACGCTCACATTCATGTATCTGTAGTCCTCCATCAACTCTACCTCTTCTCTTCTGTATGTGTTTTTTCTTCCCCTCTTCACATCAAGGATTAGATCGTCCGCCTTTACTTTGCTCTCAGCTTCACCGTCATGGATACACTCAGGAATTGCAGATTTGTCAGAGCATTTCTGACGATGACAGAACAGCCTCCTGTGCAGCCAAATCTAGCTTATTTTGCTTTCATGCTCACAATATATGGTCTGCTGGGAGGGGTGTATGTGATCTGTTCATCAGGAGGTCAATAAGCTGAACATTTGCGTAAGCATCCAACTATATGCTTTGGGCTTTTTGTACAGCAGGACATGGAATCTAAAAGAGCTTAGTTGTATAATAAGGTGTGATAGTAAATATGTCTCTTGTATACTCATGATTGTGCTGTGGGACATGATTGTGATGTAGGACTAAGAAGTGACTAATTAATAAGTGCTGTAAGGATGCAGGATGTCCACAGGGCTGAGACCCTTCTCTGATTCCAGCTTGGGTTGCTTTATTAGGGCTCGGAAAGGGAAATCAAACCAAATAAAATCCCTTCATTAATGTGGTGCCTTAACATGGCAGCCGTTAAACAAGGCACCATTTAATAAAGCTCAAAAACATTAAATCAACAATTAAAAGGTTAAAACAATGGAAAAAATTAAACAGTGAAATGTAAAATAACTTACATACTCAAATAATACCTCCAATTGCACAAGAGCAAAATAAAACACACCAAAACCTTGTAAAAGAATCTCAAATGAGCTCTAAAACTCACAGGCAGCCAGTGAGGGGAAGCCAGGATTGGGGTGATGTGGTCCCACATTCGAGCTCCGACCTCGATGATTGGGGTACTTCAAAATAAAGAGACTTACAATAATCCAGTTGAGTTTTAATGAAGGCTTGGATTACCGTCTCAAAATGCCGTTT
Source organism: Oryzias sinensis (assembly GCA_037389245.1). NCBI lineage: Eukaryota > Metazoa > Chordata > Actinopteri > Beloniformes > Adrianichthyidae > Oryzias > Oryzias sinensis. The sequence continues at coordinate 6,963,387 of CM074495.1, forward strand.
TGACCAGTCAAGTTTAAAATCTGAGCATTTCTGAAGATGACTTGGGGAGGGTTGGTATTAGTTTGGCTGTGGTTAGGGTGACAGTTCTTTACCTCAATCCTAAATGTCATCACACGAGCCCCACCTCCTCTAGACCTGGATTTATATGACAACAATTGGAAACAGGAGGAAAGTTTGAAAGAGGCTCTACATTTACTTGTGGTGTCTTTCATTCTTCAGGGTGCTTCTGTGGTTTGGGATTGGTTTACTCCAACAAGTCGTGCACCATGCCGCCCATCACCTTCCAGGACCTGCCCCTCAACATCTACATGGTCATATTTGGAACAGGCATCTTTGTCTTCATCCTGAGCCTCATCTTCTGCTGTTACTTCATCAGGTGAGGGTTTGATTTTATAAAATTGTAGGAGTTAGTAGTTCATTTGCTCTTGTTTTGGAGCTCGATTTAGACTTTAACAAGTAGATCTGCAACAATAAAGGTGTTCTGAAAGATTTCCCAACAAACTTTTCTAAGTTCATAAATATTTTTGGCAGTTCTGTCTTGAAAAAACAGTTTAAAAAAACAGTTTCATAAATTTCCCATCTTCCTATATAATGATTCTTACACCCTTTTGTCTTTTTAAAAAACTATAAAAATATACCTGTAGCACATTTAAGCTGGAGAAGAAACTTTCTATTGTTACTCATGTCAAAACATGCACATGTAAATCAACACAGAAGCAGAAACAGTTTTTTAATCCGTTTTTGAGCTATGATTTTGTACTTGCATTTTGATCCAAATCACAGTTTTTGCAGCATTTTCCACTGCAACATGAAGCAGCCCCAGTGACGGTCACATCTGCTTTTTCCTATAGAATAAGGCATTCTGCAGATGTGCTACTCTGCATTTCATGTTTGCTAACTTTCGTTTGTATTCATAAGCAGTATTTCATGCAATGCAAAGGAGTATTCTGTCACTTTGTGATGTTTTGGCATGACGTGTCATGATGCTTGGTAGATGATCTGCACATGCAAAGATAAAGATCAGTGAATTTTTATATTATTTAGAAAACTGCTGCAAATTCTTAAAGAGACCGTTTTAGCACATATCCTCCTTTGCTGTATTATCACATTGTAGATAACAGATGTTGTTCCATCCTTGGCCTTTTTAGTGGATCACTCTCTACTTTCAGAGTGATTAAGAAAATAATAATAAATAAATAAAAACTACAATAAATGAAAAGAGATTTAAATGTGATTGGTCATAAAAGACAATCTTTAGGAAAAATAAATCAGAAAAAGGGGAACCCACTTAAGGTATAAATGTATATAAAAAAAAGATTAAAGCGTCCAGGTGAAAATGGAGGAATAAAAAATTAAAAAGAACATTTAAAAAATTACTTTTTGAACATCCAGGTACTCCAGGTTAAAAAAACAGTTGGAGAATCTTCCATAATTTTTTTTTTGTTTTTAATTCTACTGAAATGTACCAAATGACCAAATGCAAGTAAAACATCCCACTAAATAACAAATGCAAAACCAGGACCAATAGATTAGGCTTTTCCAGAATTGTCTTTTACTTTTTATTTAGCTAATTTAAAAAAAAATCTGTGTTTATAATGAATACATTTACAAAAACAGCTGTTGTTTTTTTGCAAAAGACAATCACTCAGGAAGGATAATAACGTTTATTATGAAATACAGCATTTCAAATTATAGCAAGTGTTTGTAATTTTTCAAAACTTAGTGATAAAATCTGCATATTAGGCTTTAGCTTGTAAACACTTTTGAATATCTTTAGCATTCTGCACTGTGCACAAAGAGCCTTTTTGCTTTTGGGTAGTTTTAGAGTTTTTGAGTTTTCACTGTAGAATATACGTGTTTTAAGTCCCCTAAGCAATTTGCCGTGAATATAAAAGAATTTCAAACATTTTCTTGGTTTTATCTCTTGACAAATAATTTCAAAACGCTGAAGTTGACACTTCAGTGAGGGTAAAAAAGAGGAAATTAAAAGACAGACTATGGCAGCAGTCTCTTTAAATGACTATCTAGACAACAGTTAACATGCGGACAGGCGGCAGACAGAAGGATGCTGACAAAAGAGGAGGAACACGGTGACCTCTTCTACAGTAGACCATGAAGTCCCTGATGAGCTGAGGGAGCATGTGTCTGCAGGACAGGATGTGAGGCAACAGGAAGCTGCTCACCACAATGCGTGTGGACAGCAGTGAGCTCAGAATAAACCCAGCCTGAATACTGCACAGCGAGAGCCTGCAAAGCCGTCTTACACAAAAGGCTGCATTAAGAGAAAAAGGAAAAAAAAACTCGTCCAGGAAACATGAGCACCTGGAGAAGGAGGAGTATTTGTGGTTTTGTGCTCATAAATCAGCAACTATATTTGGCAAATTACCCAGAATTTCAGAAGGTGGTGCAATTTTTGCAATTGAATTAAAAAGTATTCTTAAACAGCATGTTATTAAAACACAGTTTTAAGAAATTTGGCCTCTAAACTTCATAAATGTATACTTCTTGTTACACATTAAAAACACTGGAAATTTGCACTTGATTGGATATTGTAAATAGTGTCTCCCTCTATTCTTTGTCTGAATGTGTAGGAACTCTGTGACAGAAGCTCTCCTGTCAATGCAGTTAAATGCAGTAAATAAAGTACTCTGATTCTGATTAAACTTCAAAATAACAGTGCAGTTTGAGGTTTTTTCAGTCTTAAATCAAGTTTTTCTACTGTCAAGAGTATAGAGCAAAAAAGATTTGGACTCGTTTCCTTCTTTATAGATCCTAGCTTTTGATGAAACAAACTAATCTTGACTATGCTGATTTTGAGAAAAGCTTGGAAAAGTTTAGAGAAACTAAAACAACTTTAAATCTGGTCAAATGTCTTGAATTTCTAAAAGATCAAATCTCTGGGAATACCTTGCAGTGTGTCATTTGCGAGCACAAACTTGTTCTGATGAAGAAGCGTTACTCCGCTGCAACACAATCTCATAAGCTCAGCGCTGAAAGAAGCTAATTTTAATCATGTTTGAGAGTCAGAGATGCTGAAAGAGCCTGTTGTTTTCCAAATATGACAAACATTCAGAGGTGTCGTATTGCTGATCCTACCTTTTCCTGAGTGACAGACATTTACTTGATTTCCTATATCTTCAAACAAAAAAAAACCCTTTTGATAAATTTGTGCTGGGATTGATTTGTCACATATTTAAAAAAAAAGTGAGTTCAGTGTTAAAGACGGCAGTATTTAACAGCAAGTAAAGGGACAAAAAGAAGACGAGGAGGTGTCAAGCGGGTTTTAAGGGACGGATCGCAGCCCTCCTGCTTCTATCCAAGTGCTTTCCTCTGAATCACAACCTGAGTCACTTCCTTTGGCTGCATTAACAGGCTGAATGCGGCTTTTGGGTAGGAGTATGGTGGTGAATTCATTTATAGAAAGGGTGTTTCATTAGACAAAACAGTGAGTGATGAATCCCTGTTGGTGGCAGGTTTCCCTTTGTCTGGCTGTGGCAATTTGTGGAGGAGTACAGCTCTGTCTAAACTTTAGGATGAGATCCCAAAAAATCCATTTCCATGCTAAAATTCTTTATTTAGCATTTTTTGACTTGAAACAGGCTCTCATAATATTTTATCTTTATGAGTTGATAAAATTGTGCTATTTTTAGATTGGTAAAAGACTGAGATCTTAATTTCCCTCCTAATTCTATACAAATACTAAAACCTTTCTTTGATTTGATGGAGTTTTTAATTAATTCAAGGGGAAAATGTTGGCGCTTTTAGAAAGTGGACTCTTTTTTTAAACCTTTTTAGAAAAAACTGTTTTTGTGAGGTAGGCAAAAAATATATTTTTTTGTTGATTAGAGGAAGGATGCGGTGACTTAGTTTCAGTTAAATTTATCTGAACAAACAATAGGAAAGGATTGAACCTGTAGAGGACAGTTTAAATCTGAATATGAAAATAGATAAGATATAATAATTGTTCTGACTGGGTTTCCTGATATTCTGAAAGGGGATTGAAGTGAATACATTGATGTTCATGTCCAGATTTGAATTTCATCCACCAGAAATCCCCAAATCTCACTAAAATTTCTAATTAACCTTTTCTAAAATCAGGTCACATTAAGAATAAATCATTTAAGGCCATAAAACACATAGGAAAAGCTTTTTAGAGCTCATTTAAAAAAAATCAAGTTATTGATCTGGAACACGAGCCATACCTTTTTATGTTACTTTCCCAAAGCACTTTTGGTGTTTCTGGACATAAACTGCTTTTGAGTGACTGTTGTTAGTACATGAATGCAGTGTATCTAAAAATACACAGCAGGATCCAGACAATGGTTATTTTACCTGTTGGGATGTCAGTTGTCTCATGCAGGAAAGAGAAAAAACATGTCAGAACATTGTCTTCCACTTTGAATCATAAAGAGCTCAGAAACAGAAATATTTCTGTGGTTACATCACATGTAAACATGCTGCTCAAGCTTAATTTTATGCTTTCATTGAAATATACTCTTCCTGTAGTCAATGTGTTGGCCCTTCCAAAGACAACACTAATATTCTATAATACATTTATATACAGATTTGTCCATACACTGTATATTCTTTTGGACTTTTCATCACCAAATTTTAACTTCCTGAAAAGGCCACATCATTAATTAATTGATTCCTTCAAATCAAGTAATAGAATTAAAAAAAAACTTGGAAAACAGAAGTAAAAAGGTATATCAAATCTATTGAAGTTATGAATTCACAAATTGAATAAAAAATACACAAAAGAAATAAAGTTAATCAAAATCATTTGGATTTTACACTTATTTCTTATTATTCTTTAGCTGTAGGACAACTTTTAGAGGGTATTTTCTGGTGTAAACAGTTCACATGTCAGTCTCTACTTTCTAATTTGATTATCTCACACAAAGCGAAGAAAAAAGTAGATGACAGTTTTTTGGATCTGTAGTCAATGTTGTAAAGAGTCAGGTCATCCAGATCAGCTTAGTACGGTGGACCTGAAAGTGCAAATCACATGAAAAAAAATTAAACAGCAGGATGGCAGTTAAAAAGGCAAGAATAAAAAAAAAAAAGACAATACATTTTAGAAATGAAAAAATAAATAAATCTAGAAACCGAAACATTAAGAAAAACTTTTCAGAAAACAAAAGTAATTGTCGGAAATTAAAATGAAAGGTTAAAAAATAAAATAACAAACAAAAAACCCCAGAAAAGTCGGGTATTGTGGGGCATTGCTGAGGATGTTTGTTCGTTATTTCAACCAAAGGTTATTTGGCATGAAGCATACTGGATGTGCTCCATATTAATCATAAAGCTTTTTTAGTATGCAGACATTGAAAAGGCATTTGAAGAAACTCAAACATCAAAACTCAACTATCATCATCCAGTCAGCAATCATAGAACTTACCTTTTCCATTTTTTCCTTTTGATTTGTTTTTGCTTTTTTAATTGTCGTTGTGATCTTAAATGTGTGTTTGCACTTAGTGTTTATTTAAACCTCGGGTCCACTGTAGGTTATTGACGAATTATGTTCTAACAATGTGATGCTTTGATTTTATGCTGCTGAAATGGAGACATGCATCTTATTTTGGCTCCTCCATGTACTTTTATCCAGTCACTCATTCTCACAGAAACCTGCAAATTCTCCAGAGGATCCAAACAACAACAGCAGCCGCTTCTAAAAACAGGAAGACTGACTGGGCGCTACAATGCAGCGTTCTTTGGCGTCCTTTGAATGCTGAGAGACAGTTGCGAGATTCCTCAGAGCTGCAGTGACAGTTAAATCAGAAATACTTCAGCAGAAAGGGCATGGTTGAGGTCACTGGCTGACGCATGTGAACGTATAAACACAGTCAGCTGTTCGTTTATTATTGTCAATTCAAACCTTAAGTTGGAAAGCTTGTGCCACTGATGTGATGTTAGGATAGTAAAAAAAACACAAATAAGGCATCCAAACACATTTATTGTGACTGACATGCCATTTATTGATGCACACACGTGTTAAAAGGCTGCAACTTGCATGTTTACATGTCAAAACTGACATAAAAGACATTTTTTGCCTGAAAAAATCTTAAAAAATGTTTGATTCAAAGGAAAAATATAGATTTGATTAACTGAGATTGGATTAAAGATCATTTTAATTTTGAATCAAATCAGCAGGAGCTGCAGGGCTGAGGAGTGCAGATTTCACGGCAGAGAAGAAGACTAATATTCACTCAAGGTGCAAAGCAAGGACTTTTGACACTTTGACATATAAGTCATATCAATGTGCTATTCATGTGGGGAGATAGACAAAATTAGATTTTCAAGAGCTTAATGTGGCACCATCTTCATCATTTTCTTCTTTTATCTATTTTTCAAATCAAATCAAATCAAAACTTTATTTATAAAGCACTTTTCATATAAAAATATAACACAAAGTGCTTTACATTAAGACACAACAAAATATAAAAACAGGCATGACGGTTAAAATAAACGAGCACAAAAATAAAAAAATAGGGCCCCCCCCCATACCTAGCCCCCCACTCCTTTCACACCTCCCACCCCCTAACTGATGGGAAAAGACAATGACAAATAGGCTGTGAGAAATATAAATTTTTAGTAAAGAGGATTTTTTTAAACTAAAAAACACTTTTTGCTTAATGATCTAAACATTTTTTTAATAATTTGGCAACCCTTTGGCCTCTAGATTTGCAAACTTAAGTAGCCAGTCAGAGTTCACCCACTAAAACTGGGGATTTGGGACACGGTAAGTTAGTTTCACTGTAATAAACTGTTCAGCAAAGCAGAAAGCATACTTAAAAACACAATCGTGTTGTCAAAATTGTCCGCTCTGTATTAAAGACCTGAAACCTTTATAATGCTTTTCCTAAGCCTTTCAGAGTAAACTATATCATTTCACATTACCTTCGTATCAGTATGGGTGCCGCCCATTTCATGACCTCAGCCTACAGCCGGCCTCTGCAGTGTGTCTGTGTCGCCCACAAAAACAAACAACATCCAAACTTTTGCAAAGATGGATGTGCATAGTGTGCAGACTCTTCCTGGAAGGGGCTTTTCCCCACTTTGGGATGTCACAATGTGAGAACCCACTCGTTTTCGTGGATTGGGAGGGGCTGGTGCTTGGAGCGCAGGTTTTTAGAGGAAAATCAGAAATGCGTTAATGGATCAAAATACCGCTTTGGGGTTGTTTTTTGTGAGGAATGAAAATTATATAACACCAATAAGCTCAAAAGTTGATTTTGCATGAAATATATCCTCATATGGTTTTGAATTTGATCCCAGACTAGGACTCAAGTTATGATGTGGTGCTTTGATTGACAGGTAACGTTAAGCTGGGAGTGAAATTCCAGCAACGACCACATTTTACTGCTGATTTGATATAAAATTAAAAAATAATCTTTATTGCCATCTCAGTTTATTAAATCTATTATATTTTTCCTTATAAAACATTTTTAAATAATCTTTTGAGGCAGCAAAATTTGCTTTTATGTCGCTTTACATACTGAAAACATTTGTACCGGTAATTTTATTTTTGAAAGTCGCTCCCTTTTTAGGTTATGGAAAGAAAGTATTTATAGCCAAGCCAAATTTATATTGGAAGAGAAATAAATTGGTATTTCATTGAATGTTGTCAGATGGGAAATTAAATCAAATTGTGAACATGTGCGTTGAAACTGTTTGTTTCAAAAGAAGCCAGTGGGTCACATGACCACATTTTGTTCTTCTTATTAACATTTGTAGAATAGTGTTATAAAAATATATAAATTATTTAAAATTTGAAGATAATAAACAGGAATTTTAAATCTAATTTTAAATCAGAACTGTGCAATCAGTGGAGATTATCAGTGATGACCTTTTTGTGTTTTTGAATTGGTGAATTTTGACTTTAATATAGATGTGAAGATGTCAGACAGTTGACAGACTTATAAGCAAAAGCTGGTTTGTGATCCCTTTTCAGGTTAATAAATCTCTTCCATGCATCCAGTTTAAGATGAAATGAGCTAAATTAACCCTTTTACTATCCTAGGCACTTTAACATTGGGAGTTGGGTCATCTAGACCCACTAGACAGTGCACTGAACCTTTTTTCTTCAATGATTCGTGATCTTCACTGGTGTCCATGGATTACATGAAATCTTTCCACCTTTATCCACCTTTGTCATGGTAGGGAGAACACGTCAATGTAAGGGTGGGGTCATCTAAGATAGCACAAGGGTTATAAGGAAATTTACAGGTCAGTTTTCTGTTGTCAATTTTGGATGTATCAGCTTTTTTATTGCCTAATCCTGGTAAATAAAGCACACTGCAGGCACAATCCAAGTGTGATTGTACAAAAATCTACTGAAAAGCCAATTACCTTTTTAAAGTTACACAATTTAAGGCTTTTTTTGTGTTTTAATATCAACACAATATATTTTATTCTAGCTTCCAAAGTCATCTCAAAACCAGTAGAAGTAAAAATGAAGATTTCGTAAAAAGCTTCAAACTTTGACGAGAATCTGTTTTGTTTTTGCAGATCGTTTCTTACTTACTAATTGAGGTCAAACACTGAATTCTTTGTCACATTCTCCACCCTCTAAACATTTAACCTCATTTTCCAGCTTCGGAAAAGCTTGCCACATGCAAACCATGCATCCTCACATTGTTCACCGAAGCAATGTTTGCAACAACTCCTGTAAACAATCAACTCAATGACAAAAAGCAGAGAGAAACTGCTACATCCGTACAAAAACATTCCTCTTTTTTTTCTTGATAAACGTCTTTAGCTCATAGGGTGTCATCCCATGCCACTTTTGCCGTTGTGTTTAGCTTCAGGGTTAATTCATAGACAGCGGCGGACATTTAAGTCTAAGTTTAGTTGTGTGAAAACAGAGAGCCCAAAATAACCGCCTGAACGGACGAAGCTCGGCAACTGATAAAGATCTCCTTTCCATTGTTGGCCTTGCAGGGGTGGTACGGAGACCCAACATACTCATTAGCTGTGTTTGTGCGCAACAAAGTGTGTGTGTGTCTGCATTTCAAATGTAAACACAGCATGTAGACAAGCATCTTATTGTCTGTACGTGTTCAGATGACAGTCATTAACCTGGAAAAACCCTTCAGTTATGCACATGTAGTCGCACAGAATCCTCACAGTTTAACTGCTCAAATCGAAATCTTACTTAAAATGATGTTTATGTACAATTCAACACAAGTCTGTCTGAAAAAGTTGTGATTTACAGATGGTGCACACAGTCCTTATTTTTAATTTAAGGTAATTCCATAAAGACAGAATAAACCAAGGAGATTTCCTGTTTTGTCTGCTTCATTAAATTGTTCTTTTGTTCTTGGTTTTTGGATTTAAACTGTAAAAAAAAGGAACATCTGAAAAAGTATACCTAGTACTTCCATGTCTTTTCTCAACTTTTACAGGCCATTCTGGCTGTGAGTAGTTATTTCAAATAACGGATTTTATGTAGAAGATAGAAAATATTATTTTAATTTTTTGTACTTCTTTTATTAATTTTTGGGGACAACACTTTGCATTACATTCTGTCAGAAAAGTGCTGTATAAATAAAGATCTATTGACTGATTGAGGTCAACATGAACACACAGACACAGAATGTAATCAGGGCACCTGGGAATTTATTGCATTATTATTATTTTTTTTATTTTTACTTCTTTACCCAATTTTTTTGAGGCTTACTTTTTAAACTTTATTCTTTTTTTTTTAAATTAAAGGTGTAAAACAAATAAAGCTGCCCTGTCTATTTCAATCATTCGCTCCCTTTAGCAACATGCCTGTTTTCTGATAAACTGATAAATAAATGAATTAGTGGTAAGTCATGCAGAATTAAGATTTAAAGTCCGTAAACTACATGATCAAAAATAAAATAATTTTTTTTAAAAAGATGACTCGTATCTTACTTTTATGAAAACCAAAAAATCTAATGTAACTTATTCAAACTTATTTTATATTAATGATTGTGATTGATTAGGATTGATTTTTCTTTTGGGATAAACCTCAAACCTAAAATATGTGAAAATCTTAGTGCAATTGACAGGAAATCGTTTAATAAAAAGATTCCTTTTGCTGCAAATTTGCTGTAAATTATTGCTTAATTTGTTAATACATCTCTTTTTCTCTTCTTTAACAGCAAACTACGACACCAAGCTCAAAGCGAACGCTTTGGATACAGAGAGGTAAGACTGCAAAGAATGCTTTCCTGCCTGTTTGAATGTACGACTGGACATGGATTTAGAATAAACAGAACATGACTTTTTATTATTTTTATTGCTCTTTTTAAAGCTCATGGCAGAAACGCATCTCAGAAAAATCTGATTTCCGGAAGAAAGTAGTGCCAAAACTAAGAATAAAAGGACAGTTTTATTTCTTATTAGGTTATCTAGCAACGCCGTTGCAAATTGCAAAATCATGTCAGCGATAGATTTGTGAAATTACTGTAATTGACATCAAGGACATCCTTAAGGGATCTTTAGAAACTTCTGAGTACACTGGGAAGCAAAGAGTTAAGATATTTGTGGCCACAGGCAGCTCTGCCACTAGAAAAACAGTATGGGATTACATTTCTGCCATTAATTGAAAGGGCGTAAAGACAACTGAGCGGGCGTATTTAGGAACTGAGTGAGTGAACCTTACAACCGCGCTGGCGCAATTCTAACTAAGCAACCCCCTATTTCACAATTGCACGGCTGCAATCCTAACTGAGCAGTGATCTTGCTCGGTCAGATCCTTTTTGCGCGCTCACAATCAGCATTTAAAATCCATCAAAGTCCTCATCTTCTGCATCTGAAATAGCTGGGCTGCATTTCTACGAAACACACCAGCTTCCCTTTCCTCATCAACAGAGTCTGTCTTGTTGCCGTGCGGCTCCAAAGAACGGTGAAAGCAGACACCCCAGGCCAAGTTTAAGTCCTGCAGTCCCAAAGTGTGGCGTAACTCGGCGGCGCTGCATCCCGAGTTATCTGCTGGAGGTTGCTGCGCTCAGCCTCGAGTCGATCTTCCAACGCAGGCAACCTCCTTTTCCGTGGAAACTCAGCTGCTGCTGCGTCTTCTTGTTTTGTTGGAGTTGGTTTGCCAGCGTCTTCACTTGCGAACCACGGATTCATCATTTTAAATTCTCTGGCAGCTGAGGTTCGATAAGTAAAAAGATCTTCACAGATTCGGACATCCTGCTTCAATAACTCCTCTGATAAACGTTCAAATGTGTCAGCAAGTATCTCAATCCTTTTGTATTAACACAGAGAGTTAACCACAAATGCATTTCTGAAGAAAAAAGATCGTTTTTATTGCCTTTTAATCAGAATTGTTTGCTTAAATGCAGACATGCAGCAGCCGGCTGCCAAGGGACCGTCAACAAAGTGCAACCTCTGTGAACTGTGAAACACCATTCTGTAAAAATCAATAATCTCACCAAAAATAATAAATGTCTATATTTATATGAACTGGTAATGAAGACTCGTCAGCATATCCATGTTACAATAAATATTTTGGAGGAAAGTCTTTATTTTATCTTGATGCATATACTTTTTTCAAATTTTAATAGATATGAATCATGACTAAAGTTATCAGTAGTTATAAAGATACTGAAGCTACTGTCACCAAACCTTCTGTACGGACTAATAATGACCTTATCGTCATACTAAAATATATATCATAAATGTCAATAATTCACTTTGTTTATTTTTAGGAATTTTTCATATTTACAAATGGATCCAATTTGGTCAAAAATCCTCAATAGCTCTGAATATGCTAGATTTTTATTTTACATAATCTTCATTGTAGTAGGAAAATAAGGTCATGATTAGTCAGTTCATTAGGTTTTGTGACAGTAACTACAGCATCTTCAAAGCTATTGAGGATTTTTGACCAAATCTGATCAATATTTAAATATGAAAAATTCCTGACAATAAACAACGTGAATTATGACAATCTTTATTGCAGTAGGACGATAAGGTCATGATCAGTCAGTACAGGAGGTTTGGTGACAGAAGCTTTAGTATCTTCAGAGGTACTGAGCATTTATGTTATGATTCATATCTCTATTAAATTTTAAAAACTATAAGCAATAAAATAGAGGTTGACTTTCTAACAAAATTTAGTATAATAATATTAATAATGTAGCATGACTATGCTGACGAGTCTTCATTAACAGTTCATATAAATATAGACAAGTATTCGCTTTTTAAAGTTTACTGATTTTTACAGAATGGTGTTTCACAGGGTACGCACTTTATTGACGGTCCCTTAGCAGCCGGCTCGCTGCTCTGTTTGCATTCACAGCTTAAAACGAACAATTCTGATTAAAAGGCAATAAAAACGATCTTTACAGAAAAGGGTTGTAAGGTTCACTCACTTAGTTCCTAAATACGCCCACTCAGTTGTCTTTACGCCCTTTCAATTAATGGCAGAAATGTAATCCCATAAACAGACATCATCCTGTAATGGCTGCAGAAAAATGCAGGTTTTAGTCATGAAATTAACTCATAACTGAACATAAAATGTTTTTTCAAGGAAAGTCAAAGAATTTCATTGAATAAAAATGAAATTAAAAGTAAATTATTCGAGCCAATTTAAAGATAAAAGATAAAAATGTTGAACATGAATGACGCTTTGTGGTACAGCTAAACTACCCACTGCTAACGTTTTACATGAACCATAAAACCTAAAAATAAAGTAAGAATAACACAATTTTTATTTTTATTTTATCCTATATATTTTTCCTCAAAGAGGTTTTGGTTGTTGGGTAAAGTGCACATAACTCCATCAACTGTCCAGTGGACTTTTATCAAAATGCATCATTACTCACTTATTTTATTGTTTTTTATTATGAATTGTAAATGTTTTATTCAACTTATTGATTTGACCTTTATTTATTCAGGCAAGACAGATTAGGAAAACATTTTTTTAACTGTGGCCTGGCAAAAGATGAGAATAAAATTAGTTACAGGAGACACATAGACAGAAATATTAAGGATAAAACAGCAATAACACAAGATAATCATTAAATTATTAAAATAATTACAATCATAAAACTAGGTTTCAGCAGCATTTTAATTGATTTGTCTTTCTCAGCTACTTGTTTTCATTTATATTCTACCTAGATTTTAAAATTCCAGTTTTTTGCTTTCAGGTTGTTTCATCCTATTTTTTTTAAATCACTGTTTTGCAGGTAATTTTAAAAGGAGATCCCAAAAAATTAAGTCTTCATGGGGTATGTTTGAGTTCTTTTTTAATTCATTTAATCTGTTTTGGTTTTAAACTTAATTTCCTGCCAGCATACATCATTTCTGACTGTCTGTCATTCGCACAGCAAACATGCGCCGTCTGTCTGGAGGACTTTAAAGTGAAAGACGAGCTGGGAGTGTTACCATGCCAACATGCATTTCACAGGAAGTGAGTACTGAAGTCTTCCCTGGTGCTTGTTGCCCACTTCACAGCTGCCAAGACTTTTTAAAAATGAGGAGCTGAGATCACAAAGTCGGTTAAACTTCATCTTTCAGTCGCATCCTTTGGCTTCCGCTTTCAGGGTCGAGGGCGGGGCCAATCTCCCATCAGTGCTAGAAAAGTCAGCCTGAAGTCTTTTAATGTCTAAAATCAAACATCTTGGTTGTTAATTAGACTGTGTCACTTTAATGTATGCGTATAAATTCATGTAAATGTGAACATGTACTAAATCAAATGTTAGCTGATTGACAGACTGTTGCAAGATGGTTTCAAAAGCAGCTAAATGTAACTTTTTGGGCTTCTGGATGAGAACTTTTTAAAGCTTGATAGAGCTGCAGACGAGTTCCGGAGTCTGACTGGGTCAAGAATAGTGGTCACCCTCGTGATTATTTATCTGTGAGCCAGATCCTCAATAGAGGGCTGTGTAAGCTCAGTAATCCTCTCTGCAGTCCTTACCACACTCCTCAGAGCCTCACTGTTTTTTATACAAGCTCCACTTCTATGGACTCTATTTGGAAACAAGAGTGCTTTCTGCAGTGTGTTAAGTTGTATTTAAAGCTTTATTTAAAGTCCCACTCTTTTAATCTAATTTAACATATCTTCCCAATGGTTTTTCATTTATGAAAAAATCTAAATCAAAAACCTGTGGAGCAACCACCTGCCTTCCCATCACCCAAAACTGAGACTGTTTACATTCTCTCCTGCTAGCTTACAGCCACTCACACCTCAATCTAACATTACTGGTGCAACAAAAATATTGAGCAATGTTGGAACTATGTAGCCATACAGGTTTTAGCCAGATGCAAGCTCGAATGAGGTAGACAAAGACGTGCATGGATCTATTTGTCAGCAAGTTGATGATGATCAGAATAGAGCAGAGCGGTGAGCTTGTGGCCCGCCCAGCGTATTTTCTACGTCACAAATAGTTTTTTTTCCAAACAGCATTTTTTAATCCGCTCCTGATGAACAGTTTGAATAAATAAATACTCAGAAAATGCAATTTTAAGCTTGATTTTTGTGAAATATGTCCTCTATCATCAGAAAAAAGCCACAAGATTGTGTTAAAAACTCTAAAAACACTATTGTCGTCAGAGTGGGTCTTTAAGCCAGCAGACATCTAGAAACTCCTAAAACAATTTATTTTTACTGTGGAAAACAAACAGGAAACAAAATCTGATTATGTAGATCACTAACATAAACATTGGGTATTTAAATCAAACATCATGATACAGATTTTATCCCAGCTGGGCAATTTAAGCACATGTTTTTTCCTATTTATGACCAACAAATATTTCCATATTTAAATTAAAATGAAACTTAACAGTAAATCAACCTTTTTTTGGCTGTTTACTTGTACAAATGGCACTTTCAAAGTGCTGTCTGTAGGTCATTACCAAATGTTTGACGGTATAAAATAAACTAGTTTAATTCCTGAAATTACAGTCTAAAACGGCCTGTGTGCTGCCTCCGAGCGGTTAAAGTGAAAGTGGTTGAATTTCGTGATTGAGCAAGCTCCGCCCATTTTTGAGCGCTCCTGAGGGCCGGGGAGCCCTCCCACTCGCTAAACCAGCCCCTGGGACAGAGAGTCGCTGGGGAATGGGGAGGCAGACTGCTCGGGCCTCCTGAACCCTATGATTTTATTTTCATCGGACAATAACAATAATAAGATCCTCTAGTTACCTCAAGCTAACCCCACCGTCAATCGCAGATACAGACCACACCACCCCCACTCAGCCTCCCGCCCCTAGCTCCGCCCCTCCCTCTTTTTTTCATTTTTCCAATCTGGGCTGAGTGGAGTCCACCTTCAACTGTCCTATTGTGTTACCCTTTAATAGTAGTGCTGCAAAAACAGCCCCCACCACACCTAGAATGCAGTCAAAAATTCCTAAAACTTGAAAACATTTCTTTAAATAAGCAAAAACATGGTTGGGGGGGGGGGGGGTTCTGGCTGCAGACGCTATGGCGCCCAGTCATCATTAGGCAGAAGCAGAAAGTCCACAAGATTTCAGAAGGGTAGCACCTTTTATTCAAACTTTTCTTATCTAAATCTATCTTATCTAAATACATGGTTTAGTGTGCTAGATGTGCCTAAAATGGGGCAAAAAAAGGGATGATTGTTTCATTCCTTCCAAAAAGAATATTAAAAAAGGGGTCTGATTTATAACACTTCTGGTTCTTCAACTAAAGATTGTCTTAATTTTTATTGATAAAAATCTGAAAAGTTATTTTTTTTTTCAATTTTCTTATGATCCAGTTTTTTGGGTGTAATTTTAACTCCCTATTGAATCACAAGTGCAGTGTCAGTTGGATGAAGTCTGGATAAATGTAGTAGTAGAAAATTCACAGAGTAAACACAACGTTTTGCTCATCACTGTGTCTCAGCTCCCAGAGATCATCAATGGGCTGCAGTAGGTTTCAAAATGGTCTATTTCAGTTCGTTCGTGTCTCTTGTTTCTTTGCAGGTGCCTCGTAAAATGGTTAGAGGTGCGCTGCGTCTGTCCCATGTGCAACAAGCCAATAGCTGGACCTCCAGAGCAGCATCACAGCATAGGGACTCTACTAGATGAACTGGTGTGATCCTAAGGCCAGCGGTCAGCCGCCACCCGCCAGGAGAAGGGAACACCTCTTTGCCGTTAAAAAAAGCACCAACATTGTGATCACAATTTGGGGTAACCTAGTTACCATCCGGAGAAAGACTCTTAAGAGATGCAGTTGCCTAGCAACAACCTCTGTGAACGCAACACAACACCTTCAAATGTCTGAGAGATTATCTTCAGCCGCCCACTCGTTACTCCACCACTCTTCATTCAAGTTCCCCTCTTTTGCACCCGTTCTTCTCCCTCCGTTGCTGCCGTCTGTGAGGTTAGCGGCACCGCCGGGGGAGGTTCTTTCACTGCGATGGATGAAAGGCGCCAGCGAGAGGCACCGTGGGTCTTGCATGTCACGGTTGGCACAGACATGAAATGATGCCCATATCAGCGGAAACACCAGCAGACACTCTGACAAACCCTTCAGATGAGGGGATTTGGGAAACACTACATACGGACAAATGTAGCCTCCTTTGCTCCTGTGAGAAGCCCAAGACGGATTTTCAGACTTTTAAAAGTAAACGTAGAGAGCTAAGCAAATAACACTGCAGTGAGAATATTTACAGGTTTGACCTAAAACCTTTTTAAAAACGATAAAAAAATTGAAAATAATGTAGATTTTTGCCTTTTTGACATTTTTATCATGTCTTTTTTCCATTGCTAGACCTCTTTCCATATGTAGCAAATGTCGTTATTAAGTCAAATCAACTAATTTCTTCTGACTTTATGTGAATTCACATTTCTTCTATTTTTACGCAGAAATGCTATTGTCTTAATCGAAACATAACTTTTCTGTTGGCAAAACATTATTTCCTAAATGTTGCACTTTGAAAAGAAAAAAAAAGAGAGATGTTGTCAATTTGGAATGGTAGACCACAGAACAGCGGATCATCTGTTTTCAATTCAGCGAAGTGAAGTAACTGGGAGATAAAGACGGCCCCCGTGCAGCCCTTCGCAGGCCTTGAAGGCTTCGTTTTTGGAAGCAGAGCAGCATTTTTGTGGCATTATTGCATGTAATTCCCTTTTTTTTCAGTTGTGGGGTGGATTTTTCTTGAAGCAAAACACTGCCTAAATTGAGCACAAAAACTCACAGAGCACATTGTCCAGACAGACAGAGCACTGTACAAAGAAAAATGTTCATGAGCCACGAAAAAAAGGTCAATATTGTCGCGTTTCCTGTAAGACAAGTGTTACTCGGACTCCGACCACATTCCACGTTTTGTAAGCCAACAGATGTACATAACTTGAAACGGTAATAAAGTTCTCTGTTTGCTCAGCATCTCACTTGATTTTTGACAGCGTGTATGCAGCGCCACCATCAGGCGGAATGAAGCAAATGACTCAACCACTCTAACCTGGGAGAATTTCATTTGAAATCAATGAAGTTTAGAGCCTAACACAAAAAATGTAATATAACGATTTGCTTTTGATAAATGTGTTTTAAGAAGTTGTCAAAAATCCAAAGTTGTTTTTTTTTTTTTTTGCACCCAGCTGTTGGCCTTTTTGAACAAATGTCAAATTTAGGGACCTTGAGTTGATAAAAAAAAGGGATTGTTTTTAATCTGATGTTGAATTTTGAGTTTTTCTAAAGTGAGAATGAAACAAAAAATACAGATTTACTTTTTAAACTTTTACTCTCTGATTTATCCCAGATAAGAAAAAAATGAGATGATTGTCACTGAAAAAGACCATTTAAGCTTTTGTATCCATTCGACACAACCTTTAAGACTTACATAGGCAAAGAAATAACAGAATTTTATTTTTAAATTACATTCAACAAAATAATATTTAAAATTCTTACAGTCAATGTTTTATTATTGAGTAAACTTGTAAACATCTACTCTTTACTGTTTTTTTTCATCTGTGTTGCACTTTAAGGTAACTTTTTTGAGTGATAGACAAACAAAGCTGTCTATCTCTATCCTAAGCATATTTGTTGTAATTTTCCACAAGTTTTTATTACTTTTAAACTAGTCCCATTTACCGTTTTTTTTTTTTTAATTGACCTCAAAGCTCAAAACAGGTTGCCAGTTTGAGGGTAATGAAACCTAAAGGACGTTCTTTGCTGGGTTTACCCTCTAATTTGGCTTAAGGACAGAGAGGAGCCCCAACTTGTCAAGTAATTAGAAATAACACCAGATGGTGTGAGGTGTTGCAAGGATGGAGAAGTGAGTTGTGGTGAGGAGATGGGGGGGGGGGGGGGTGAGAAGGGAGGTGCTGGGAGAAGGTGGTGACCGAGCGGAGATGGTGTGCTTTAGTTTCGTCAGCTTTCAGCTCTTAAAAGGTTATGTTCTGCATTGTTTCCTCCCTGAAAAGACATTTCCTCTGAGTTGAGCATCAGCTGGTGAGTGTCCCTTTCTCCTTCATTGCTGTTTGTGTTTGCATGCTTCACTCATGTGAGCGACTGACCCTGTAAGACTTACTAGTTGTGGGCTGTTCCGTTGTGGTCAAAGCCTCACAGGAAATTTAAAGGTATACAAGACTTACAGGAAAGACGATCCAACCACAATTACATTTTTAAATAAAATAAAAACCTTCAAAAGTACCATATAGTATCCATTAAAATCTCTCCTGTCAACATTTTCCTGATTTTTGCAGGCTGGAGAAGTGCATTTTATTCACACACACACTCTGCTTGTGTGAAGCATAAACAGGTCTTTCATGAACTCAGCCTGTACCTGAGCTGTGTAGAGTCGACTGTCCGGTGAATAAACTGGTTGTGGAAACGCATGCCTGCTCCGAGGGTGGAGAGACACACAGAGAAATGCTTGTTTCTGTCACTTCCCAGCACTTTCCATTTTGTGGTGGACAAACTCCCTCAATGTCAGGTGAGGTGCAGCCAAACCCAGCCGTAGCAGCCATGATGGATCAGCAGCTGGATTGGGACAGAACCAGAAGTTTTTAAAGTGTATTTGGCTCTTCAAACTTCACATGTGACTACCTTTGAATGATTATCAACATTAACCAAAAGGGACTGGGTTTTAATTTAAGCTTAAGATACAATTTACACAGAAACAAGACTTATGATTTTGGGCTATACAAATAAAATTGAATTGAAATTGAATTGAATTGAACTTAACATCACAATATTTCACCAAATTCACGTTCATATGTACACATGCATATATACATATACACAAATATATGAACATACATGTAAACATACACAAATAACACTTTAATGGAAACTACCTGAAAGAATGTGAATTTACACAAAAAGGTTAAAGTCCCACTTCAATTATCTTTTGATCTACTGTCTAAAAATTCGGATGATGTTGTTTTTCGGCCCAAATCAAAAAACCTGTGTCGTTTTTCTGGGACAGTTGCTGAAGAGCAGCAGTAATTCCAGACTATCTTAAATCGTAAAGCTCTCTGTTAACTCACTCTCGCGCTAGCTTACAGCCCCTCATGCCCCCAACCTATTATTAACGCCGCAACAAACATAGCAAGAAAAGGCGACCAGTATTGGAGGCTACTTTGTACAGTTTATTGCCAGATGCCAGCTCAGACCAGGAAACCAACATGGATCTAGTCATCTACAAGTGGTTGCATCAGAATGGAGCAGAGCAGGGAGCTTGTGGCCCTCCCAGAGTATTTTTATCATCTTTTTCAAACTGCATTTTTTGTTTGCACCTGATTCACAGCATTTTGAATAAAAAGAAAACTTAAAAGGGTTTTTGAGCTTAATTTTCCATATATGTCCTCCATCACCAGAAAAATGCCACAGGAACATGTTGAAAACACCAAAAACGCCATTTTTATCAAGGTGGAAGGATATGATGAAACCAAATGTGATCATGTTTGAGGCATTTAACATGTCAAAACATGCAAAGAACTTAAAAGTTTTAATTTTTTTTTATTTTTTTACCAAAGAACACTGGGATACTGCTGAGACCTGTTGGTCTAAATGAACAAAAGCTTACTCTTTCTTGTTTTAGGGAGATCACTGGAGTTCACCTCAGCCCTTACACAGTTGCCCCTGGAGTTTTTATGTGGAGATGCTATAAATATGTTGCCAGAAGATATCACTAAAGAGGAGAAAAGCAACTCTTTTTATTATTTTTGCTAAGAAGAACGTCATCATAGATGTGTTTGAACGTTTTCTACAAGAGCTAGTTATACTCTTCAGGTATACAAAGGGCCCTTCGAAGACAGTCCGTCATGTTCCGACGCTGGCTCCTGGCACTGATAGCTCGCTTTGGCCTCATTGGTGTGGGCTTCAGCTGCTGTCTCCTGCTCTTGTATCTACTGGCCTGTAAACCCGCTTCTAACAGTAAGAAACCGAGTCTGCCTTGGCCTGAGGGGACCACCAGTAAGGAGGGATACATGGCTCTTCTGCAGGAAAGGGAGGATTCTCATAGGCATTACATCAACAGTTTGACGAAGCAGATCGCCGAGCTGAAGGAAGCTCTTCAGGAGAGGACGCAGCAGCTCCAGGAGTCCCTGGATAAAGCTAAAGCCAAAGGAATTCTTCCTCAGGGTCTGGAGAGTCTGCACAAAGCAACCATGCAGTCCGATTTGAAGGTAGAAGAGAAAACCTTCTTTATAGATGTTGGATAAATCTTATATGGTCTAAAAGATGCTGAAGTGAACGTTTTTTTGTGTTCTTCAGGAGTTCTTCCGCTTACAGTTGAACCAGGCGGAGGTTACTGTAGGTGTGAGTCTGCCCAGTGAATACGCAGTGATTCCCTTTGACATGTTCACCCTGCAGACGTAAGGGGGACAAAGATGCCCCACTCTGTCAGGAAGAGCTGGTGTGTGTTTTGCCTCCTGCAATTCTTTGTAAACGAGATATTTGCTTGTCTCATAGGGTTTACCAGCTGGAAACAGGCCTGTCGAAGCACCCGGCCGAGAGGCTGGTGAGGAAAGACCGCAAGGATGAGCTGATCAGCACCGTGGAAACAGCCCTGCACATCCTGAATGGACCCCAGCAACATCAGGAAGACACCAGGAGAAAGCACACATACTCCCCGTCAGATTTCATACAAGGTTCCTAACTTATCCAGACTTATTTTTGTGTCCATATTGTTATTTTTTTGTTTTCATTTTAAAGGGGATTGTTGTATCATTTAGTACCAAAGAAAAGACTAAATTTGTCTTTGTAGCTAAATTAACCCTATAGTTGTATCATATTTAATACACGCATTTCTGAGACCCCTATCGCATTAGCATGGTCCAAAGGTTCCTTTAAAACGCATTGTATAGAATGTAGTCCATGTGGCTGTAGTTCATCACTATTCCACTAGGGGCAGTAGAAGGGCTTTTCCTACTTATTTTATAAAGGCTGCCACAGTTAAATCTCATTAACAGTTTTGGCAGGAAAGGTTTAGCCAATTGTAAAAGGTTTAAACTCACCTATTGTTATGCCCTTTTTTAAATGACTACGTAGTGTAGTGAAAAAAATGAAAAATGTTGATACTTAATTTTTTAAAATGCACTTACACCATGTCAAAAATGCTTTAATTAAATTTGAGATATCGGATAAATAAGCTGTTTTTTTCTTGAACACTTGTTAATTGTTAATTTGCAACATAAACTAACATTGTTGTTAGCAAAAACATACCAAATAACCCCAAATGTCATAATTGATAAATAATATAGCAATGTATTGTGGATTTGTCAAAGGGTTTAAAAAAACATCTTGATTCTGGAAATTTTGAATTTTCTCTCAATTCTTTAACAAATTGGCTTTATATGGTTAACTGACCTATTCAAAGAATGGACTCCAGAACAATTTTTATACAACTGCGATGAACATTTTAAGCATGTCCAGGAAACATTAAACCTGGGACACTTCTATCAGTCTGCTTAAATTGTGCCACCGTGATATTTTCTTCATATTTTTCTGGTTTGAACAATTTTAACACATATTCATTTGGTATCTTGTTTTTTTTACAAATGTACTTTGTGCTGTTTTTTGTTACTGGATAATACACTTTTTATCTATTATGTATTATTTATTATTATTTATTAAGGTTTCTCCATGGGTTGTTTATGGTAGTGTTGTATGGACCAGGAAGTACTTTTCTATTCTATTCTATTGTATTCTATTCTATTCTATTCTATTCTATTCTATTCTATTCTATTCTATTCTATTCTGTTCTGTTCTGTTCTGTTCTGTTCTGTTCTGTTCTGTTCTGTTCTGTTCTGTTCTGTTCTGTTCTGTTCTGTTCTGTTGTGTTGTGTTGTGTTGTGTTGTGTTGTGTTGTGTTGTGTTGTGTTCTGTTCTGTTCTATTCTATTCTATTCTATTCTATTCTATTCCATTTATATCTGCTGTGATGGCAGAGCTGTTGTCTCTGGGTTGCAGGGCTGACCCGCTCAGAGCGAACCCGGGGCAGCACCTATGAGCTGGTGTTCAAAGGCGACAGCCAGCGGGACTTCACGCAGCTCCTTCTCTTCCGGCCGTTCGGCCCACCCATGAAGGTGAAGAGTGAGACTGTGAACACGCGCAACACTGTCATCAACATCATCATCCCGCTCTCGAAAAGGATGGAGGCGTTCAGTCGGTTCATGAGCAACTTCCGGTACTGCTTGGCCACAAATAGAGGCTGATGTCCTGAGTCTTCACACGGGTTCCTTCACGTTTGTGTCTTTGTGTTTTGATTCAGACAAGTGTGCATCCAGCAGAACAGCAAAGTTCATCTCACCGTGGTCTATTTTGGTAAAGATGAGGTGGACCAGGTGAAAACTGTGCTGGATCAGACCACCAGGTCACTAATTTCAGTGTTTTTCATTGACCTTAAACACCCAAATCCTCATAAAAGACACACTCGAGTGGGCTGTCTTTGCATGCGAGAACAATCAGAAAGGTCTTTTTCTGATTTTATTGGGACTAACTAACCTTTGCAATCAGTATTTTAATGAAATAATGATCACTCTGATTTGCTAAACATTGCTTCCTGCCTTGTTCTGATTTCACCATGAATTCCATCTTGTAGTATAAACCTGGAGGGACAAAATGTAGTTTATCTGTAACTTTCTGCTCTCATGTGTTTGTCTTTGCTGCTTTGAGACTGAAAAAAATACCTGTTGGTTTAGAGGCTATAAATAAACACAATTTTTGCTCCTCCATAAGCAAAAATGCTAATAAGACTTTATGGATGTTAGATTTGGATGATTTTTTTCCTCCTTCTGCTCCCTCAGAGAGACCCAGTTCAGGAGCTTCACTCTGATTCAGCTGAATGAGGTCTTTTCTCGTGGCCGAGGCCTTGAGGTCGGAGTCAGGGCTTGGAGGCGGCGGCAGAACGTTCTCCTCTTCTTCTGTGATGTGGACATCATCTTCACCGCTGATTTTTTAACATCCTGTCGGATAAACGCCGAGCCTGGTGAGGAAAACTGCTTTACTGCAGGCTCTGTGAAAGATTTTAACCTACTTCATATCCAATCTTCCTTCACTAAACAAATTGGAGTAAAGACCAACTTTATGTCATTGTCATAGGTTCATGTACTATTTCACTATACATAATAATAGTGTAGGAGCAATTGCATGACTTTAAAATAACACAGTTTGCACGGAAACTGTTGAAATTATGCAAAATCTTTTAAAAGTCTGGAAGGAAATTTGAAATAATGTCTACAGTTTAAGCTTCACAAATAGGTCCCAATTTGTTGGTCATTTAAGTCCTTATTTAATAAGCCCAGCAAACTGTTCAGGTTTGTCACATCGCCTCTTCTCTCTGGAGATCTTCACTTTTAGTAACCAAGAAGAAAAAACTCATTCTCTAGTAAAGTATTTAGATTAAAAGTGGTATAGCAAAAAAAAAAACTTTTTATAGGTCCAGGAGAAATACCCTTTATGTAATATCCTGAGGTATTTCGACAAAACAAAACAAAAAAAAACAGAGCCACACCTCACCAAACCACACCAAACCACACCAAACCACACCACACCACACCACACCAAACCAGACCACACCAAACCAGACCACACCAAACCACACCACAACAAACCACACCACACCAAACCAGACCACACCAAACCACACCACACCAAACCACACCACAACAAACCACACACAAAACATAAAAATTAAACAAGACCACATCCAACCCAACCCAACCCAAAACAAACACAAACACAAACCACAACACACCAAACCACACCACACCAAACCACACCACACCACACCAAACCAAACCACACCACACCACACCAAACCACACCACACCACACCACACCACACCAAACCACACCACACCACACCACAGCAAACTACACCACACCACACCACACCAAGCCACACCAAACCATACCACACCACACCAAACCACACCACACCACACCAAACCACACCACCCAACACGAAACCACACCAAGCCACACCAAACCACACCACACCACACCAAACCACACCACACCACACCACACCACACCACACCACCCCACACCAAACCACACCAAGCCACACCAAACCAAACCAAACCAAACCAACCCAAACCACACACAAAACAAAACATAAAAAATTAAACCAAACCCAACCCAACCCAAAACAAGCCCAAACCACATCACACCACACCAAGGATTTTGAGACCTAGACTCGATTTTTTGTCATTTCCCCATACGTTTTTGTTTGAGCGTTACCGTTTTTCGTTGCAGTCAATTACATATACAAAATGAAAACAACATTAGATATGTATTGCTATGTAGATGTTTCATATGTCAAATATTGTCAACATAGCCTACATCCATGACATGCTCAAATTAGACCTAATTGAATTATGTTTTTATACTTCATTTTTAGCTGCTGCCATGTTCTTTTAATTCCTGCAGGATTGCATCTACACGAAAATGAAATCAGGGACATTGAATTAGATTAATGTAACAATTACTTTTTGGAAACACAATTTACTAGCACTGCTTACTTTCTTAATCCCATATAAACCTATACCGCTCGATCAATACAAGGGTAGACAAAAGCTTACTTTTAAAAACACAATTCTGTAGCAGCCCATGCAGTGTCTCATGTTCATGCATTTACTACTGCAGTTACGGTAAAGGGACTGTAGGGGGCATGTGTTCTGCTGTGCAAGATTTATAATAAAGAGACATGTGGAGTGAACAGACGTGTGTGTCTGAGCGCCATAATTTCATTCACATCTACCGACACCGAACCCTGTGAGGCCGGCTACAATTGCATGTATTAATATTAAACTGACCAAAGTTTGCAAGAGGGGAAAGTTAACAAAAAAGTCCTCTAAACATTACCGACGTTAAATGCATTTTCCCCCCCCAGATTGGTTCTGTACACTATGCAGCATTTCATGCAATTACACCAGAAATAACGCTTAAAAAGTACACCTAAATATCGCCATTTTTTATTTCACTCCTTACGCTATTTAAAAAGTTATTACAGCCAATATTTTATAACAATGATTTAAATGCAAACTTACGCATTAACTTGAGCAGCTATGTTTTCCCACGCTAACTGTCTGTTTTGCAGATGCAGCGGTGTTGCTTTTCTTCCGGAATATGTGCTCATATTCACTGTAACTCTGCAGCAGCACGTCAAGTTCAGCTGGCGAAAAATATGCAGACCTCTTTTTTTCACGGTTGCCATGGTGACTCGTGATATCTGTGCTCCATTGATAATGGCTTCTTATAGTCGCGGTGCGCACGCTTTACTCTGAATCAGTCCACTCAGAGTTGATTGACCTAACTCCGATCAGCTTCTCTGAAACAGAAAACTCAGAGTTGTTAATCTCTCAATTGACCAACTCAGAGTTCAAGTTTAAACTCAGAGTTGTTAATCTCTCAATTGACCAACTCAGAGTTCAAGTTTAACCTCAGAGTTGGTTGAACCTCCTTTCTGAAACAGGCCCCAGATCACACCACACCACACCAAACCAAACCACACCAAACCACACCAAACCAAACCACACCACACCACACCACACCACACCACACCACACCACACCAAACCACACCACACCACACCACACCACACCAAACCACACCACACCAAACCACACCACACCACACCACACCACACCACACCACACCAAACCACACCGCACCAAACCACACCACACCACACCACACCATACCAAACCACACACAAAACAAAACATAAAAAATTAAACCAAACCCAACCCAACCCCAAGCCACACCACACCACATCAAACCACACCAAACCAAACCAAACCACACCACACCATACCAAACCACACACAAAACAAAACAGAAAAATTAAACCAAACCCAACCCCAAGCCACACTACACCACATCAAACCACACCAAACCACACCACACCAAACCACACCAAACCACACCACACCAAACCACACCACACCACACCACACCACACCAAACCAAACCAAACCACACCAAACCACACCACACCACACCACACCAAACCACACCAAACCACACCACACCACACCACACCTCACCAAACCAAACCAAACCAAACCAAACCACACCACACCACACCAAACCACACCACACTACACCACACCAAACCACACCACACCACACCGAAACCAGACCACACACAAAACAAAAGATAAAAAATTAAACCAAACCCAACCCAACCCAAAACAAACCCAAACCACACCACACAACACCAAACCCCACCAAACCACACCAAACCAGACCACACCACACCACACCACACTAAACCCCACCATACCAAACCAAACACAAAACAAAACATAAAAAAAACAAAAAAACAATATTAAATACAAACAAAAAAAACCTAAATAAAATAAAATAAAACAAAATACAACTAAATAATACAAAATAATATAAAAGTATTGGCTAAAGAGGATAAAAACAAAATCCCCATGATCTGGAAGTACAGTATAAAACATTTCATGAAGATATGTTTGGAGTAAGAGCTACACATTAGGAAATGTCAAGCTTTTTCAATAAAACAGTTGAGAGGTTTAAAGATTTCATTTATTAAGGTAATTTTTAAAATAATAGTCCTTTTATTGCTTGATAATTAGTTATAGAGATTTTATTAACAGGTTTTTTTGTCTCAGGTTTTCTTGTTTCTCAACAGCATCGCTATTGACCACTAGATGTCGCTCTAAAAAAGATAACAAACTTAGTTGTTTTTAGTCATCTCATAGTCAGTAACTGCTTAGAGAGGATGTGAAGCCTTTTTATTAACCGTAATGTCCCAATGTGTTTGGTGTTTATGTGTTTGGACTGCTGTGTCTCACAGGGAAAAAAGTCTTCTACCCAGTGCTTTTTAGTCAGTACAACCCGGCAGTCATCTACAGGAACAGCACACACTTACCTCCCCTTCAACAACAACTGGTGGGTGAAAAACAAGACAAGGATCTGATGATCCCTGTGTCGTCTTGGGAGAAGATTTTTTTATTTCTATGTTTGTATCTCAGGTGATCAGTCAGGAAACTGGATTCTGGCGAGACTTTGGGTTTGGCATGACATGCCAATACAGGTCCGACTTCATCAACATAGGTAAAGGTGGATTCATCCAGAATCTTGGATCATCTGACTTCTCTGATCAAAAAAAGTATGAGAACACATAGTAGGACTCCATTTTTCCTTTACGTCTCCCCACAGGGGGGTTTGATCGCAGCATCAAAGGCTGGGGGCTGGAGGATGTACACCTCTACAGGAAATACCTTCATAGCAAGCTGATGGTGATCCGCTCGCCAAGCCGCGGCCTTTTCCACTTGTGGCACGAGAAGAGCTGTGCGGACGAGCTTCCTCCAGACAAGTTCAAGATGTGCATGCAGACGAAGGCCATGAACGAAGCTTCGCATGGCCAGCTGGGAGAGCTCTACTTCAGACGGGAGAAAGAACCCCATCGAAACAGATGATTTTGAGATTCGATTTAGGAAGAGAGTAGAGACAATACATGTATTCTATGCAAATTATCATGACTGTTAATATTTGATATTTAAAAAAAACAGTATTTAACTTAAAAACTAACTTTTCTTAAATTAAAAACAATGCTGACGAGTCGTGAATGCAGAAAGCCGTCACAACACAAAGAGTTAGTAAAGAACTTCTGACCTAACGCAATATTTTTTCTGTTTCTCCATAGGCCAATTGCTTTTTGTCATCAGAAAAAGATTAAAGAAATTATTATAAAAATGAAAACACGAGTAGTGTTGTGCTCTTTAATCTTTATGAATAGATGCATCTTTATGTTGTACTTTACAACGCCATCAGGGTACCAAAGTACGTCACAATAAAAAGATATTTAAAATTGAACAGATTAGGGACAAAAATTTAACAATAGCATAAAATTACAAAAGACAATAAAATACACAAAAGACAGATGAGAATTCAATAAAATGACTAAAAGAAAATAAGATGCCACCAACAGCAGAGTATTAAAAATCATTCTTAAAAAGGTGTTACAATAGAATAGAATAGAATAGAAAATACTTTATTTATCCCCATTAGGAGAAATTCAGTTTTCTCATCACACATGCATCTCTTAAAATTGAAAATAAAATGAATAATAAATATCTAACATGCTTCCTAAAACATTTTATAAAAACTTTATTATAAAATCAAATGACTAAGTATAAACTCTTATTTTAGTTGCCATTTAAAACGGTTTTGGTCTGATGTCATCTGCACTTCTGCAGAAATGTTATCCAATAACTGAGGGCGGACAACGGGAAAAGCACCGTCACCCCAGTGTTTCTGTCACGACCTGCATGGCCACATGAAGCAGATGCTGGTTGGCAGACCCTAAAACTCTAGAACGGCTGTAAAAAGTACAAAGCTCTGTCTAGTAAACTGAGGCAAAACCATGAAGAACTTTAAAAACAAGCAGTAAACATTTAAACTGAAGTCTGAAACTGACAGGGCGCCAGGGAAGTGAACTGAGGATTTGAGTAACCTGCTGTACTCCAAAATGACTGGTGTTTTAATTATGTAGTGAAACTTATAATTTAAAATAAATAGGCAGGTTTGGGGAAAACCTTCCTGGAAGTCAAACTAGAAAACAATGTTTCCTCTAAAGCGCATTTTCTGTTTTGATAGACAGCCGTGATGCAGAGTAGAGCGGTCGACCTCTGATCAGAAATCACTGGTTTGGTTCCCACCCAGCCTATGTTTAAAGGGTATTTGGCCAAGACTCTGAACCCCGTATTGCTCTTGATGCACAGGTTGGCATAGTGTTGGGCAGTGGAGCCAAGTATACGCCATTTACCATTTAGTCTCTTCTATCATGTAAAACCCAAAAAAACAACAAATCCAAAACTTTTCCATTTGCTATAAGCACATTCTACATTGTCAGTGTTATTTCCTGATTAAATCTGTTCTTATAAAAACTAACGTGAGATGCCTCGTGATGTCAGAGTCCTAGAAAGTATTTCCTACCAGTGAAAACATGCACCGTTGAGGTTCTCTGACTGCGCACAATGAGGAGGGAGGGGCAGTTGTGCGTCAGCCGACATTTCTTCCTCCACCCTCCACTCTGCATAAGGCGTGCTGCCTTCACGTGCACCTCGGAAATTCGACGTGATACTTTTTTTTTCTCCTTCACTGTAACCCAAAGCTCTGGTGGCTAAAAGGAGATTTACGTTTAATATTGAGCTCTGCATTGTTTGTAATTTGAATGATGAAACCTTGAGACATTTGTTTTTCTCCTGGCAATATCCCATTAGAAATTGGATTTATCTTAAACTTTACATTCCCCCTCTTTTGCTTCAGATGTATTAACATTTATGAGTAATTTGGATGATTCATTCTCAAACAATATTATCTTATGAAATGGCAAATATCGCATCCATTTTGGTAAATGGAGAGGCAGCAAACCCTCCTTCCCACATTTATAAAATTAATTCAAAAGATGTTATAGCTCATTTAAAACATGCAAATCTGGAAAAAATAGTGGCTGTACACTTGAAATACACTTTGCATACAAACAAATTCAGATAGAGCCATGTATGACTGAA
The DNA here is from genome assembly GCA_037389245.1 of Oryzias sinensis. Classification (NCBI taxonomy): domain Eukaryota; kingdom Metazoa; phylum Chordata; class Actinopteri; order Beloniformes; family Adrianichthyidae; genus Oryzias; species Oryzias sinensis. The sequence continues at coordinate 6,993,311 of CM074495.1, forward strand.
TGCTTGGTGTCAAGTGAGAGGTTTGGTGGAGGCAGAATTGTGGTGTGGTGTTGTTTTTCACAAGAATCATTTTTAGTTTCAGTGAAAGAAACTCTGAATACTTTGGGATCTTGATATTGAGATCTTGGGCAATTTCATCCTTACAACTTTGTAGGAAACTTTTTCCGATGGTATCTTCCTGTTCCAACATGACTGCACCAGAGCTCCAAGCAGGCCCACAAAGACGGAGATCATTACTTTGGTATGAAAGAACATGACTGGCCCTGCAACAAGTCCTACCTTAAACCTAAAGGAACTCTTCCGGGATGATCTACTGCAAAAACAACAAGGGGGATTTTTTTTGTCCAACATCAGAGTTGAACTTCTGGGAAAATGACCAAATATTCCCACAAACACACTCATAACATGGTAGAAAGCACTCTCTGACTGAGGAGTTGGGTTCCAAACCCAGTGGGATATGACTTTGATGTCACCTAAAAGAAAAAATAATGGTGTGACTATATAAATAGACCCAGATGGGTTTCCGTCAGACAGCATCCAATCTTTTTTTGTTTTCTGTGTTAGATTATCCTACATGATGAATGTTTTTGTTTGTGTGTAAATAAATAAATCACAAGTCAACTAAAAATCAGACAATTTAGTACTTTTAGCAATTTCGTGTAGCCAAAAACAAAAAGGTACATTGAAGTGGTAAATATTTCAACCTTTTTTCTAAATGGAAATATTGTTCTTTTAAATTGAATAATTTTACATAAAAACACATAAATGCTTTAATTTAATGAGACAGATGTAAACAACTATGCTGAAATGTATATATGTGTTGTATGACTTACGCAGAAAGAAAGGCAACAAATTTTGCTAATTTTTTAAAGCGTGAACGGTGAGAGTAGTATGATTTCCCAGTGGTACCCGAAGGCATCATTAATCAGAATAGCTCTTGTGTGCGTGGCTCGCCGGGGATGTCTCATCAGCTGACAATCGCTGTTATGAGGAAATCCCCGGGAGCTATGATAGTCCGTAGGGAGCTGGAAGGGTGAGCGTCAGTGCTGCTGGTGTCTGTAGTTTTTAGCCGCGAGGAGGTTTTGAGCTGCACTTTCGTTTTTAACCCATTGATTTGGCAGCTCGCGGGACCATCATGACCCTGGTAGTATGTTTTAACTTTGCGCTGGAATAGCGACACAAATGCGAAAGAGACTGCACGTCTGCCCCCGGTAGAAGCAACAGAACGCGACGTTTTTTCACGGACGAGAAAAAGGAGAAGAAGAAATATGTTCCAAGCCTCCCGCGTCCTCTTCATCCTGTTCGACATTACCTGCCTCATTCTGGGTATGTAAATCTAACTTATTCGTCTTGTTCGTTTTTTATTTGACCTAATAACTCTAGAGTCGAAAGGTTAGTACAATTAAAAGCAGTTTCTACTTAATTGTAGTGAACCCTGCCAGTAAAATCCGTTCAGTTTCTCAGAGTCAGACAGGATGGAAATGTTTCCACGCTGCGCTTTTACGCGCAACTTTGCGCTTTTTACCTCTCACCGCTTGGAATGCAGTCACAGCTGGCAGGAATGCTGCTGCACTCAAAACTGCTCCGCACGATGTTGGGGCTATTTAAAGGGGTCTCAAGCACAACCCAAAAAACAAATAGACCTTGAACTTTGCAGCTGCTGTTCAGGAGAGTCTGGAGCTGCCCGTTAAGCCCCAGAAATCTTTCTCCACGAATAATCCACGCTCTGTCACTGTGCTCAGTCAGTCAGTTGTGGTTTGTATCTGTGGTGCCACAGCAGTCCTTTGCTTTGATTTTTACTTTGACTTTATCAAAATAGATTTCAAAGCTACATTTTACTGCAGTGGTTGTCAACTGTTTAGAGCCACATATATTAAAATAATACAAAGAAATGTTATTTCACATTTTTCTTGTCCAGTAGGCTGCTAGGATTTTGCTTAAACTTTTTTGAAAACTCAATGAATGAAGTCCCAGTTGATCTGGTCATTTTTGTTACTCTTTTCACAATGGAGTAGGGTTTTGCATCTTTACCTCTCACATGATTACATGCACATCTCCAAATATGGTCCACAAATCGTTACATAAAAGATACAACTAACTTTGTGGCAATACAATACAGTCCAATTCTTTTTTATTTATTTATTTTTATTTTATTTAATTTTTTACCAAAATGGAGACAATCTAAAACTATGCAAGGAAATGCCTTTTAACATAGAAACTCTTTCTTTCCTGACTGGCACTGTATATTTTAAGACACAAAAAATCTTTGACATAACAGCTTCAAACATAAAAATGTAATTTTAGGTCTTTTAGACTGTGTTTGTTCATTGTGGTTAATTATATATATATATATATATATATATATATATATATATATATATATATATATATATATATATATATACACACACACACACAGTGGTGGACAAAATTATTGGTACCCCTCAGTTAAAGAAAGAAAGTCCAGAATGCTCACTGAAATGACTTGAAACGCTCAAAAGTAACAATAAATGAAAATGTATTGACAATCAAATCAAAGTCAGCCATTACTTTTGAGTTGTTGATTGACAAGTGTTAAAATAACAAACTAATGAAATAGGGCTGGACAAAAATGATGGTACTCATAACTTAATATTTTGTTGCACAACCTTTTGAGGCAATCACTGCAATTAAATAGTTTCTGCTTATTTGTCAATGAGCCTTGTGCACCAGTCCACAAGTGACACAGCCCCTCCCCATGAGCAAAACTGCTCCAGTTGTCCTCAGGTTTGACCGGATAATCTTCTCTCAAATGGCATGTTTCAGCTCCTTCTGCTGATGTTCAATGGGATTCAGATCTGGGCTCGCAAGCCACTTCAGAAATTGTACAGCAGCTTTTCTCTTAGCCATTCTTGTTTTTTTTTTGGCTGTGTGTTTGGATACGTTGTCCTGTTGGAAAGACCCCTTGACCTGCGACTGAGACCAAGCTTTTCCTGACACTAGGCAGCATTTCTGTCAAACCCTTGATAATCTTGAGATTTCATTTTGACACACAACTTCAAGACCCTGTGCCAGATGCATAAAAGCAACCCCAAAACGAACTAAAACCTCCTCCATGTTTCAAGACAGTGTTCTTTTTAGTTGTATGCTTCATTTTGAGTCTACCAACCTGCAGAGCTGATGTGCCTTACCAAAAAGAGCTCCAGTTTTGTCTCATCTGTCAGGACATTTTCCCAGAAGCTTTGTGGCTTGTCAACATGTATTTTTGCAAATTCCAGTCTGGCTTTTTATGATCTCCTTTCAACAGTGGTGTCCTTGGTGTCTCCCATGATCCTCTGGCTCAAGCAGCCGATGAATGGTGCGATCCGACACTGATGTACCTTGATCTAGGAGTTCACCTTTAATGCCTTTGGAGGTTGTTCTGGAGCTCTTTGGATACAGTTGGAACTATCCGTCTCCTCAATTTGTCATCAATTTTGATCTTCGGCCACATCCAGGGAGGGTTGGCTACTGTCACGTGGAGTCTTAAACTTCTGAATAATATGTACTTATGTCATCACAGAAACAAGCTGCTTAGAGATGGTTTATATTCTTTACCTTCTGATGTTTGTCTATAATTTTGTTTCTAATGTCCTGGGACAATTCTCTCCTTCGCTTTCTGTTGTCCATGTTCGGTGTGGTACACACCTTTTCAACAAACAACAACGTGACTATTTGTCTCCCTTTAAATAGGCAGACTGACTGGTTATGGGTGTGAAAACAGCTGTGATGTCAATGAAAGGACATACCTGAGTTCATCATTACCCCCTGGGCAATTAGGTCTCAGCCTTTTATGGAGGTACTATCATTTTTGTCCAGCCCTATTTCAGTAGTTTGTTTTTTAAAATAATTCTGTTAATCAAAAACTCAAAACTAATGGCTGATTTTGATTATTTAATTTTCAATAAATTTTAATTTATTCTTGCCTTTGAATGTTTCAAGTCATTTCCATGAGCATTGTGGACTTTTCTTTAACTGAGTACCATAAATTTTGTCCACCACTGTATGTACGGTATATATATAGATAGATAGACAGATAGATGAATAGATATGTGCATGTATATATGTGTGTGTGTATGTGTATATATATTTAGTTCACTAAAGTGCCCTAAAAAAAAAAAAGGTCATCATATATTTAGTGTGCACAAAGAATTTGTGTTTCACTTTCAGTCAATATAACACTGACGACTTGGCAGAAGCAAACGTGATTGGACATCTTTTGATTCCATCACAGAATTTGATAAAGAGCAAATAAAATACACAACAGAAAAAAGTTACCAATTTTGCAGAAACTGATTATTTATATATCCTGAACAATTTACTTAATGATCAAGTCATCTATTTATGGTGAATTTTATACTTTAAAATAATGCTTGTTTAGATCTGTGGTTTCAACCAATACCGGCTGTTATTCCCAGTACTATATTGATTTTTTTTAATGAAGCCTTTACATCCCTACAATGGTCATTTTATGCTTTTTTTTTTTTTTTTGCTAAAGTTTTCTTTGTTTCTAATCCCTGTATCGTATCCAAAAAATTAAGAGAACCTTCCTAAATAAAATAAATTCTCTGCAGTTTAAGAAGTGTATCCAAACAGACCTCTTCTCTTTGATTTTCTTAATTCAGGTTTTACTATTGTTTTAGAGCTTCCCATATTTTTTTCCAAAAAGTTTGTTGAATTTTAAATTGCATTTTATTCTTCTTTTCTCTTTGAAATTTTTAAATTTCGATTTCTAAAAAGCTTGTCTCCGCTGATAAAGCCAAAACACGTATTTATCAGGGAGACATTGTTAAAAAACAGGTTGAGAACCACTCTTATATTCTGTTAAAATAAGCAAAATTCTAAACTTAAGGCAATTTAGACTTTTATTCTGAAGTTTTTGTTTTGTTTACATGTCAAGATTGTCACTGAGATTCAGATTTCTGTCTATGCATTTTCCATCATTCCTAATAGTCCTCTTTTCCTTACCTCAACTGTTGCTATTAGTTTACAATCTAGAATAATATTAATCAAACTTTATTTCTGCTTAACCTTGCTTGTTGTTTTGTTTTTACTTTTTATATGTGATTGGTTGCTTTTATTTCTTGTGATTTTAAAGTTAATCAGATGACCTTTTCAAAACAGCTGCAGTATATTCTTTATAAGGCAACTTCTGTGCAAAAACGCTGCAATAATGTTTGTTCCTCTGAGCTTTTTGCACTTTGCAAAAATGTGGGGATTTTGATCTCTTTCAATCCTGAGGAAGTTCCCCACTTCCTTCATGAGTAAATATGTTGGTGTGAAACCTTTTCCTTAAATTAATAATATAGCATAGCTTTTGGGAGGCAACTTATGAAGAAACATAAGACAAAGGAATCATGACCTATTTGTTTGGAAAACACTTTGCTTTTAGACTGTTTAAGGGCTGCCTTAAAGTAAAACTAAAATAAGACTGAGGAAGGAAAACTTTCGTAAATCAGAAAAACAGGAAGTAAAGTTAACCAGAATGCACAAAGAAAAAACAATGAAAGGCAGACACTGGTTTCCTTACAACCCACTGATTACTTGATTTTTTTTTTTTTTTTTTTTTAGCATGAAGAACTATGATGTGATGGATCCTATTTTTAAACTAATGTTACACCTGCTCTTATTCTGATATACAGTTCTACAACTTGAAACCTGACCTTTGTTCTGTTTTTACACAGTTGGGCTCCCTTTTTTTATTCTAAATATTCAACGCAACCCATATAAACGGGGTTTCTTCTGCAACGATGAGTCCATCAGATACCCCTTTAAGGGGGACACCATACCCGACGTGCTGCTGGGGGGAGTCATGATCCCCTTCACCGTAATTGTAGTAAGTCAACGACATTCTCTCCGGTCTTCGTTTGTGTTTACAGGTCAGAATATCTCACTGTTGACCTGCTCTTGTTACAGATTGGGTGTGGGGAATTCCTGTCTGTCTACCTGTCTCTCATCAAGAACCAGTCTTTGGGGAGGAAGTATGTGTCATGTGTGTACAAAGCCGTTGGAAGCTATTTGTTTGGCGCAGCTGCCAATCAGTCTCTGACGGACATTTCAAAGTACACCATTGGCCGTTTACGGCCAAACTTCCTGGCAGTTTGCAAACCGCAGTGGGACCGCATCAACTGCAAAACAGGTGGATACATAGAGAACTTCACCTGCACCGGAGACCCGTTAATGGTGCAGGAGTCTAGGTAAGGATGACAAAAGAACCACATCAAACTGTTGGGAGCTTTTTGATGAGATCTCAGCTGTACGCATCTAATGTTACGGTACAATCCGGTTCTTCCTGTTCAAACATTCCTGTCTTTTGTAAGCTGTGACGCGATGCCTGATGTGAAAGCCCAGAGGATGTTGCTCTGTGAACCACACAAACAATGACAAACCTAAAATTAGGAGAGTCCATGTTGGTTTAAACAAAAAAAAGCAGCCTCTGCGATGAAAATTGTGTTTTTGGTTTCTTGATAAACTTAGATAATGATGGAGGACATATATTAAGAAAATTAAGCTTAAAACTTCTATGTCTTTAGTCACATCTTTTAAATCAGCAAATGCAGTTTGACGATGAGTTTATCCGTGACAGAAAATACGCTGGGTGGGCCACAAGCTCCCTGCTCTGCTTCATTCTGATGTATCCACTTATCGACAAATCGATCTGTGTACGACTTTATTTTGTCTCACCTGAGCTGAAATGTGGCCCAAAACCGTACGGCTGGATAGCTGCAATATCGCTCACCAATTTTTGTTGCGTCGGTAATGTTAGGTTGGGGGTGGGAGGAGCTGTGAGCTAGCAACAGGGCGGGGAATTGGAGGCGGCCTTGCTTAGCACCAAGTCACGCCCACAATTCAGAAGTGAATTTCTGCCGCTATGCAGAAATTCTGTCCTAGAAAATGACATTTTATTTTTATTTTAGCCAAAAGCAGCTTAATGGTAATGAAAAAAACTTTAAAATAGCCCAAAAGGGAAACGGAGTGGGATTGGGATGAAGACAAATCCAAGACAATTAGAGAACAACAGACTGGTTAAAAGAAGAAAAATAAGTAAAAAGCGGAAGAGTTGTCTTCATGAATAGCATGGATATTTTTTTAATATCGAGAACATCAACAGAGACCGAAAAAATTTGAGGTTAGACAGTCATGATCAGCATGATGATCAGCATGATGCCTTCAGTGGAGGCCCCACTTTGTAAAATGCTATTTCATACAATTAAATTGACATTTAGACATCAAATATAATTATTATTACATTTTATTACATTAAAAATATTCAAAGCATAAAAAAACTCTATTTATATGGTCCTTTTCTTTATTTGTATCTTTTTGTTCTTATTTAGTTCCTGAATCTTGACAAGTTTATTTTCCAAGAGCTACAAAATGTTTATTATAGCTGGCAATAAACCTGGTATTAATGGTTAAAAACAACAGTATTTTACTTAATGCTCTGACATTTATGAAATTTTTCTCTTCCAGACTCTCCTTTTACTCCGGTCACTCGTCCTTCTCTATGTACTGCATGATCTTCCTTGTGGTTAGTAAATCATTTTCACACAAAATATATATATATATATTAAGTAAGATTAGTTGGATCACAGTCTCTAGAAACATGGTTCTTTAAATGTTGGTGTCAGCAGTGGGACTTGCATACAAATTCTATTCAAGTGTCAGTTTCCTAATTAGCTGTTGTGTTTTTGATGTGCAGTTCTACACTCAGGCCCGGTTAAATTCCCGGTGGGCGAGGCTGTTTCGGCCCACGCTACAGTTTTTCCTGGTTGTCACTGCAGTGTATGTGGGCCTGTCCAGAGTGTCTGACTACAAGCACCACTGGAGTGATGTGCTCATGGGTCTCCTGCTAGGGGGATCCGTTGCTGTTTTTACTGTAAGTTTGTGTTAACTGGTTGTAAAATTGGATGCAGTAAAAAAAAAAAGTAAAAGAATTGTAAAAAAGTTTCATATTCTATAAAGTCAAAGTCAGAACAGAGGTTAACTGATGTTTTTACAATTTGAAAGTCACATTTACTGAAAACACCCCAAAATTATATAAGTATTTTTATTTTTCATGGAAATCTAGCTTGGATTTTGAAACAATTATTTGAAATACCTAGCAGCAAATGAACAAAGTAATAGTAACAATATTATTGAAAGCACTGTGTTTTAGCCAGTTACATATATGATTCAGCTTAAATATCCAAATAAATGAACTCGTCTTCATTTTACTTGCTTTCTGCAGGTGTTCTGTGTCTCTGACTTCTTCACACAGCCAGTAGAACCTGTGGTAGCACAGGAGGAAGAAGCCCAACCAACCAATCCACAGGACCAGTCTTCCAACGGGAACCACTATGGCACCACGGACTAAAAAAAGAAACCCCATGTACAGTGATCTTGTAGAAATCTTCATTCCATGTGATGAGAGTGTGAAACACAAATGAACTAAGAGCCTTACATATTCACTGCTGCCAATGAAAATGGATGTGTTAAACCCAGTTTGGCTGCTGGCTTCAGCCTTTAGCTGCTGACTTGTGCTGCTTACAGACACATGGACTCAGCATGCCCTTAATCAAGATAAAGAGAATAAGAAACTTGTGCACAATTGGGTATTGGGTTGGTATTACACATGAAAAAAGCTTACATGGGCAAAAATCAGCCTTGATTTTTTTTTGGTTGAGGTTATTGCTTTGTTTTATTGTGAATGACTTGGATATGGCTTAGATTGTGCATACTGCAAGCAGGCTTGTAGAGGCTGGATGATACCTGTGAATAATGTCAAAGATGACAAAACAGAGGTTGAACTGAGGAAAAAACATTTAAAATGCATTTTATAAAAAGACTTTGCCTTTGATTTATGCTGATGCCTGCTCTTGTTTTACTTTTTTGATGTATTTTTCTTTTTTTATTGTTTTAATCTATTTTCGTCTGTCCAAAAAACTAAAATTGTTCTCAAGCTCCCCAATGTATTGAGGAGAACACACGGAAAATAAAGAGAATTCCCACTCTGTTACTTTAAAACAAAGAAGTTGTGTGTGTGTTTAAAAAACAAAGACAAAGTAAAAGACGAATTATGAATCATGACTCAGAGCATTGAACAAAAACCAGAACAACACAGATGTAAAGAGAATTTTTGTTTTTTGGTTAGGAAGGATTTGTCAGTCTTTGCCCTAAAAATATATTGCATTATGCGGAAAAATATATCATATGTATTAAGAAATATATATATTTCAATATATCAGCAGCTTACTCTTATATTTCAAAAATCTATATTGCAATATGAGGATGGTTAACCTATTTATTTTATTTATTTGTATATATTTAAAATTCCTTGGTGTTCCAAAAAAACTTTATTTCAATTGCTGATCGCTGATTATTGAAATATTTCTTTTGTTCATTAGGCAGGAACTCCAACTTACATTTCTTTAATAAAAAGAGACGGATGCACCACATGTGGTTATATAATAATTTATGTCATGGATTGTAAATGATTATTTACATAATATAAAAAGGAGAAAATTCTTTGAGTCACAGCCAAAGATTTTATAACATCATATAAAACTGAATATATGATGCTTTTTGTTAAAATATATTATGTACACAAATATATTTATAATCCCCTTTTTAATATACTTATGTTACAATATGATATTGTGGGAATAAATATACAGTATATCAGTCAGTATGTTGCAGCACATTTTAGTATAAATCACAATATATTACAATACTTCAATATATTGAAGAATATAGTACTTCCACATGTGAAATATATTATCAATGCATTGATACTCAATATATTGAGAATTTTTATTATTATTTTCGCTGCAAAAATTAACCCTAATACAAAAGGCACTCATTCGTTCATTCGTTCATTCATTCATTCATTCATTCATTCATTCATCTTCTTCCGTTTGTTCTCTTTCGGCGTCATGGGGCTGCTGGAGCCTATCCAGGCCACTTATGGGTGAAGGCAGGGGCCCCCCTGAACCGGTCTGTCACGGGGTCACAATCACACACCCATGACAAATAAATTAGTTCATTACACCGCAAAAACTGAAATTTTTAAATAATAAAAAAACCTTTGCTTGAGAAAAATTATCTTATTTTCTGTCCTGCAAATAATAAATTCTTAGCAAGAAAGTTTTTCAACAGCAAAATAATCTAAGAATTTAATTTTTAAAATAAGAATTCTTGATAAAAAGACATTTTTCTTACCCCTTTGGTGGATTTTATTTTTGTTTATTTGAAGAAAATCTGCCAATGGGGTAGATTTCTGAGGGGCCTGTTTGTACAGTGTGTCTATAGGGTTTGAATAAAAACATATATTTGAACAGTAAATTATATCTATCAACTTGAAACAGTAAATACACTAAAGCAATACAAAGAAATCTTGACCTATATTAGTTCTTCTGTAGTTTTCGTGGTAGTTTCTATCTAAACATTAGTACTAACTTGAAAATATTCATATTATTTGTCCTTTATAGCGTTCACTTCAACAATTTCAGTCTATTTGTGACATTTTATACAAACATGCAAAAAAGTATTAGTTTCAACATGAATTTCAAATCTGTTTATAATACAAAGAGCCATTAAAATGTAAGGCATATTTTAAAATTCTTTGTTCAGTCCCATGTATAAATGATTTACATTTCAAAACTTTGAGGAAAGTTTGTACCTGCATTAGCCGTGTCTGATGGCACATTCCAAATTTACGTCACAAGTGAAAATAGTCTCAGCCATTCTTGTGGTCTTTGTTCTTTCAGAGTCCAAATATTTTTAAAAATCAAGCGGCACAATTGCTGTCACAAGATGCCATTTTACATTTTTGGTGTTTTTCTTCAGTTAGTGTCTTTGTCTTGACTAAACTCTGTTAAACTTGAGCAAATTTGATTTGGGAAGACAGCCAGCTCTGTTTGTTCACGCTGCAGTCGAAGACACAGACCTCATCTTGGAATTTGTTTTGTTCACTTGTTTCCTGGCCCTGTAAGAAACCTCTGGCATGTTGTGAACCTGTAAAAATAGTTGCTTTAAACTGTGACAATCCACTCTAGAAAAAGATCACTTATTCATTATACAAGTTTATTTAGGAAAGTGCTCCTTACTTCAGACTGACCATTGCTTGTTTTGTGTTGTCTGTTGCTGCATAGAGCTCTCTCTTGCTGTCACGCTGACATGAACAATGCTCCATTCATTCTGTCACATGTCTGACTCTATCTTTACAAAAAATCTAAACAAATTCTAAATGTAGTTTACCCTGAAATAATTTTACTGGCATATAAGGTTTCATACTGTAAAGCTCTGTTGTGTATTTCCCAAACTACAATCAACCTACAGGGAATCAACTCCATGTTTCAGTTTCCTATACAACATATATATAAAACACAAGACGTTATGCATTCCTTTTTGATCAAGTTCATGTAAAGAGGGCATGGGTGGCTTTTAGACTGCTGAGGGTCACTTTGAAAAACATGCAGACCGGCTTTAAACCACTACCATCACCTCTTCACTGTAAGGACAAGACAGGAAGATAATTCTGTATTTTTTTGTTTGTCTCTTTCCTTTCAGACTCTTCGGGTCACAACAGATATCTACTGATTCTGGTTCTGTTGGAGGTTTCTTCTCAATCCTCCTTTTAGGAGAAGTTTTTCCCTCTCTACTGTCATCTTTTGCTCGGTTTGGGACTAAACTTTAAAGAGCCTCTCAGATGGAAATTGTGTTTTTGACATGTTCTTGTGGCATTTTTCTAATGATGGACGAAATATATAAATATAGTTATGCGTAAAATTGTATTTCTGAGTATTTCTTCATTCAAAACGTTGTGAATGAGCAGCAGAAGAAAAAATGCAGCTTGCTGGGTCGGTCACAAGCGTTTTAATCTGAGGCATCCACTTGCAGACAGATAGATCCATGTACGTCTTTGATTTCCTCCTCTGAGCTGGAATCTGGCTCAAAACTATACGGCTGCCTTTCTATTGCTCGGAACTTTTGGGGGCTGTAAGCTAGTGGGAGAGCGTGTAACATACGTGTAATAGGAAGTTGGGGCAGGCTTGCGCTGCGCCTACAACTCAGTGGTGAATTTCTAATCAACTCCTGCTGCTATGCTAAAAACGGCACAATCCTAATGAAAAGACCAGTCAAATCAAAAGATTATCGGAGTGGGTCTTTATGATAATCTATCATTTATGTGGGATATTAACATACTATTATGATAATATGGCTTTATTTGAATTATTAAAATTGATGTGGACAATATCTATCAAAAATAATAAAGTTCTGTTCAATATTCTTTATTCACTGGAAGGTGCTTTGAAACCAGTTTATTGAACTGATGCTTTTCAAACCTGATTATATTGAGTTAAAATCACACGACAGTCATTGAAACAACGTCCTTTCTTTTATACACGTGTTTGCACAAACTCAAACTGTATTTATTTGTTCCTTTCATTTCAACTTAAAAACAGAAAGCACTTAACTTTATAACTATGCATTTCAAACTTCCTGCTCAGATCAGCCGATAATGAGAGCGAGTAAACAAAACACGAGAAGCAAACACTGATAGGCAAACTCTTTTAAAGAAAGAGAGCAGTCAGAATCCAGTTTTTAGATGCACAAACTCATTAGGACGTCCTTAAAACGCATCAATTACTAACCACTCGTCTGACAAGAGAATGTGATCCTGAAGAGGTGCAAGGCAGACATGTTTGTTAGTTAAAACAGAGGCTACTGACCTCTTCATGGTCAGATTTACTGGTGGATTAGTGGTGGAGGGGAGACCGAGGTCAGTTTCTGAGGTGAAGAAACAATGTGAACAGAGAAAAAAACTATTTGTAAATGTTATTAGAAATGTGCAATATGCAAGATTCAAATTCATCAACTAAAAACTAAACTTGAACGTCCAAGTGCGCCGAGGATTATACATACTTTATGACGTGGTACTGGGGAGAAAAAACACCACAGTAAAAATTCTTTCTATAAAAACAGCCATTTTGCATTTGCGATGTTAATGCTGTTCAGAGGCAGCGAGTTTTCAACACCAGCATATGTGGCCACCTGCTGGACACACATGACCATGGGGATTATTATCTGAATTATCATAATCCTATACTGACAGAACATTCAAAGTAGATTACATTTTTAGGAGGCTGCTGTACTGCAGGGGTAGAGCGGTCAACCTTTGATCAAATGATTGTAGGTTCAGTTTCCCGTGTGTCAAAGTGTACTTGGGCAAAACACTTAACTCCACATTGAGAAGTAGGAATGTGAATTGATTACTGCGACAGTGAGCTTTGGGCCTTAAAGTAAGGTAGAAGAGTACTATATATAGCATCTGTGAATTTATATAGTTATGACGGCATATTGTGTCAAATAATCCAATAATTACAGTTATAAACATGGAGAAAGGGTTCTGGCTCCATTTTTGGAGATCTAAAGCTTCAAATGAGATAAATTGGTAAAAAAAATAACCCATCTCAGATGGATTGAATATGAGAAATCATGTACCGTAGTCAGAAAATTCAAGTATTTAGTAACATTAAACATTTGGGCTTCTGTAGTTTTTATGAAACATTAAAGCTGCTATTCTCCTAAAACAATTTATAAATGCATTTTATGCAGATATTTGTCCGAAATACACGTAATGATATAAAAAGGTTCCAAGGTAAAATGTTTTGCCTGCAAACATAAGACAGGACGAAACAAATTCCAGTGTGAGAGTTTATTGTGAGACATTTCTTTCCATCTGAAAACAGTTGAGAAACTAATGGAACTAATAAAAAAAAACTGATTTGATGGAGATTCCTCAGAAACCTCAAACTCAGAAATGTGAGCAGTTTTCTCTCTTAAATAATCTGTTACGTCTTAAATGAGCTTTACAGCAGAGCGGGGTTGTAAAATTTTATTTGGAGAAATCTGTACATGGAGGTTTCGGCCTTCAGTGTGTTCACATAAGCACGACAGGGACACAGACATGTAGCTCACTGAAGATCAAGGGAGGTGCAATTACTCAAAACTGGACAGGAAGTTAAGTACAATCTGCTTCAATTTAGCATCCGATTGCTCTGAAATCTTGCCTTCGGTCCTGAAAGAAAAAAATGGCAGAAAAAATATGGAATTATTGTAACACATTTTAAAAAGTGTTTGGTTTGATGGTTTTTTCCTTACTTGATTGCAGAAAGTAGGTCCTGGTGCTGACTGAGAATGTGCTGCAGGAAGGCCTTCTCAAACTTGGTGATCTTGCTGGGCTCCATCTTGTCCAGGTAACCTCTGACACCGGCATAGATTACTGCTACCTGCTCCTCGATGGCCATGGGACCTGGGGGAGACAGTGGGAAAGTAAAACACCGGCTTTGTTATTATTTTTTTTTTTTTAAACTAAAGATTCAAGTCACGGATACTCACAGTACTGTCCCTGCTTCAGCAGTTCAGTGAGACGAACGCCCCTGTTAAGGAGCTGCTGGGTGGCAGCGTCCAAGTCAGAACCAAACTGAGCGAAAGCCGCCACCTCACGGTACTGAGCCAGCTCCAGTTTCATGGTACCGGCCACCTGTAAAGTAAAAATATAAAAAATTAGAAATAAACACAATTATGTCTAATATGCTACTTGACAATAAAACAAACAAGGCTTGATTTGCAAAACTTGACAAAATCTGACCTCAGAAGAAGAAAGCTTTGTGTAAAAACAAAACTAGACCTGATGGGAGTTTCCTAGTGGACTAAAATTCAGTCTCTACCTGTTTCATGGCTCTGGTCTGGGCAGCAGAACCCACCCTGGACACAGACAGACCCACATTGATAGCTGGGCGAATACCCTTGTAGAACAGCTCAGTCTCCAAGAAGATCTGAAGGAGACAGCATGAGGTGCCCGATGAAGCTCAGATGAATAAAACAACGGTCTTCAACACCTTAATAATGAGACAGACCTGTCCGTCTGTGATGGAGATGACGTTGGTGGGGATGTAGGCAGACACATCACCAGCCTGAGTTTCAATAACAGGCAGGGCGGTGAGAGAACCACCTCCAAAGTTGTCGTTCATCTTGGCAGCTCTCTCCAGCAGACGGGAGTGAAGGTAGAACACATCGCCAGGGTAAGCCTCACGACCAGGAGGACGACGCAGCAGCAGGGACATCTGACGGTAGGCAACAGCCTGGAAAGAAAAAATAAATATATTAGGCAATACCAAAAACATTCACTGATGTACAGGCTTTGATTGACAAGTTGAGATTCAAAAAGGTACAGGCCTCACCTGTTTGGAAAGATCGTCATAGATGATCAAAGCGTGCTTTCCGTTGTCCCTGAAGTACTCTCCCATAGAGCAGCCAGAATACGGAGCCAGGTACTGCAGAGGAGCAGCATCGGAGGCAGTGGCAGAGACCACGATGGTGTACTTCATGGCATCCGTGTCAGTCAGCCTCTTCACCAGCTGAGCCACAGTGGACCTCTTCTGTCCAATGGCCACGTAGATACAGTACAGCTTCTTCTTCTCATCGGTTCCATCGTTGAAGCGCTTCTGGTTGATGATGGTATCGATGGCGATGGCAGTTTTGCTGCAAAGAAATTGAACAGAAAAAAAAGTTTTAAATGTAAATCTCACAGACACACAAAAAACTGAGTAAATTTTTCGCACATCATTTCTAAAATATGTGTGGCCAGTGCTGAGCATTTCTCTTGGCTGCACATATTCTGAATGCTGAAAATACGTGGCCTAATATTCGCTGGGCCACTTGGCAATGTTCCGTTTAACCCTTAAAAATGTGGCCTTGAACGCACTTAAAATATGTACAGGCAATGCAGCAATCCATGTTCGCACTTAAATTACGTGTAATAACATCAGCCAAAAAACAAAAACAACTAAACAAAAGTACCCAGTCTGCCTGTCTCCGATGATCAGCTCACGCTGGCCTCGACCGATGGGCACCAGACTGTCCACAGCCTTGATTCCAGTCTGCATGGGCTCCCTCACAGAGATACGAGGGATGATGCCAGGGGCCTTCAAACCCACACGCCTGCGAATTTTGGAGCCCAAAGGACCCTAAGGAGCGAGAGAGAGATCATTATGGATCATAACGACACACAGAAATCAAAGCATTTGCCATTTCATCTTTTGATGCAGGCAAATTTTTTTTTAACTAAACACAAAAAGACAAGCTAAGCAAAATAATGGCCTGAATTAAGACTGCCGGCACACATTGTTCATTATGAACCTGCTTAGATTGCTTCTTGGTGTGAAAATAAATTTCAACCAATAATGAAATGAAGCCTTAACTGACCTTTCCATCAATGGCATTTCCTAGAGCGTCCACCACACGTCCCAGCAGCTCTTCACCCACAGGAACATCCACAATGGCTCCAGTCCTCTTCACAATATCGCCCTCCTTGATCAGCTTGTCGTTACCGAACACCACAACACCGACGTTGTCAGGCTCCAAGTTGAGAGACATGCCCTGGAGAATACACACAAATTAAACAATTACATATTTTACCAAAACGGGAGTTTTTCCACAGACTTGGCAACAAATGTTGGACATACTTTCAGACCAGAGGAGAACTCGACCATCTCTTCAGCCTGGACATTTCTCAGTCCGTACACTCTGGCAATACCGTCTCCAATTGACAGCACACGCCCGGTCTCCTCAAGGTCAGCAGAGGTGTCTGCACCCAGGATCTTCTCCTCCAAGATTGATGACACCTCAGCTGTGCCTGTTGAAGCGCAAAACATGGCAAATTTACATCAAGCCCATATTAAAGACTTTGTTCTAGAATAACCAAAAGAGTTTAGCTAGCCAATATTGCAGTTTGAATTTGTGCAACTTTAAAGATCATGATGTTAAGCAAGCACCGGTTTAACACTGTGACATTAGTGACACTCTCATAAGATCAATTGATGTAATGTTGCTAAACTTTTTGTTTTTTGGTAATGTGCACCCCAGCTTTGCTACAAAATAAGTGCGTTTACAATGAATTATCCAGAGTATAACTAGCACTGTGAAGGACAAAGTTTCAATCAGCGGCCGGTACCAGTCTTCTGCAGCCATGGTCTATGTGTGTGGAGGTGGTTGACCCCAACGCAGGCGGCCGGGATCGTCTTGGACACCTAAATTGAGTGACAGGGAGACACGATAAAACTGATTAAAATGAAAAAAGCTGAGGTTTGATTTTTAAACTACAACATCCATAAAGTTTAGCATTAAAGCTGCGCAGCAGACGGAACAGACATGCGCTGTGGAGCTTCCTGACCTTCAAGCGTGCCTCAAAAGCCGCTAGCTCAAAGCTAGCATTAGCTTACTAGCTAACCTCGTCAACTGCGTGACGAAGACGGGTTTGCAAGGGCAACTACAATAGACACGTTTGATGCAAATATTTTGCAATTGTCCGTTTAAACTAATAATATTTTAAACTATTTTCGCGTAAAAGCTGAGTTTATTCGATGCTAACACAAGCGCGGCCGTGGCCTGCGAGTTTACCATTACCCTTCACGCTAGGCTAAAATTGTTGAATAAATATTAAAATCTTACGTCAGAATTTACATGTTTGCTCTAAATTCTTTACTTAAATACTTACAAATCCAGACCTCCTAGGCAGGCTCCTGGCCAATGCAGCTGCAACTCTCACGGACAACATTTTCCCCCTGATTGTTAATGACCTGTCCTCCACTGAACGGCTCCGACCTGCCTGTGGCTGCCTGAAGGTAATGGCTGAATGAACACTTCTTCTATTTATTTGAGTTTGTGGGAAACAGCGCCCCCTATAGTTTTGGAGGAGATGCTGACTGATCTCTGTGACACTTAATCCCAAAAGAACACTAAAAACATCGTCAAACAGAACATTTTGCCATTTCAATATTTCAAATATCTTCTAAAAGGAAAAAAAATCAATTTAAACTGCATTTAAAGAAATAAAAAAGAAAGAAAACAAAATTAAAGGAATCTATCATTTAGTTAATTCAGTTAACTAATTGAACAATATGATTAATTTATAATATGAAACAATCATACTAAGATGAAATAAAAACCCAACAATTAACTTTAGTATGTATTTTTACTAAGAAGATTTCTGTTCATTCACAAATGAATAACGCTGATGTCCTGTTCAATATTATTTGAATAAAAAGGCAGAATATATTTTTACACGCTTTCCCATCCAAATTGTTTAGTTTCAAAAAACTTTTTTTATATTTAAAACTCGTGACTTTGACTGCCCACAATACAATTTTATAATTAAAAAAACTAGTCAAAATACTTTTTTCCGGAAAAAAATACAAAGAAAAATGTTCAGATGGTGAGGTTCATCTGGCTTGCAAGCTCCAGAGGTTTTTGTAACTGGTGATTACCTGGAGCAGGTGTTTAGCCAATAAGGAGCTTCAATGGCAGGTTGATTGGAAAACGTGTGTGACACCGGCCCTCAAAGCCTGGATTCGGACAAGTTTGGCATCTTTCAACAAGTTGGCATAAAGAGAATGTCTGCATTCTTCAAAAGAAAAAAAGCAGAAGATGCAGAACTGTTTGGTTCCAGTAAATAGAAATTAATTTGACCTGACCAAGTGAACACTGTAAATATCTGTGAAAAACACAGCCTCAAACAACTCTGATCACTATTTATAGCAGGCATAAGGAGAGCAAGCAAGGAGATTTAGTGTTAGTGTTTTGGATTCACGCTTTATGTATTCCTGAAGTGTTTGTTTTACAGTGAATGGAACTATGTTCCCTATTGTGCTATTTTCTGGAGTTGATTTGCTTCCACTTGGCAGAGTAACTCAGGTGTTAGGATCTGCCCATCCGACTTGAAAGTGAAAGTTTGATAGATACAAGAAATTCATGACACTCTGCAATAGAAAACAATGAAAACATTGATTAATTAGTAAAATAATTATGTGATCTAAATCTGAAATAATTTGTTTTTTTAATAATAACACAAATATCAGTTCATTTATTAAATTTCGACATTAACCAGTTAATAATACATTTAAATAAATGATGATACAATTCGTTGTTAATTAAGGCTATATTTATATGTATTTCTTAAGTTTAAAGCCTTTGTAGACATCAAGTCAAAAATTGTATCTAAAAAATAAATGAAAAAAAAACTGTATGACATCCTGGCTTCACTGCGTGCACCTTTAGTGATACAAATGGAGAACAAGCAATTTGATCTTTGAGCCAAGGCTCAAGCCAGGTTGTCTGCAGAGATAGATTCTGGCAGAGCATCGGCAGACTCTATCCCAAAGGAAAGGTGGGATGTCTGCAGACTCAGACCCTGGTGTATGGAAGCGATTCTGTAGCATAATTAAAAATAAAAGTCAAAACCAGAAATGCTTTTGCATTTTCAAAATGAAGCTGCATTTTTTGACTCAAAATTAAAATGAAAAAGCAATCCGCCAAAATGCTTTTTCATGTTCTTCCTCAACACTGCTTATTCCGTCTCTTAATTAAAATGATATGAAAATGGTATTTGACCTTTCATTTTCAAAATGTCCTCTGGTAAATGTGTCGCAAAATTCATTTAGAAATGTCTAATTTGACAATTAAAATGGATTAACAGAAATGCTTTTTCATTTTCAAAATGTAACTGCACCAAATGACTTAAAAATTAAAATAAAAAACAATACTTCAAAATGCTTTTTCATTTTCTACTTAAAAACTGCTTAATCTGTGTCATAATTAAAATGAAAATGCAAAGAGGGGATTGCATTTTCATTTTAACATCTACCCTGCGAAAACTGTCGCATATCTCGATTCAACGTAGCATTTCCAGAGGGGAAGCGGGGCTATGACATCAGTGCCATCTCCGTGTGGCTGGCTGCCGATAGGCACCGACAGTCCAAGAGCAGTGCGGACCGGCTTGTAGCCTAGTGTTAGCGGCAGGGGAGATGGCTTTGTGACAGTTCTGGACTCCTGGTGATTGCACACAGCTTATCGGGACTACATAGCAGCATTTCCATAAGTTGTGGGGGGGGATGTTTGTGCAGAGCAAGACTCCTCCCCCTTCCCTTTCCTGATGCTGAGAGCTCTCTGTTTACAGACTCTCTTGATTACAGCCCCTCACATTACCGGTGCAACATAAATATTGGAGCCATCCAGCTGTACAGTTCGGACGGGGAAAATAAAGACGTATATGGATTTATTTGTCTGCAAGTGGATGCATCAAAACAGAGCACCCAGCATATTTCTTTTTAAACATATACAATCATTTTTAAATATTTTTTTTTCATTTTTTCATCTGCTCCTGATCCGTAACAATTTGAATAAAGAAATACTCAAAAATGCAAGTTTGAGCTTTATTTTTTTCTTTACATGTGTCCACCAACATCTGAAAAATGCCACACGAACATGTAAAAACACAGTTTTCATCAACTTTGTTCAAAACTAATACAGGACAACAGAGAATCACACTAGAAAACAAAAATGAAACTCAAAAAAAAGGAAGCATTAAATAGCACACACAGTATGTGTAACTTAGATGCTCTGTTTAGCAGTGCGCTTCATCTACTGTGGAGGCTGAGATCCAAAGGTTTGTGGAAGACCATCCTCAGGAACAGTTTTGACTGGTGGCATCCATGGTCCTCTGTGCTGTAATATGTGTGGGGTGGTGTAGAAAGAGAAGGAAATAGAGTTGATGAGCTGGTCCCCTTGGACTCCAATGAGGAGGTGGCAGACAGAGAACATGGATAACATCTCCCCATGGAGGCCCTGAGGAGGTGTTTCTGCAACAGTTAGAGACATTTCTGTTTGGAATTATTATTGTTTGTTTATTTTTACCTTAATTTTAAAATGATACATCATCTTAAAAATAATAATTATTAAACTTTTTTGGCCATATTTTTTTTAAGTGCTTCTTCAAAACAATTTAATGAATTAACTCTATTACTCCACTCAGATTCATCCATTGTCTCTGTTTTACACAAATTGTATTGATTAATTCTCTTTATTCAGTGCCCTTTGAGTTATCTGATTCCTAAAATTAACCACCAAAAAAAATCACGTTTTCCAAGCATTGGATCAGACGAGGGACTATTTGAACCTCTCAGAAAATAACAATGAAGGCAAGAAATTTACCAAAATTATTACAAATTAATTTGTGACTTTGTTTAAAATTCAACCCTATAATATAATAAATAATAACGTTTTTTTGCCGCTACAGTCAAAAGAATTTTCTAATTAAGAATTTTAAATATCTATCTATCTATCTATCTATCTATCTATCTATCTATCTATCTATCTATCTATCTATCTATCTATCTATCTATCTATCTATCTATCTATCTATCTATTATCTATTCATCTATCTATCTATCCATCCATCCATCCATCCATCCACATCCATCCATATCCATCCATCCATCCATCCATCCATCCATCCATCCATCCATCCATCCATCCATCCATCCATCCATCCATCCATCCATCCATCCATCCATCCATCCATCCATCCATCTATCTATCTATCTATCTACATCTATCTATCTATCTATCTATCTATCTATCTATCTATCTATCTATCTATTCATCTATCTATCTATCTATCTATCTATCTATCTTTATGATTATAAACTACAACATATTAAAACCGATTAAATTCTTGGATTCTTCAAAATTTTCCCTTGTACAATGTGACTTATTGTAAATATATGAATCTTTATAAATGATTCTGCAATGATTCAACCCTGTAACAGTGCTTTTTCTTACAGGGTTGATTGAAAGTTATGGGTTGGAGAGATTTTGAGTAGCCACATTAGCTAGAATATGGAGCATCACATGGCATAAAAGAAAAAGTGAAATCAGTATATTTCTCCAAGACAGTATTTATTTTCTTCCTTTAACAGTTATTTATGAATCATTATGATGTAACAGAGCTGAAAGGCTGACTGTCAATCTGACAATAGAATAAATTAAACAGAAGAGAGAAAGTATGCAAACGCTTAACTACAGTGTCAGTGGGTAAAATATTTAGTGTTGTCAAATCCTGGGTCCTTAAGAAACTGGACTAATAACAGGGGAGGATTAAAGTTACATGAACAAAACGTGGAATTAAAAATATGTATTTTTCTCTCTCACTTAGCATATGTAAGAATCGAAAGACAAAGGATTATATTACAAATAAAAAATAAAAACCTTGCATTTGCTGTAATTTAATTAAATAGTAGCTTTGCTCATTTGGCTGATTCGCAACCTCTAATGATCTTTTCATTCCTTGTTTTAAAGTGCATGTCTTGGTTTTATTTTTAATATGAGAA
Source organism: Oryzias sinensis (assembly GCA_037389245.1). Lineage (NCBI taxonomy): Eukaryota > Metazoa > Chordata > Actinopteri > Beloniformes > Adrianichthyidae > Oryzias > Oryzias sinensis. The sequence goes on from CM074495.1 coordinate 7,015,540, forward strand.
TATATATGTAACATTAAACGGATTGAATTTGATTAGGAAGATTTTTAAATTAGTCTTTATTTTTATTTTTTAACACTACTTATGCCGAGTTTCCTTTAGTGAGAGGAGGGGGAGAAATCTATTTTATGTTCATTTTAACAAGAAAATAGTATTTTTTTACCTGTCCTGATTGACTGACCGTAAATACTCTGTTTCTTAGATTTACTGCTGACTTTAGTATCATCAAAATAATGTGGTTAGGTTAAATGGACGCAATAATCGCCTGTGCTGACTGGTTAACCTGAGACACCAAACCGCATGGTGCAGAAATGCAACATCGCCCTCTTTTGTTTCGGACAACAAATGACATGTCTGCCTCTGTCAGCGACAAGCAGGCGATGCAGACGGTCGTTGGGTTTGCCTGTAGTATCAGCCAGCCACCAACAACCAGCCGCCTGAATGTAGATCCGCATGGGCTATTACTTCTTCATCTTTTAAATAACCCGGCGGAAAATTGTAAAGTAAGGATCCAAGGATGGTGTTAGTGCACAATGGATACCTGGTTCTCTCGTATTCGGCTCAGTAAGAAATAGAGGTACAGTATTTACATTTTAATACCGATCAGAGACATTTGCCCTGTTTATCTTAATATTCACTGTAGTTGGCGCCTATTAGCTAGCACGAGCTCTTGTTAGCTCCTGTTAGCTAAAATTAAGGTCCAATTTTTTTCCGCGAAATTGCTCGATTTGTCCTACAACTAGAAAATGAAAATGTGGAAATGCGAACGAAATTGGCTAATCGTGTCGTAGTGTGGATTTTTACGGTGTGCATTTAAAGACTGTACCGCTGCTACACTGAGCTATGTGGCTCGTTGTCCTAGGCTATATCCTGGAACGGAAACATCTCTCACAAAGGCTTTCACATGCTCAGACCGTGTGGTCCTAAATTCCTATTGATATTTCGCAAAAATACACACCACTTCATGTTCATTTATATTGAGTCAAGTTCGTTTTTGGAAACAATTGGTTTAAAGTTCCATTGTATTGTTTGCAATGTTAGGTTCGTTCGAAACGATCGGTGGATTTGCTCTGATATACCACACCGCGAAATAGACGTAGCCTTCTCAGCCAGTCAGTTTATCTGTGGCTGGATGATGTCATTTGAAGATCATCCGCCGCAGCCAGCTCCTTTAAGATTTCACACCGCGCTTGACAAGTCAGTTTGACACTTTGCTGGCCGGTAAATGGTCACATTGGATTGGGAAATGTAGTAATCCGACGCGTCAATCTGTTGACTTTACACATTTACAAAGCAGTTGCTTGAAGCTGCAGAATTACTTAAATATCCGGTGACAGCTTGATCTAGCTCCAGTGTATCATTAATTTCACAACAGTGGCATCAGTGATTTCATTGTGCTTTTATTTCTGTTCTTATTTCCCTGTTTACGTATGGAGGTTGGCTCACATTCTGGCATTTATCAGGATCTTTGTCGTCCCCCCCATTGTGTAGCTAATGATCATCTGTTGTGTGTGGCGTGGCTCTCTGGGCTCGTTCTCTGCATTTAGCTGTATTGTGAATCCTTCTTCATTTCCTCTTCCATCAGAAGACGCACATTGGTATTAAAAAGCACCCTTCCCAAGATGTATTCAGCCATAATATTTCATGTTACAGACTAAACTATAAAGCAACAACTAGAACACAGCACTTCTTTTTGTTGTCTTTTTCTGTCAAATTGTTGTAGCACTGGCAAACATTTTAGCTCCTTTCTAGGTATCATCAGTCAATGTCATTGTGTACCTCCCATCCAGTCTTGATAGACAACATGCTGTAAATTCCTGTAAAGTGGATACATTTTGCATGATCTAGAAAAAAAAAAACTGCACTGCATTGATTGAACACCAGAATTTTGCTCATCTTCTTATTTTCACACATATGAATGCACTTCAAAGTGACCCTGATCGAGGAGGGGGTGAATAAAGCATGCTAATTGGAACTCCTTGCATTGCCATTTTTCTGCAAAAATTTTTATTTTTTCCATAAAATGCAAAACATGCAAATTGCTTGCAGTGAAGCCCCAAGGTACACTGCACCTGCTCACAGCAACTCATATCTGTCTCTCCATTTTTGTGTAATCCTTTGTTCCTGTTGCAATTCTCAAGCTTTGAACCACACTGAATCTGGGGCCGCTTGTCTGTATGTGAAATTCAACTTTAAAATGATAAAAATTAGCGTGATAAACCCCAAACTATTTTCACTGGTTGTTCATTAACTCTCAGTTTACTTCACTAACATGAGACCAAAATGCTATCCATTTCACAGGGATGCTTATTTTCCTGCACTGCTAAAGAGATCCTCTATTAGAAATAACGTCTTTATTGTTTGGTTGTGGTCTCTCTTTACCTTTTGTTCTGGTAATAGTACTTTCAATGCATGGTCACATTTATGATTCATACTTGTTTATGTTTTTTCTACATTGAATAGTGAAAATCCAATGTAATCTTTCTGTAGTAAAGATGTACCCTTGCTGTACTGAAATCATGTGCTGTAGCCAACACGCTCGTTCATTGATGCTGCTTGTTCTTTTTTTAACCCTATATGGAGCATGGTGGCCTTGCCTTCAGTCTATGTTGTTTATTTTTGTTGCATGGATTTATACTATTATTACAAACAAAGAAAAGGACACACAAATTCCACATATACTAATAATTTTTTCAATAAAGAATCTAGTGTTTTTCCAACCTTCAGTGTGCTTCTTGCTGATTTCCATTTATTGTCCTTTCCTTCCCTTTGTCCTCCCCCACCCACTCCACTCCAAACCACCTCCTCTCCTGCTATGACAAAGATAGACGATTTCCATGCTTCCTCCATCCCAGGGCCTGAATGAGTCTATCTGCTGTCATTCACGGTGATCATTTTTCACTGAGTCGCTTAAGAACGCAGTGTGTTACCCTGGAGTCTAGACGCCAGCCTTTGACCCACAGTAGGGAGTTCATCTTTTGTCTGCGCGGCTTTTCTGACGAGCTATCGAGCTGGAAAATGTTTTTTTTTGTCCGTTTATAAAGACTACTGCTACTCTTCTGTCTGTTTAAACAGATTTTACCCTAATAAATGCAATGCAAACAGGGATTTTATTATCCACAATTAAAAAAAAAAGTTCACAAAAGCATCTTTAAAAAAAAAATCACAATTTAAATTTTTAAGTCGCACAATTTTGATTTAGAAACAATCTAAATATCTGTTTTAGAATGAAAGCAAAATGTGTAAACTCTCATGTCTTAGAGTTCAACACCAAGTAGCTTTTCAGTTTTGAGTCACGGCAGCAGTGGGTTCTCTACTGTAACCAAATAGTTGTGGTCAGAGTCAGGAAAAAAAAAATCCTTCCAGCTATTTCCTCTACACGCTTCCAAGTGCGCACACAGCAGAAGAAAAGTACATTCTTACCAGCTGTGTTTTACGCTCGAGCCTCACATAATGTTAGGGGGATTCCAGACAGATGTAGTTATAATGGACAGAACAGATTATTGCAAAGCGCGCTGACTTCCTGTCAGAAGCAGAATTTATAATTACAGATGAAGACCTTACAGGCAGAGTTCCCTTGCTGTGGGTAAGAAGACCAGGAGTTGATCAAGATGTCGGGGAAATTCTGTTCAGGAACAAAAAAAAAAAACAAGAAAAGCTTGCAAATTTTGTGTCCCGCACCAAAAATGGTGATCATATTCATGGTACTCGTGGTAACCATCATTCTTCCACCCCTACAGAAGTTTTTTTCACCCTAGGTAAGAGGTAGGGCTTCATTAACATGCTGCATTGCACACAGTGACACCACATTTCACCCACAATTAATTCCAGCTCATACTTTGCCCTCACGCTCCTGATAAGTTCTCCTTCTCTTCCGCAGGATCCCATTTTAACCGGCAACAGCAACAACAGCAGCACAGCCATGCTACCTCTTGCCGGCACTTCCAGCTAGGTCCTCAGGCCCCACTGCCCATGGACTTCCCCATGTCCCACCCAGGGCAGCCACAGTCAGGCATAAACCCCCACCTGGCCCCACCTGGCCACCAGCATATCTCTTCACTTCATCCGCCCCTCAACCCCCTGCCTTCACCTCAGTTCCAGGATATCCCCACCCCTCCCTTCCTACCTCAGGCATTACACCAGCAATACCTCCTCCAGCAGCAGATCCTGGAGGCTCAGCATCGGCACATCCTGCCACCGTCCAGGTATCAACGCGGGTTAGGCAGAGGAAACGGGGGGGTCTGCAAACGAACAACCATGTGACTCAATAACTCGTTTTTTTCCAGGATGTTTTCAAATACATGGGTTTTTGTCTTAGTAGACGCACCCCAGAGAGAGTCCCCCACCAACCCCACAGACTACGGCCAGGATATGAGTTTGCGCCCCCGCTTCATGTCCCTCAGCCTGTGGTGCAGCAGCCCCGATACCTGGCTGAGGGCACTGACTGGTAGGCAGGACTGCTCCGTCATAAATGCATTAAAAAAAACTGGACTGCAGTAGTTCAAGACCACATTTATTTATTTAAATGTCACAGTTTGAGATGTGATGCACATTTACGCTGCTATTTGTTTTTTAAAAATCCAATTTAATCACGCAAAAACATTTCAAAGATCACAACAACAGTTAATGGATTTTTGAGTTTTTTTTGAGCAGACCTCAATGTTCGCATATTAATAAAAGTTTTATGATAAGTACGGCGCATATGAAGTATCGCTTTATGCCAAACAACTGTCAGATGACATGATGGACATCATGTCATCTGATCAGCGATACCTGATAGCGCCTACAGTACTTTTTCCGGTTGGCAGATGTTATTCACAAGTATTTACTGTACTTGAGACCAAACACTAAACCTGATGGAAATTCATGTTGGCCACACCAGATGCACATTGCTGCATTGCTGAACGTATTCTATGCGAGTCCAAATGTAAATGTTGTTGTTGGTCGCAGGTATTAACTTTACCCTAACCAGAATCCTTCCTCCAGGTCCATGCGACCAAGAAGAAATTCAGCAACATTCTGACTTTTTTCAGTCTCTACTTTTGTTTTCATTTCATTTTTTTGATTTCTGGAAATTAGTTTTGCTGTCTGAAACGTTTCATTTTTATTTCGCCTCACTTTTTTTGGAATAGTGCTTTGATTTTTTAAAATTTAACGTCATTTTTATTTGTTTGGATTTTTGAATTCTTGTTGTGATCTTTAATGATTTTCTTTTTTGCTGTGAGTGATTTGTTGGTGGGATTTGGCTTTCAGGGCCACCGTACTAAAAGAGTGTTTCACTAAATCTGCGTATTCTTGGTTTGTCATGTGGCAAAATAACCAACTTAGTTTCCTTTAAATGTGCTGTTTAAAATGACAAAAATGGTTTTGCAGACATAAACAGCATTTCTCATGTTTCATGTTTAGTGTCGTATTTTATCTGTCTTTCCCATTGACTGTATATGAGAACTGGAATATGTGTGAATGTGACGTCACCCAAAGAAAATGGCTTCCAGCTCCAAACAAATGAAGTGAATTCAGACACCATTGAATCCTTGATTCAAAAGTTGCAGTAAAGAAAATAAATATCATGACATTTTTTTTAGGATTAAAAAGAGAAGTATCAGAGCAAGAAAAGTTACTCTGACAAATACAATGACTGAGTAACAGCTGTTTATTTCTCTATAGAAGTCTACGGGATTTTGGCTTCTTTGTGTACTTCCTGTTTAAAACATGAGGATGGAGGGGCCACTCAGTCCAGTTTTCTTATACAGTCACTGGTTTTGTAGAAATGTACTTAATAACAGGTAAGTCCTACAATAATTGTCCCCATCCCTGTGCAGGGATCTGAGTGTTGATGCTGGGCTGGCTCCACATCAGTATCATCTCCACCCACTGCCGCAGCACTATCAGCACTACTTGACCTCCCCCAGGATGCACCACTTCCCCAGAAACAATGCCTCAACGCAAGTGGTGAGTCTGCACCTTCTGTCATATTTGACCTCCCTGTTGGTGTCTGACATTTGCGTTGCAACCTGGCAACATAGGTGACCCGTCACCCTGCTGCTGTGTTTGATTTCTGCCGCAGAGCTGACTCCACCTTTTTATTTTTTATTTTTAACTGTCTTCTCCTAGGTTGTCCATGAGATCAGAAACTACCCCTACCCCCAGTTGCATTTGCTGGCACTGCAGAGTCTCAACCCCTCCCGCCACGCATCTGCTGTGAGAGAAAGCTACGAGGTGGGTGTAGCTGCGTCCTCCCTCTCTACAGCAGATACAGCGGTCTGCGCTCATTTGTCGTTTTCTCTGTGACCAATGCTCTGGACAGCCTCGAGTGTGTGACTGATTTTCCCATTTTCAATTATCCTGGGTTCCAGAGGCTTCAGACGAGTCCAGATGTCTTTAATCCCACATTTGTTTACATCTGAATTAACGATCCACTAAGAATCAGTGTAGCTACATCATATATTTTAATTGAATGTCCTGTGTTTTGTTGTGAGAAAAGAAGACAAAAGGACTTTCCTTTAAACGATACGGCTTCCCCCCCCCACAGGAGCTCCTGCAGTTGGAGGACAGGCTGGGCAGCGTAAACCGCGGAGCAATTCAATCCACCATAGAGAGATTCACTTTTCCACACAAGTATAAAAAGGTAAGTGTGGAACGTGTTTACCTGCCAGTCGGGGAAGGATGTCGTTTGATGTCGTCCGGTACTCAGGAAAGACATAAGCTGAGGGAAAAATGACAGGAGGGAGCAGTGGGAGTGCAGGAAAAAGGTCAGGATGCTTGCAGAAGTTCAAAGGTCAATCTAATTTCACTCTGCAGATTAATGAAACCAAGCTGCAGCATTCACATTTCAGGGCGAGGGATGACTCATCCTGCTGTCTGCAGATATGAACGTGCTATGAATTAAGAAATAAACAGCAATACTCAATATGACCCAAATCCTCCAGGAAGACTGGAGAAAAAATATTTGTTTTTTTTCTGGAGAACTCGATAAGGTGACTTTCCCCCCCCCCTCCTCTTTTTAATCCAGCCTGGGCTGACTCTGAACCACCCGTGGCATAAACACAGCATTCTTCAAAAATGAGAGTCTTTTTTTTGTGTGTGTTTATCTCTGCAGAGAATACCCCAGGACCTGAAGATGTGCCTGGATGATGAGGAGCTGGATACTGATGAAAAATGCACCATTTGTCTTTCAATGCTGGAAGATGGAGAGGATGTCAGGTAGTTCTTTACCCTTTTTGCCGTTCCGTTCCTGGAGATGGACGAATGTTTAGGGATGTGCTTTACATTAAATGAACTGTTGTGGCCTTCAAGCTTTTAAAGGGAAATTATTTTCCCTTATTAATTAATTATTTTTTAAATATTTTCTATTCGAACTTTTCCTCCCCTTTTTTGAAATTATCTTGCAACATTTGTTGACATTTGAAATGCTTCTCAAAATGAGAAATAATCACTTTAATCAGCATTGTGGATAAAACCCCCACCAAACTTCAAATCAGGATTTTAGAAATACCAAAACTTACAGCGAGGCTTCATTCTGTTCACACCTCGCCTGTGGATCAGCCTCCCAGGGAGCTTCAGGCTCATAACCGACCTTTAATCTGGCCTTTAGTTGAAATTTTGAAAGATATTTGAATAATTTATATCTGTACTTTTTAACTTAATGTCTTATTCATGATCAATTGATTTTGTGACTATGAATTTTTATCTTTCTACTATTATTTATTTGATTATTTATATCCGCTTTCACCTTTTATGTATTTTCCTCTTCCCTGAGGCAGATCCTCCACACAACGGCCGACCCTTCTCTGGAACGGGGTCGTTGCTGTGGGACCCCCCCCCCCTTTGATCTGATTATTTTAAATGGGGTGTCCCATGGTGACGTTCTCTGTGATCATGACTGGGTCGGTCGCTGGCGTGGACAGAACCCCAGAATATAATTTACTCACATTAGCATCAAAGCCAGGTTTCTATTTATACTTTGAGTTTTATTTACGTGTCATTTTATGTTTCATTATGTAGGGTAATGGGGGGTCGGTATATTTGTGTTTTTAACTGTTTTAAGCCTGTAAAAGGCATGTTCAAAGTCGGGCTTGTGGGCCAAATGTGCCCCCCCCCCTTAAGTTTCTAGCGGCCTGTAGGCGTCTGTCATAGAATCAATAATATGAAGACTTTCTAATGAGCTAAATTCCGATACTAACTGAACCCACACCAACAAAATCTGCACACTTCTGTGAGACTTTCTAGTCCATTTCTAAAATATCGACAGTAAAGAGAACAAACAGATATGATTCTGTGTACGCCTGAATAATATAACTATTATTATTTCCTTTTTCACAATTTTACAGTTAGCATTTAATGGTGAATAATATGTATTTGAACCCAGATTTAATACTGTCAAATCTTTATTTTCTTTTTCAAATTCACAGTCAATTTTTTCAAAATGTATTTAGATATATTTCTGTTCTATTTGAAAGGTATTCCATTGCAAATAAATAGTTCATTTGCACTGAATTTCAAAATAAGGGTTCACCCCTGCTGTCAAGAACTTTGTGTTACTGCTGTATGAAAAGTGCTAAGGTTGGATTTAAATTGATACCGTTAAGCAATAGCTTCAAAATACATTTTAATTCATCCATAACATGTGTTGTTTTTTTAAAACGTTAACAACTCAGTCTGGAACATCTTCAGAGTGGATCAACAGAAACAGAATTGAAGTATTTTTCATTTAACTCGTTGTGCAACACAATTCAAAGGTTTAAAATTAAAAGTCCTTCAAAGGATTTTTCTGCAGCATCATTTACTAAAAACTACTGCTGGAAGGCTGTAAATGAGCATTTTACAAACTCTGTGTTTTTGTTATCAGTCATGTAGCAAAGTGACAGCGATTGTTTTTTCATTTCAAAAGAAATAAAGAAACAGGAGTAGCTGATGAAGAGTTTGGTTTTTGTCAGGCTGGGTGACTCATTTTTAATTAGAGGGAACAATAAGACACACGCTTTGTTCATGTAAACATCCATAGACAACACAATGAGCTCTCATAGACGCAGTTGAAATCAGATCAGTTGTATTGTGCAATTTGATCTGAGGAGGTCACTGGAGATGCGTTCTGGTGTGAAATGTGAACCTCAGCCAGACAGCTGGATCTGCTCCAGAACAGGTCTGGGTACTCAGTGGGATGGGCACCATTAATCAAATGCGCCTTCAAGATTTCATGTCTGATAACTGGATGAAGCTGAGCCGAGTGCGGACAGTCGTGCCAAACCCCCTCGGTCCAGCGTAACGTTACAGTATTCTATGGCAGCCAAAGGCAACACTTGACCCACATTCTGACTGTTAATCTACGAGCATACCCGGTATGTGATGTGTGTTCAAGAACACGCTAAAAGGGCATAATGGTGTTCACACTGGACTCGTGTTACCCAATACTACAACATGTACTCACAGCTGGAAGAGGCTTGGTGCGAAATCTCACAAATCATGCTCCAGGCTCTTTCTTTATGTAAGCTTTGCTGTCATATACTTCTGGCCGGGCACAAACCGCAACTATTAGTTTCTCCTTCAGTATCAATTTTCAAACGGTTGGCACATTTGTTTTGAAGCTACGTCGCCACCAAACCCGAATCCCTGTTTGGTCAAAGTTCATTTGGTTGAACTTTTAACGTTCAGAGGTCGCACGCTTTCTACGTAGAGCATATACGCGTGTTTGCATTGACTTTTTTTATTTCAAGTGGTGGCTTGAATGCAGGTTTCTGAGCCCGGTGTGAATGTAGCATCCCCCAAACTCTGTCAAGCTTTCTGTTACTTAATTCCATGCATGATGGAACATACATGATTCCACACAGCATGGTCCTGATGTTGCCAAACAAACGCATACAAATTTGTATCAAAGCTCAGTTAAGTATTCATTTGTAAAAAAGAGCTTGGATTAAACTAGATTGACTAATAAATGGTCCATCATGTAGTGCTGAGATACATTATAGTGGCAAACCAAAATATCCACATGCCATAAAAAGAACAGAGTGAAAATAGGTTTAGACATGAGGTTCTGCAAAAACAAATTCCAAACGATCTCAGTCTGCTCCTTTCAAAGCATTTTTTAATGCATTTTAGCACTCCCGAAGCCATCCTGATAACTTGAGACAAATCTTCTCAAACAATCACTCCGATCATCTTTTTAAAAGCATTCCTAGTGGTCTTTTAATTATGATTATGCTATATTTCACCTAAAATAAAATAAAATAAAAACCTGTGTCGTTTTCTAGGACATAGTCTCTGCAGAACTGCAGGATTTCATTAGAAATTCAACTCTTGAGTTGTGGACAGAACTGTCGATGCATTGCAAGCCCACCCCCACTTCCCCTCACTGTTGCTGAGAGTTTGGAGCATGGAGCTTGAGGCCTGCTCATTGTATTTTCTACGGAACAAATAAGCTTTTTCTAAAACTGCATTTTTTCAACCTGCTCCTGATTTCCACAACGATTTGAATAAAGAAATACTCAGCAATACAATTTTGAGCCTTATTTTTTACGTATGTCCTAGATAATCAGAAAAATGACCAAGAATGTGGAAAAAACACAATTTCCATTAGAGTGGGTCTTTAATCACAAATATGGCTGTTTGATGTTTTTTTGTGGTGTAATAAATGTCAAAAAGTGTCATGTTCTTACTATCATGTGTGCATTTTTAGTTATTTTATGGAAAATCCTCAATTCCACTGTAAAATCTGAGCCACTAACCTCCGCTCTGCTCTTGTTTTCTCTCCCTCTAGGAGATTACCCTGCATGCACCTCTTTCACCAGGCGTGCGTTGACCAGTGGCTGGCCACCAGCAGGAAGTGCCCCATCTGCAGAGTGGACATTGAGACCCAGCTGACCCCCGACAGCTGATAGCCCCCCCGACGTCAGTTCCCGCGGCTTCGGATCTGGTCTCGTTAATTCTCCCATCGCCTCCCTCCGGGGTGTGGGTAGGGGGGGGGAGGAGGAGCTCTGCCAAACACCTCTCTTCCCCTCTGCATCGCTCAAAGAGTCTGCCTTCTGAGACGGCTGTGACCGGGTGGCGCGGGGGGGGGGAAATCAACAAAGCACACTCGCCTACAACGCGACGAGGGGAGACGGGGGAGACGGGGGGGGGGGGGGGGTTTGATGCACAGTCAAAGGGACTTTGCTGAATGTAAAAGGTAGGAGCAGATAGGCAGATGTGCTGAGGCTTCACCATTCTACACCCCTGTGCACACGTTTCCATCACAAGACAACCTCCCCTGCTCAGTGCAGTATTCCAATACCACTACATCCTTTACCCCCCACGCCCCTCCCAGCCAGTGAAAATCCTTGGAGCTGTTCTCTGCCTAAAGCCCTCAGCATATCTGTACAGAACATAATAGCATGAGGTTGTATGACGTGAACTCTTGTAGCTGAACGCTTGCGGTGTAATGGAGTTTAGTACTGAATAAGTATTTACAGAGTATCAGTGTTGTGTAGCAAGCAAAAGCCTTTTGAGAAACATGTGTGTGAAGACTGACGCCTTCGGAGAGCTTTAGAGGACTCCGTGTGTTCAAAGCAACAAGAGAAACAGCTCGCCGTGTACAAAAGGCCAAAAAAAACCCACAAAAAACGAAAAAACACTCCCTCTTTCTTGTCTAACGTGAATTTGGACTTACAGTGAGTAGATGCCCTCGGCGTTGATGCTTAACCCTCTAACTGCAGGCATGGCTTTCAGTGATGTGTGTAGTGTTGTAGTCGGGCCTCCATAACCTAGAAGCAGAGGCCTCAGATGTGCATGCTGTATGGCAGGCTTGGGCTGTGTCGTAAATGTAGTGGAGCAGTAGAAACGGGGACTGTGTCTGTGCATGTGACCTGTTTGTTATGATCCTGATGATCATGCTCATTCATAGAGGAGGACAGGAATGCCCCTTAAGATGCCCCACACTGTTTACCCCCCCACTCGTCCCTCGTAGACCAAAGTTGCCCTTTGACACTGATCTCAGACCAGCGTAGCATTTTCCCCGGCGGGTGGGATTTAAGGAGCTGCCGTCGGTTCCGTGTCTAAAGGCAACTCCATCTCTGTGGCCTTGCTCATGGCGTGATCATGAGAGGCTGGCATGGGGCTTGAGGAGGCAGTGCCTGAGTCTTGCCATCAGAGTGACATTTTTATTACCAGAACCTTATTGCCTATCGAACAAGCACATTTCTATATACAGCGAATCACCTCCGTTGTCTATCGGATCCTTTCGTTTCAACCTCAGTTGCTCCAACCGTTTGATATAAGACTGTCTGGTGTTACAGGGAAAATACAAACTAGCTTGCCTGTGAATTGTGCTAGAATGTGTACGATTGTTCCCGCCCCCTCTTTCCCATGGTACTGTGTATGGTCTATGGTATTGCTAGAACAACTGTGACATGTGCAGTGATAGAAGCTGTTTCTCTATATCATGCATGAACCATGTTGGCGTGAATTCACTTGAAGGAGGGTGAAAGGGAGAAAAAGCCATCCATTTGATAAATACCAAACAAACGTTCTTAACATTATTTTATTTCGGTTGTCTTTTTCTGCCATTCTTTTCTTTTCTTTTTTTTATTTAATTGCCTGTCTGTTTATCCTTTTTTTTTTTTTGCTCACCTGCCAGTTTGGACACGGTACTAACATGCCGAGTCCTTGTCAGTTGTAACCATTGTGAAGAATAAGCTGCAATGCTGCAAAAACATATGTTGTTGTTCTAATGTAGCTTGTGTTTTGTAAATGCACTATAATATGGAGTTGCCTGATCTTTTTTTTTTGTTTTTTGGTGGTGTGGGTACTTCTTGTCCTAGATTTTTGTGTTCTTATTCAGTTCCAAGTATCTTCATGCTTCCTTGTGTACTTCTGGAAGGTATTTTGATTGTTTGTGTTGCTTTTTTTTTAATTTTCTATCCTTTTTTCTTTTTGTATGAAGCCTCCATCCAAAAAACTACATATGGATGACCATGGAGGTTTGCTAGTTCACATAGAATGCTGTGATTAAAGATGCCTTAAGTATTAAACAATCATTATTTATTACTAACTGTAGCTAGCTAGCTATTGTGGTGGAATATTTAATGTCTCTATCTCATAACTTTGCAATTTAATCAATATATTTATTTAAAATAACACAAAACATTAAAAAAAATACCTCATTATGCATTGGTCGGTGGGGATGCTTTTGCATGCCGTCTGTGTTTTCCTTTTTTAAAGGCGAAAGAAACTCGTTGAAAGAGTGGCTGGGGTGTTTCCCCGCACATTTTCTAGCCAGCATGGTGCTGTTTGATCTATATTACATTCCATTCCTGCCATTTCTTAATTTTTTTTTGTTTTTTTTTTGGTATGTTTTTTCTCTTAAGAATCTGCTTTCCTCTAAAGCAGATCCCAGGGCGACAGCCTGCTCGTCTTAGCTTGCTTCCCTCATCTTAATCCAGTTTACCCCACATGAATTTTGCTTTTTCATTCGTTTGCATCCGTTACATCAGGTTCTCAGTTTAGTTTTAGGTCACACAGCTCTATTATTTGTTTTTCGTGTTGCTGGCAGTTGCTTTGTGTGGGGCGTATATCTAACATGCTAACTTGAGCCATTGATCTTTCGAGCAAAACTTCTGGTGTACTGTGGTTTCACAATATAGATGTTTCACACCCGGGTACTATAGGCTAACAAAATGTTTCGAGTGTGCCATTTCCTATTAATAATCTAATAATCCTGCAAATGATTCGGACGTGATTAGAATGAAGCCGATTGGTCCAATCCTCTCATTTTGTGCTCTCACTGGCCTTACCCCGTTGCCCTCCACAGTTGTACCCCGTTAACTCCAGAGTGAACTGGACAGTAGCCATAGTATTAACTCAAGCTGATGAACCGGAATGAACAGTAGAACTTAAAGCACAAGCTTTTTAATGCATGTCCTTCTCAGGTTTTCCTATGTGTATGTGGGAGTAGCTCTGTAGATGTGTTTAATATGATGCTGTATCTTCTTGAATATTTCAGATGTTTCTTTGCTGCTGAAAAAAAAAAAAGTTAATTATTAACCTGCCAGTGAAAAAGGGAAGTGGCCATCTTTGTACAACACACTGCTGTTTTGCTGTAACCGCGCAATGTTTTATGATCTTGAGTATTTTATAGAAAAGTAGAAGTATGTATTAATAATATGAAAGCAATAGCTAAAAATCATAATGAAGAATAACATGATCAGTGAATATTGTGGAAAATCTTTAGATTCACTCTGGGTGGATTTTGTACTGTATTTATTACTAATGATGATGCAAAAAGTTGCATAGCTTAACCCAAACTGTTCTGTCTCTTTTTTTATTTATTGTCTTGTATATGATCTTTTTGTATGTGTTTTTCAAATAAACTGCCTAAAATGCTGAGAATTTATTCGGCTGTTGTGTTATTTGGTGTATAGAAACTAAACTTTTTTTTTATTAGGGAAGCAACACAATTACATTTTGGAATAACTTTAGGTGGAGAAATATGCAACATTTTACATTTTTTGTACATTTTTTCCCAAAAAGTAACTTAATTTTCTTAAAATTATTAAAACTTAACAAAAAACAGAAAAGTTTTTTGCTTTTTTCTCTCCCAATTTATTTTATTCGATTATCTTTCCGATTATGTATTTTTACACATTTTGTAAAAAAACTGTAATTCTGTTGTACATTTATGTATTTTGCTTTTACAGTTTTAAAAACAAAGCATACATTATGCTTGAAATTTGATTCACATTAATATTATGGGGAATATTTCATGTATTTTAGGTTCAACCCAAGCATATAGAGAAATTAATGCTAGAAAATGTTTATTCTTAAGAAGAGGAAAGGCCTAACATTTGGCAAAAATATTATAACACTGATTCTTGAGAAGGAACTTAAGGTTCTGGTGTTTCTTCCAACATAAACAAAGACACCTTGTTTGACATCATAGAATAAAAAGAGGAAATTAGTTCTAACCATTGACTGTAAATGAGAACTGGACTGAGTGAGTGTGACATCACCCATGGGTAAATGGTTTACTTCCGGCTACAGTGAAAGGAAGTCAAATCAGTTGCCATTTTTTCACAGCACTGACACCGCGATGTTGGAGACAAACAACATCAGTAAGCAGAGATTGGTCCGAGTCAATGTTTTTGTCGCAATCATTTTTTGCCTATCAGGAGTGAGCTTGTTAGAAGGCCACACCCCCTCCACTCAAAAGCAGGCTTGCGAGAATCTGTCAATCAAACGGTTCGAATGTGAGACCACATAATTCTATTGAGGCATCTGATTTGTCAGTTTATAACTTGAACTTGCGTTACAGAAAAACAGTAAAAAAAATTAGGACTGAAAAGAACTTGTGCTATCCTAGGCACTTTAACATCGGGAGTTGGGTCATCTAGACCCACTAGACAGTGCGCTGAACCTTTTTTCTTCAATGATTTGGGATTTTCACTGGTGTCCAAGGATTACATGAAACCCTATTCACCTTTATCCACCTTTGTCATGGTAGGGAGAACACATCAATGGAAGGGTGGGGTCTTCTAAGATAGCACAAGGGTTAAATAAATAAAGTAAGAGTGGTTAATACGACATATATCATGACTGAGTGAGAGCTGTTTACTTCTCAGTGGAAGTCTCCAGGATTTTGGCCTTTTGGAACCAGGGGTACTTTCATATTTAGCCAAGGGGGCGGGGTCACTCAGTCCAGTTCTCTTAAACAGTCAACCGTTCTTACCAAACACTTCTATTACATCTCATCCTAATATTTGGGGTAAAGCACTCTTTGAATCTGGCCGTCAGCCTTCCTAGAGTCCAGCCACTTCCCACATGGGAAGATGGTTGTGACCGAAGTAGCGGTGTTGGTAACTTCGACGCACTCCAAGAGCCAGCCACCGTTTGGGCTGCTGCCATCATGCTCCACTTTAACTCTCAGGAGATCGCCAAGTTCCAGCATTTCCAAGACGAAAGCGTCCGTGTGTCCTCGCTCAAAAAGGTTGCGGAACTTCTTCCGCAGCTCACGTTTGCCCGAGTCCCCGTTGACGCCATAGATGGTGATGGAGACATTTGAGTCAGTGCCTGCACCTTTGACGTCACCGGTTATCACAATGACCTCGTATTTGACCGGAACCAGGTTGCGGACTTTGCTTGCAAAACTCTCAACTGATTTGTAGCACTCGAACGTCAGAAAATTGTCCTTTTTGGCAGTCAGCGGGATTTGCGCATCACAGTGGAAGAAATACCTGAAAAGCACAATTTAAAGTTGAGAAGTTTTCATTTGACGGCAACCAGCGAGTCATGTAGAATTACTCTCACTTGTTTCCCAGCTCCATCTCTGTAACCACCACCTCCAGAACATGCCAGAAAGCTTCTTTCTTGACTTTCTTCCCGTCTTTAGTTATATGGCCGATGCATACGCTAACTAGATTCCCCACATGCTTGGATGAGAACTCAAACACGTCAGTGGCACCGCTGCGAAAGTAAAACATTTAAACTCATTGGTATTTGTGTCTTAAAACTAAATAAAGTCTTCAGGAGTTTTTCTTTTTTGCAGTGTAAGAGTGAATCCAGCTGTTTTGTCTCTTGGATTTACTCTTTAGGAAGACCCACCGTAAGAACTTTTTTTTCTTATTCTCCATAACAAACTCCTTGGAACGGGCTTTCCTTCCCTCCAACAGAATCCAGGCATTTTCTGTGGTTGAGGCATCACTTGTGTTAGCAGTTGTTGTGGCAATTTCATATTCTGTCAACGCAGAGACACACATTGCAGCTCTAAAACCCTTTCTCATCTGCCAGAGGCTGGTAGTCTCCCATAATAGAAGAGTTAGTAATTTCATTTTCACTGACTGGTTTTGTCGCTGAGGTCCACAGAGTCATTGTTGGCACAGGCCAGCTCCCTCATAACCTGCCCATCATCTTCATTTTTAGCCAGCCAGCGGTTGCAGGGGAACCTGAAGGTTTGGTCCATCACCTCATCTTTCACATCAATGTAGTCCAAATGCCAGGCAGCAGCAGGACCTGTTTTTGGTTAAAGCAAGGCAACGGTGACCCTGGATTCTTTAGATCAGTGTTTTTCAACCAGTGTGCCTCAAGTGTGCCGTGGGAATTTGCCCTCATTAACTGATCTAAAAACATTTCCCATCTCCAGGAAATCAGCTCTTTGTTCATCCAAACAGGCCCCTGATAAAACACTGAGTAGTTAGGAGTATAAAAGATCATAAAATTATTTTTTCTTTGTGTTTTGATTCTATTAAAGACATTTTGATATGAATGACGGTACCGCGATTTAGCTGCAGCTATAACTGTTTTAGGAAAAGTCCAGCCCCTTCACCTGTCTCCACCAATCATTCTTGAAGGCTTAATCACACGTCATCAGTCTGAACAATCAGAAGTGGTTAAAGTCTTCACTTCCTTGTTTTGATTTAGCTCATAAAGTCTCTCAGTTCTAACAAAAATACCAGCTAAAGCTCGTCTTTAGCGGTGTTTTTTGACGACAAAAAGATTTTTGACAACAAAAGCAATAATTTAAAATAATGTTTGCAGTAACTATACATCACTAAGAATGACTGGTTGTGTTTGCAAAAAACTGTACATCAATAAAAATAAAATTTTTGTTTATCCTTGAGGATTTTATCTTTAATTTGTCTCACATTTTGACTTTTGTATGCCTCACCTTTGTTGTCGTGCCACACTCTGACCTTCGAAAGTTCACCCAGACTGAGCATGTCAGGAAATCGAAACACGTCCTTGGCTTTTCGCTCAAATTTGTTCCGGTTACTGCTCTCTTTTAGGGGCAGCGCCCTGGTGTCACCAAACTCCCCGAACATGATCAAAAACACGTTGGTGTCAGTACCGGCACCTGAAACATCACATGGACCCTTTTAGAGGCTCACCAAGTCAATAAAACAAATTTATATTCACATTCACATATATCACATTCCCTCAAGAAATACAATAAGACCAAAAATCAGGGGATTTTGGAATTCTTCTAGTATTTCAAACTTCTCTAATTTCTAAAGATCTCGAACTATATGCTAGCCACATAACTTCATCCAACTTTGGTCTAAATGTTTCACAGCCACTATGTACATTTGGTCACACATTGGTTTTTACTTGAAATTTTCACAGATGTGTCACGAATGAAGTTTAACCACTTTAAAACCACGGAAGAACTATGAAAGAACCACGCAAAGAACACCTAAATCAATATAATTGCTAAATCTAGTCCAACATATGCGCCATATTTGAGATATGAGTCATTCATGCATCAAAATTCTGTTAGACACACGTGTAACGGTCGTAGAAAGCTACAAATTTGCGTAAAACCACATAAATATGCTTAAACTGCATAATTCTCAACTGACCAAAAATTTTAAACAGCACCAAATTCACTTTAAGACCTGTCGGCCGAAACCCTCAATGGACATCTGCGCACTTCGACGAATGATGAACGCAAGAAACACTTACAATTACATATATCACTCATTTATCACAAAAGACCAATGAATGCACAAAAATGCGCAAAATGTACGAAGTAGCTGTGTGGCTCAGGCCACAATGTGTCACACCTGCTAGATCGCTGGTTTGGACTTGGATGATGTAGGTTGTTTTCTCCACCATCTCCTCATCATCAACCACAGCGGGCAGCTCACACACTTTGATCCTCTTTGGTCCTTTGGTGCTGGACAGCCAGTTCTCATAAGTGAACAAATATTCCTCCTCTGTAGTCAGGTTTCGAATGAGGATCTGAAAGTGGCCATCAGTACTATGAGTGACCGGTATTTTATTCAAATTATAATCCCACAAAGCAAGTAATCAACAGGAATACTGTACCTGCTCTGTGCAGGATGAATTATTGACCATTAAAAAAGTGCTTATTCTAATTAACTTACACATTTTTGATAGTAAAATAGGAAATGTGTCCAATATTGAGCTGTTTAAACCATTTTCATGACTTGCTGAAGTTAATTTACAGGTTTACATCGTAGCAGTCCTCGTCTTACCCTGTCCAGAAACCAGTCGGGCCGGCTCCCGGTGCCGTCGATCCGAACTCTGATCTTCTTTAGAGGAGCAATGTCATCTATCTCCAGCACAAATGTGTCTTCTTGGTCTCTCTCAAACCTTAACGGAACAATTTGAAAAACTGATGCATGATTACGTATGTTGTGTTAACAACTTTAAATCAGTTCATCTCCATCAGTTTAATAAATGCTACATTCACTGGCTGGTTAACCAACGCACCTGTCTAACTATTTATCCATTTATTGCATTAAACCAACAGAGTGTTTGAATAATTTACTGATGTTTTTGTATCAGTGCAAAGCAGAGCATTTGAGTTTTGGCCAAAAACACATTGAACTGTCTTCCTGAGTCTTTGTTTGATCCCCAAATTAAAGAAATACTGTTGATTTTCAAATATGTGTGAACTTTAAATGTACTGTCATAGTGGTTTGTCTTTGTTTTATTCGCTTTTTCTACCAAAGTTTTAAACCTTTAAAAGTTTTAAAGGTGAAAAGTACTAGAGTTATGGTTTGCGTCCGTCAGGGGCTTGTGTCAGGCCCCAATCAGAAGCATGTAACTCATTTTAGAGGCTGAAGTTAAATGTACTTGCTTTGAACACATTTTGGACAGTTTCACCTTAGAATATAACAGAATTAAAAAATAATTAGGCATGAAATATGATATTTCAAAATCTAATCTTCTTAACGGGATCTTCTTATCAGGACCTGCGTCCCTGCCTTGCTGTGGTGGGGCTGGTCCCCGCCTCTGATGCTGCATCTATGCAGTTATTCCCAGGGAGGGAGGTCCAAATTATTGGCGTTTCCAACATCTTGTTTTCGTGCTCGGCCTGTTTCTCATTTTCTTCCCCCATCAGTTAGGGAGTAAGATGTGTGAAAGGAGTGGGGGCGCTGTGTAAGTATGGGGAGGAGGGCGCTATTAAAAAAAAAGTAATTTAACCTAATTTTTTAAATTGTTGTGCTTGTTTAATTTAATTTTCATGTTTGTTTTTGTATTATTTATTTTGTTTTGTTTTGATGTAAAGAACTTTGTTTTATGCTTTTATATGAAAGTGCTTAACAAATAAAGTTTGATTGATTGATTGATGGATTGAGTGATTAACTAATTATGTAATTGATCCTAAAGTTATCAATTTCCTTTAATTTATCTTATTCAACTTGCTTTTTAAATTTGTATGACTTCATGTTGTTTTGATCATTCTTAAAAAGTAAATAAATCATCTGAGGTATTATAAAACAGTTGACCTGTCTCCATTTTTAGGCAGTAACATTTCCTCGGTGCTCCCGTTGGCTCCACATACAGTCAGGAAAATGTTAGTATCCGTCCCTGCATACTGAACGTCTCCTGTCACAACTGTGGCAGAGTAAACAACCTAAAAAATATAAATAAAATACAGGGGACTGCATTTTTTTTAGCACTTTCACCAAATGTTTTCAGAAATATATATTTTAGGACTCACTTTACGAATGATATTGATTGTGGTGGAGTCCAGCACATTGAACAGTCTTGCAGTCAGGCCGTCTCCCCTGTCTTTAGCCAGCCAGCACTTACATGGAAAAATGTACATGATACCTTTGGTTGGCACGGCAACAGACAGCTCATCCACCAACCAGCAGCTTTCTGGTGTGACACCATTATGGCCAAGCTGAGAAGCAGACCAGAGAGAAGACAAAGACAAGAGCATGGGAAAAGGAAGAGCAGGGAATAGATACACCATTTGATTTTGTTTGATCTGCATCCCACAAGGCGCAGCTAGGGTTAATGATTGCTGAGCTAGAACCGTTTTTTCATCTTTAACATCAGTGCATCTGTGGAGGCAGCAGAGGAGAAGACAGTGTCACAGATAAGGCCACAAACAGCCCTAGATCCTCACTTCCACCCTCTTGATCTCTCCTACGTCAGTTCCATAACACAGAAAGTGGTCCATGGAGCCAGCTGCAAAGGATTTCTTCCCCTCTGGCAGGTCCAGCCACAGTCGGTCTGTCTCAATGTCGTTGGGGCCGATGACAATGACGTAAACTCTGGCTGTGGTTGTGGCATCGTGGTCAGTTCCAGTAGACAGAGTGAAGTGATAAGGAATTACTGTATGAAAGAGAAACAACAGCTTGAAGACAATTTTTCTTCAAAAGTTTTGTCTCAACCACGGTAGTCTTTTATCAACAATTTAAAAAGGGACACAAAGGTTTTTATTATTGTTTTATTTTGTATTTGTTCAGACTTCAGAGGCCCTATAATATGCATTTTTAATTATGCATTTTTTGTGGTATTGAACTGTTAATTTATATTTATTATATATTTATTTTTGTTCCTCTTGTCTTTTTCTTTTAGGATAATATTTAACTTCAGAGACTCGATGGGCATCCTCCTTGTTGGGTGGGCTGCAGCTCTAGCCGTGTAAATGTAAACCTCCAGGTTGCAGAGGTTAGCAGACAACCTCAAGATTGAGATCAATTAAATGTTGGTACTTTTTCCTCAAGTATTTGTTTCCATGTAGCCTTCAGTTAAACTTAATAAAACGTCACTGCCTTTGAGAGTACACAGAAACGTTAGGATATTGCTTCCACCACAAAGCACATTTCTGATGTGTAAAAGCATCGCTGTTTGGACTAGTCAGAAGCTGAAGGTTTGAAACTCTGCTTTCAGCAACCTGTCCCCGAACATGAAGAGCAGGACTCCAAGAGAATAACCCACCACTTCAGTGACAGCGGACGCTGGGGAGTGATGTGCTGGAGCATGCAACTTAGTGTGGCACAATGCCTACACTGGAACTGGCTTCAGAAGTCTCCAGGCCATCATGAGTGGAAACCGGGAAGAGCGTTGGTCTGCATTTACCCTTTTTCCAGAATTTTCATTCACTGTCAAAGTTATTTCTGAAAACGCAAGACAGTACAAAAAACTGAAACAAAAGCCCGCTATGATTCCTCGCGAGGAGAGCCGGAAACAGACAACCGTCCAACAACCCTGCCTCCCACAGCTCTGCGGATACCTCCTAATTTGTTTAGAATTGGTTGCCCTGGTTACAGAAAAGAATAATGAATCTAAGAGATGCAAGGTCAGTAGTTAACAATACACTTGTTTAAACTTTTTGCTGCAGAGACGAGAGTGTTCGTTCACTGTTCCTGAATTGGGGTCTTATCAGTTTGTTTCCCCTCTCCTTTCCCTGACATCTCCTTCCTCTAAATGGAGCAAAGAAATCCCAACACAGTAGCCTTCAATGTTTAGGTCATCACACCCCTTTAAACAGAATAAAGTCTGCTGGCTAGAACCAGTGGACATCCCCTCCTCTCTAACCATGACCTCCCTCGGCTCCCCAAGGTCACTAACCTCCAACCTCTGAAAACTGCCTACACTCACACACACAACATTTGAACTTCGTATCCAACATTTATGTGACATCGTCTCCCTGTTATCAGTCTGATAAGCTCACAGCCACTGTTGTTCCACATGTTTTTAATTTCCACATCTTTACTTTTTACTGCCAGCTAACCTTATTTTGTAACATTGTGCTGGATGGTTGCCACGGCCCTAGTTTGTAAAAGCCATATAATCTTTTTATACCATGGTCCGGGTAAATACTCGATTCTCATTGGGTGCTGGGCACCCAATGTTTTTTCACTTTTTTATCACTTTTTACCCAATGTAAAAAGTGATATACCATAGTTCTGGTCACCAAGCTTAAATGATTTTTATCACTGCGCCGGCTACTTTAAAACAACCTTTTGCTTCATCATTTGGACAAAAACAAGCGGTAAGAGGTGAACTTTCTATCTGAACTGATGCTTTATTCAACCCATCGGAATTGATCAGCATATATAAATCGCTTTATTTCGCTGAATCTTGACTGCAGCGGTATTTGTTACGTGGTGCGGCGTGTAACACATAGTACCACGTATCAAATAGTACCACGTAACAAATAGTACTCTTTTTGTGAGAAAAGAGATCCAAATTGGAAAAACAAAACAAAAATTAATGACTAAAAACTGGTTGCTATTTATTTCTTTTGAAAGTGACTATGGTATACCGGTAAGTGGGTTAATGGCCATCAAAGTATGCATTATCTCATTTTAACGCACTTCGCGGAAGCAACCCTCCTCCGTTTTGCGTCTGACGGTTCAGGCCATTAACCCTTACATAACGTTGTTGTTGCTTGGGTTAACGTTGTATACCCGTATTTATTTATTTTACTGTTGTCTAATACTTTGAGAGTAACCACATTTAAATGCTCTGTTTGTTTGGGCAATAAACCAAACTACTTTGAGTTTTTATTTTAAAGGAGTTTAAAGGGTGGCAGTGCAGGTTCTTTAAGTCTACAACACTGTTTAATACCTTGTGTAAAAATGCTCAACCAAATCTTGTTTTGCAAAAACACCCACATCTGTTAAATCTGCGTCTTAGGGTTTAGCTACAGAGTTAGGGAGCCATGGGGCTTGATTACAACAAAAAAGTGCCCAGAAGGTATGGCATGTGGGAATCAGAAAAACTAACTCCAAAGGAGTCCTCTGAGGTGATTAGTGACACCAAGATTCTTTTGAGGGGAGTGGTTCGACATGGTCTTATCTCTTAAGTCTTGTATATTATTTTTTGGCAAAAGAGTTCGTGGCAATTCCAACAAAGTATTAGTTTGCACTCTTACTTGGACCCTCGTCAGCCACCGCCACCTTTTTCTTCTTTTTTTTCTTATTGGCGTTTTTGTCCAGTCCTTGCTTGGTTTGGGAAATCTTTTGGAAATACTGATCAGTATTCCGTTCACCTTCATACCCCTAAAGAAGACAAAAACAAATATTGATGCAGAAATTTGTTTACTACAAAAACCAGTTCAAAGTTGGAGCCAATATTGCATTTCGACCAACTTTGACGTAGAAGATTCTGTCTATTTGTTTGTCCTCTTTCTTTGTTGACAGCCAGCGCTCACACAGGAACATGTAGACTTCCTCTGTTTCCACATCCAACACCTCCACCTGATCCAGGTACCAGTCAGCTCCTATCATGGAATTATCATGGCGGATGTATATCTTAAAGACCTGCCCCAGATCCACAGCCTCAATGTCAAATCTGTCCACCTAAGACAGAAACGGATGTTCAGATCCACACACGCAAACTGTTCCAGGCTGTAGTTTGTCACAACGTACTTCTCCTCTCTCAAACTTATTCTTGTTGTTCTCTGATTTGGCGAGTTTGCGTTCTCCAGTGTCTCCCAGGTCTCCATAGATGGTCAGAAAGACGTTGGCATCGGTACCAGCTCCATACATGTCACCTGTCCGCACTGAAACCTTATACATGTGGACTGTTTGGAGACAAAATCCAGCAGTGATTGAAGGAGATGAACTACAACATCAGAACAATTTGTACGTTTTGTCTTGACAGGAATTCTCCAATTGAATGACCTCAGAATAAAACACACAAATGTGGCAAAATAAAGGCCTTTGATCACTATCTTATTGGGGGAAAAAGGGGATCTGCTGCTGTTAGCCTTATCAAGGTATGTCTAGTATTTTTAATCAACCCGTGTTTTCCAATTTGTTTGATATAAATATTGCTCTTTCAAAATATCTATCATGTTTATCAGTTGACCATCTTGGTAAAAATAGTGAGAGTAACCGATCTTGATAGTTTTTATTGGAAAAAATCTATATCTTGAATGAGAAAAGCTGCATGTTGCAGCCAAAACAAACACTCCTTGAGCTATAATGGTGTTATAGTGATTGGAGAGCAGCACATTTTAATGATCACACTGCTAAGGCATTGCTTTTGTTTTGCCGTTCTTCTAATTTTCTGCAACATTTTTTTTTAAATAAAATGATTATGGAACAATTGGAAATTATAGTTTATTTTGTAACAAATATACCTTTAAAGCATATTTAATTGGACAGTGAACATTTAGTTTGGAGGACAACTGGGGTAACTATGGTGCACTGGGGTTCTGTCTTCTTTTCTTTTCTACTTCTACCTTTCCTCTCCTCCATTCCTGATCATTATTCATCATTTAGTTCTCCATGCCTCTGTCTGGTGCAGTGCGATTCATGTATTGTCCCTCTTTTCCTCTCCCCTCCTGGGGAGTGGGAGTGCTTCCAGACTCCTGTTCGCTCATCCGTGCTCCAGTTCCTGACCGTCTACCTTTGAGCCTTTGCTCCACTCATACACCTGGCTGTGGATCCTGCCTCTGGCTCATCTCTGGCTCGTCTCTGCTCTGTACCTGACCGAGTACCTCGTCTCTGCTCCTGCTCCTACACCTGGCTGTGGTTCCCGTCTCCGGCTCGACTCGCGCCTTTGACTGTCCCCACAACCACGACTGGATGAAGCTCGTCTGCTGGACTTTAAATATGTAGTCGTAGATTTAGATAAGTTAATTCTTCTCTAAGAGTTCTGGTACATCGCCTGTCCGTCCTGGGGGAGGATCCCTCCTTCATGTGGGCACCCCTGAGGTTTCTTCGTTTTTTCCGGAATCCGGTTTTTTTGGGAGTTTTTCCTTACCGCGAAGGGGGGTCTAAGGGCAGGGATGCCAGTATAGCTTAGTCAGTTTGTTAGTTCATTTTTGTATTTTCCTATTGAACTCTTTGTATTCATGATCCTTTTGAGTTCATGTTTTACTTCGAAGCCCATCGAGACGACTGTTGTTGTGATTTTGGGCTATACAAATAAAATTGAATTGAATTGACAAGTGAAAATACAGCAAAATGAAAGTATTACTGAAGTTCTAAAACCCACTCCAATGAAAATTGTTTTTAACATGGCCTTGTGGCATTTTTCTAATGATGGACATATATTTATAGAAAATCAAACTTAAGAATTCAATTTCTGAGTATTTCTTTATTCCCAATTGTTGTGAATTAAGAGGAGTTGCAAAAATGCTGCATCGACTAGATCCATACTCGTCTACGTTTCCTCGTCTGAGCTGGCATCTGGCTCAAAACTGTACAGCTGAATGTGCTCGCACCGGATTTAATAATAATAAATGATAATGATGCGTTAGATTTATCTTTTCCAGCCGCTCAAATCTTAATCATTCACTCCTCATTCATACTTGGTGACAGTAAGCTATTGTTGCCCTGGGGCAGACTGACAGAGGTGTGGCTGCCAGTACGCGCCTACAGCCCCTCTGATCATCACCGGGGTCATTCAGTCAGGCAGTAGCATTAAGGTCTTGCCCAAGTGCCCTCACTGGGTGATGTTAATTGCTCGCTATTGATATGGTAATTGCCCCATTACCCCATTGCTTGCTTGTTCATTCCCCCGAGAATCAATCCCTGGATTCCTGCGTGCCAGTCCTTTACCTTGCCAAACGAGCTACCCAGCAGTAATATTGTACTGTCAGGTTGGACTTGTGAAGGACTGTAAGTTAATGGGAGAGCACATGAACAGATGGATGATAGGGAGGGGGCTGGCTTACTCTGAGCCAACAATACCACCCACCATTTTGGAGCCAATTTCTCATGAACTACTTGCAGCACTGCAGAAACTGTGTACTAGAAAACGACACAGTTTTAACAAAAAAATCATAATTAAAAGTCCACAGAATGCTTTTAAAAAAGATCTTGATGACTGGGGTGGAACTTTAAACAAGAGCTGAAAGAAATCAAAGGTCTATCACAGAAGCAAGACCAAAACTTACTCTCAAGAGCATCCTCCACATCAATTTCAGTCGTCTTCAGCGTTCCATCCCTCATGAGTTTCTCTGTGATGATGCTTGAAGGGACGAGTTCCCTTACTGTCTCCCCATCGTCCTCAGACTTGGCGAGCCAACACTCACATGGAAAAATGGTCGTCTCTGAACCCTGTCATTATCAAGCAGGCCCTTCTTAAAAATATCAACATGGACAGGCATGTTCATGACCAAAATATAAGAAAATGTTCAGTAGTTTTTGATGGCATGATGAATTTTTATTATAAAGGTTTCTTAGTAGTGCAGGTGTAATCTTTTATTTTTACCTTTCCTTTCCGGAGCTGTCGCCTGATCTCCACTCTGTCAAGGTGCCACCCTGGGTTGGTGCCCCTGTTGTCATGTCCGATCCTAATTTTCTCTAATAGATCACCTACGTCTTCCAGCTGGGAACACAAACCCACAGTGTACAGGCCTGCAGTGAGAACGTTAAATTTTCATTTGTTGAAACCGATGGGATCACCTCAACAATGAACATGTCCTCGGCTCCTCTCTCAAAGTACATCCGCCTCTCTCTTTTGTTGACACACAGGTGTTTCTGTTGCGTGCAGAGCCCGTTTTGTCCGTACAGGACTATGAACACGTCTGCGTCTGTGCCCGCACAAAACACGTCAGTGCTAAATATTTTTATTTCATACGGAACAACTGAAAAACAGAAAGAGAAAAGGTTTCAAAACACATAACACATAGTCCTTGACCATGACGGTCTAATGAGTAAAATTTGGGGTAAAACTTATGGTGTTAATGCTTCTGAGTTCATACCAGCAGGTCATCTGGATTTATTTTCATGTCTGTCAAATGCTTGAAGACCCACTGCAATCTAAATTGTATTTTTGGTGTTTTTTTTAAAACATTTTTCCAATGATGAAGGACATAAATAAAGTTAAGCTTCAAATTGTATTTCTGCGTTTTAAAAAAAAACTATTATTCAAATCATTGTAAATCAGGAGTTTATGAATAATTCTGTTTGAAAAAGAGCTTATTTGTTATGTAAAAATATGCTGGGCGGGCCACCACCTCTCTGCTCCGCTCCATCTCGATGCATCCACTTGCAGACATATAGATCTATGCACGTCTTCATTTTCCCCGTCCAAGCGGGCTCAAAACTGTACGGCTAGATAGCTATGATATAGCTCGACATCTTTGTTGCACCTCTAAAATTTGGTTGGGGATATGAGGGGTTGTAAGCTAGCAGGAGAGTGTAAACAGTAAGCTCTCAGTAACAGTAACAGTAAATGATGCCAAGATCTTTGTACTTAACATGAACATAAACGTAGTCTTGTTTTATGGCTCAAAATAGTTATTTAGTAAACCAACATTTCCTAAGCTTTAAAGATTTGTCACATTTCTAAAGGAAATTCTTTCTTCACTGGATCTTTGTGTCCTTTTTGTCTCATCCTCCGCATATACTTCTTTTTTTTTTTTTTTTACCTTTTTCACTTTGAGAATTTATATACTTCTTCTGTGTTTCTAGACAATTTTTTTAAATTTGTTTACCTCTTTTTGTAATTTGTGACCGATCTTTTGCTAGGGGTCAAATACTTTAGCTTCTAGTTTAGCCAAAATGAGTAATTTTAGATCAGAGACATTGTAATATTCTCGAGAAGCCTGAATGGGAACCACAATGACAAATCCCTCTTTTCATGTCAGTTTATATACTTTAACCTTGAGTTCACCATGTGGAGACGTGTATTACACTTCTGCCTATTATCAAAGCTAGGAAAATTATCTGCCATGTTCGTTTCAATGAGTTTTTTACTCACATGGGGTGTAGAGTTCAGTCTGCAGCTCAGCAGGATTGAGATCCCTCACAATGGCACCATCATCTTCCCCTTTATCCAACCAGCGGCCACACGGGAACCGCATTTTCTGACCCTGAGAGGGGGCATCGATCTCAACCCAGTCCAAAAACCAACCAGGTGAACTTCCTGATGGGGGAAGAAAAGATAGAGTTTTATGAACTGCTTTCAGGGAACTATGTTTCTTTGATTTCCTCACCCGAGTTGTCATGTCCAATTCGAAGCTTCTGGAGGTCACCTAAGTCCACAGCCTCCACTGTGAACTCATTGATCATGCCTTGCTCAAACTTGTTTTTGTAGTTTTTACAAGCCTTCAAATTGATTATCCCTGTGGGTAAAAATCAGAAAATTTATCATTTTAACTTGAACTACCTGCAGCTGACGTTCTCTATAAATGTTAGAATATGGGAAAGTTACTGCACCCGTGTCGTCATTTTCACCAAAGAGGATGGCGAAGACATTGGCGTCAGTCCCAGCATGCTTTTTCTCTCCAGTCTTGATTTTGATTGTATATGTGGTAGACATTGCTGCAACACAAATGCAATGATCAAAAAATGATCTCTGTTTTCCAGATGTTTTCCTTCTGCTGACACAAGAATCCGACGTGAGTCTGGTTTCTTACATTTCTGCTCCAGACCCAGAGTTGCTCCTGCTCCCTCCTCCTCATCCCTCCTCATAAAAGCTTCGTCCACAGGAACCAGCTCTCTTGCTATTTGTCCGTCATCTTCATCCACTGCGAGCCAGCGGTTGCAGGGGAAAAAATATCTGAACCCCCCCCAAAGGGAAAATTCACTCATGCTAAAGCAAAGTTAGATCACAGCTACATGTTGTCTCTATTTACCCTATGGCGCAAAAGTAATTTAAAAACACACTGGAAGTTATTCCCAGTGATTTTTATGTAAAATATTCCTCAAATATCACTTGTCTAATGAAAAACAATATTTTCAAACAAGGGCATTACATATTTTGTTTTTAAATGAGTAATTGAGCAGAATCTGAGCTTTCACTGCCAATTTTACATACACTGTGTCATCCTTTGTGTCCACTATCTCCACGCGATCCAGGTACCAGGAGGAGAAAGACTTTGAGTTATCATGGCGGATGCGCAGCTTCCTCAAAGGGCCCAAATCTACACCTGTGACGATGAACACATCTTCCTGTAGGATTCAGAAAAAATGACGCACTGTTTTGTTTAAGGTTATGATTTTTAGACCAATATTTGCTTCAGGAAAAGTCAGGCAGAAAAATATGTAATGCCTTTAAACAGCCTTGAAACACACATGTATGTTTGACCCAAATGAAATAAGTTATTAGCATAAGCAATACTGGGGAAATACATAGATTGTAAAGTTGTATACATTTGTAAAAACTATAATAGTAACATTTGTTTATAAAAATGCAACCAAGAGCTTGAAAATATTGGCCAAAATTTTAAGAAAAGTACAAAAAATAAAAGAAACTGAAAATGCCATTGTTATGCCAGAAATACATCCTTATTTCAGTCTAATTAAGACTTCGCAGGCACTTAGGTGAGGACAGGGAGGAAATAATGGAAATGTTGGAATCTGGGGAAGCTGGATTGGATTTTTACCCAAAAACTACAATCAGCAAAGCCTGAAGTCAGTAGAGGAGAGGTCTGTGAAGAGTTAGATGAAGAATTAGCAAGTAGGAATGTGGCTTGGACAAAGTGGGAGTGGGAGGGTGGCCTTTAGTGCAAAATTAGGGTGAATTTCCATGACCAAGTCAGCCAAAGTCCCCATATGGAGAACGAGTGAGACACCAGCACACTAGATCTGCTCGTGGACAGCTGTTCAGCAGGCGTTGCAAGGAAAGGGATCCTTGCAACACCTGCTGAGCAGCTGTCCAAAGGTCCCCACAGAAAGCCAAGACTGCTAAGGGCGGTGGCAGAAAGCTTGTCCAAGGCCATTGTCTCTGTTAAGCACCCCCTGCCCCAAAGAGTACATTCATTCTGAAAGGCCCTCCACCAACTGCACCTCACTGGAATAGCTAAAAAAAAAATCAGATCTATCTATAAAGGTGGTTTTGGACAAAAAAGGCTACCAGTACTTGAAGGGTAGCTGCCGTTACGATGCAAGTTCACATCAATCAACCCTTTTTATCCATCCATCCATCCATCCATCCATCCATCCATCCATCCGTCCGTCCGTCCGTCCGTCCGTCCGTCCGTCCGTCCATCCATCGGTCTTTATTTATAATGTACCTTTCATACTTGGTAAAACAAAGGGCTATGCACAAAAAATAAATGAAATAAAACAGGCAAGTTCTGGTTCCAACCAAATGAAGTCAATTCAGTCGCCATTTTTGGCGATGTGTCAGTCGCCATGTTGGAACCGGACGTCCTCAGTATGCCATGATTGGTTTGTGTTAGTCTGAGTCTACATTTATATGGCAACCACTTTCTCCAATCGGGAGTGAGCATGTTAGACAGCCACACCCCGTCCACCCTAAAGCAGGCTAAGGAGAATCTGTCAATCAAGTGCTTTGAATGTTCGACAAAAGGCCCCTCACTTTTATTGAGGCATCATATTGGTCTGGTTATACCTTGAATAACTTGCACCACAGAAAAAAATATCCTGAAAATAAATTAGGATTACCAAGAACATGTTAAAAAAGGTATCAGAAGCAAAAATGTTTTTTCAAATGAGTAGAATGACTCAGTAACAGCTGTTTATTTCTCAATAGAAGTCTATGGTATTTGGCTTTTTGGGACCAGGGATTATTTCCTGTTTGGAATGTAATCAGCGGGGTCACTCAGTCAAGTTCTCATGTAGAGTCAATGAACCCCCCCCCAAACACACACACACACACACACACACCTTCCACCCCTTTAACTGATGGCAATAATGAGTGAGGCTGTCTGATGCTGGAAGATCTAAAAGAACCAGTAACCCTTGGTTACACCACTGATGGATGAGGCGTCCCAAGGATTTTCAAAGGTTCTTCTGGCTCCACACTATCAGAAGTGAAGTCCATCAACTACAATTAATAAATAGAACATGCTTTTTTCTTAAAGAGGAGTGTGTCATGGTGTTTACATTTTAAAAGAAAAAAAAACAAATTTTTGTATCATGAGCAGAACGTTGTTTATTATTATTTTCTTGCAGGGTGCAGCTGGCTTTAGAGCTGAGAACTGATGTTAGGTTAGATCTGTCCTCTTCACTTTTGCTGGGTTTTCAAACGGCATTGGTGTTTTTTAAAATCTTATGAAAATTCCCTTCTTACATTACTTCTCACGTATGTAAAGGATACAGGTACATACCAAAAAAATAATCTAGGACTAGGAGTAACGGCAGTATTGATTGAAAACCAAAGGTATGAACAAGATTATGTTGGTAAAAAGGTGTAAAATCGATCCGGATTGAATATCGGGTTGAATATCGAATTATGCAGGAAGGAAAGGTACACACCACTATTATACATATATAAAAATTGAGAATGCTTCATTAGTCAATTCGATATAACTGAAAAAAACTTAAAGGTTAAAAATAATACTTTTTAGAGTCATGGGGTTTACCAGAGTCTCTCAGACACCACTGGGTTAACACATTTTGAATGGTGACATGTGCTTTAATCACACTTACATATGCATTTAATAGAATTAAAGGCTAAAACAAGCAACATTTGAGGGGGAAAAACTGAATTGGTGAAAATATTCTCAGAAAAGCTTCAGCCGGAGTTGAAACTCTGCTTCAAAAATAATCAAGAAACTTTTGGAATTGTGTTTGAAGTTCTTTGCTTCACCCTTTTTTTAAATACTCTTTGGATGTTTTAATACTGGTCATCTGTGGAGCTCTGAGATTTGAAAAAAAACAACAATTTCCTATAGGGCCAGCTGTAATTTGAAGATGAATAATTCAAAGATTATAATATGTAAAAGTAGGACAAGTTTAATGACACACAGAACTCCTTAGAGTTTGTCTAGCAGCCTTGCCTGCAGGAAAACCTTTGCTCCCACAAGAATACACTCCCACCGCTCCTCAGATTCAGACCACTGTTGCCTGAAAATGCTCAGATTTAACAAACTGCAGATTTATTTTAGGAAAGAGATCAGCAAAGAGTGCAAAAGTGCTCAGCCTTCATGTAAATTAGTGTAAAGAAAGTAAAGTAAATGTAAGGAAAAATCATCTCATAATTTCTCCAGATTGTTTAGAAAATTGTTGGTAGAGGTTGGTTTAAAGTGCCATACCTGCCCGCGTTCAAATTTGTTGAGGTTGTCAGAGTTCCTCAGGGAGCGCTCTCCGGTGTCTCCATTCTCCCCATAAATATTTATGTACACGTTGGCATCAGTCCCGGCTCCGAGCATGTCGCCGGTGAAGACGCACACTTCATAGGTGTTAGCTGTCACACAAGGCAAGGGATGAATTACTTACAGCTGCTCCACCTTTCCCACATTTCAGTCTGTAACTGGAATTAAATCCCACCGCATGCAAATCAAGCTTCTCAAAGAAAGAGAGGCTAAAAAAAGAGAGAAGAAGATCTAAAAAACTACATTTTGTTTATACTTGACTCGCCTTAAATTTACACAAAAATACACTGATTAAATCTGCAGTATATCTGGTTCTAACTTTGACAAAAGTAGTTTCCTAAAGATGAGAGAGAAAAAACAACTTTTATGGAAAAAGTTCAAAAATAACTTCACAGTCTTCTGTTTGAATCTGTGTGTTTTGTCTTGGTCAGAAGGAGTGTAAAGGCTCATTTTAAATACAATTCGATACATGTTATTTGTGGTTGGAGATCCGATTCATAGTCGATATTTGTTCATTTTGAACAATCCAATTCGATTCAATGCAGTGCCCTAAAATGGATCCAGGACATCTTTAGCCAAAACTTCAACCAGTGTGACTCAGAGGTAAATACCTGGGTACTGAACAGTGAAGGCAAATTTTTCCAGATTCTTTGTATTTTTTTCAAGAAAATTGAGTGCAAGTTAAATATGTGTACCACCAAACAAGTAAACAAGAATTAATGGCAAAACCATTCAGATTTTAGGTTCAGCCCACTGTTGTTTTTTTCCCATCAAAATAATACAAATGGAAAATTGTACCACACTGTATATGTCTTTGCTAAACTCAAAGTGTTGGACTGTAATGATGACTTGATCATTTTTGCTGTCATCACATGTGTGTTGACCACTGTCATTCACTTGGTCGTTGTTACATTAAATAAGCCTTCCCGGCCTCAATCCAAATGGTATTTTCCAATGGAAATTATGATGAATTGATTTTAATTTAAAATGATTTTATGACAAACAGTAGGTTGATCTGATTAACAACTTGCCTCAGACAGATCGATCTAGTTGGATCGCAGGATATAAAATCAATTGCTTAAGTCATATAATCGTTGCACCCCTAAGTTTAAATTCTCCTTAACTAGTTAAGAGCAGCTTAGCCAAGAGCAATTTTCTTCTGGGCTTTTAGAGTAAATTTAACATTTTTTGTATGTTAATTTTGGGTAGCAGCAGTTAACAGTGGTAAAATGCTAAAATAAAAAATGTAACTAAATAAAAAAAGTGGCCACATTTGACTCTGTTGGTTCTCTTGGGTTAATATCAAAGGTAGCCTGGTTTCACCTGAAGCACAGTTCTGACAACTTCAGTGACATAGCCTGAAATTCATTGAAAATATTAAATTGAGCTCACGGAGTAGGTTGTTTTTGATAGGAGAATAGCTTTGCCTTCAAAAAATCAACATAATTTTGTCAGACGCTTGTTTCCCGTCGTTGTTCATGCACTGCACGTCACACCTTCAAGAGCCTCTTCATCTTCAGGCAGTAGCTCCACCAGCAGTTCTCCATCCTCCTCTCCTCCAGCTAGCCAGCGTGAGCAAGGAAAATGATAGGTCAGCACCACTTCCTGCATCTCTTCTTCTACATCCTCCTCCTCCTCTTCCTTCTTCTTCTTCTTTTTCTTCTTTTTGTCCTCTTTCTTCTTCTCTTTGGGAACCATAGCCATGATGAGGTGTTTGACGGCCACCGACTCCAGGAACCAGCCAGATCCAGTCCCAG
The DNA here is from genome assembly GCA_037389245.1 of Oryzias sinensis. Classification (NCBI taxonomy): domain Eukaryota; kingdom Metazoa; phylum Chordata; class Actinopteri; order Beloniformes; family Adrianichthyidae; genus Oryzias; species Oryzias sinensis. Next base: position 7,049,992 of record CM074495.1, read on the forward strand.
AGCCATCATGACCGATCCGTATCTTGAAGATCTTCCCCACATCTTTGGCCTCTATCTGTGAAGCATTGGGACGGTTTTTCACTCAATATCTTCCATGTTTTTGTTGGACGTTGAAGTGGAACAGCTGAGAAATGTGTTAGAGCAGGGGAATAAATGAGATCTTGTGTTGGCACCTTAAATATTTCTGTTGTGTTTCTCTCATAGTTGTTGGATCTGCTCTGGAGGGTGATGACCTCTGTCTTTCCTTTGTCTCCGTAGATCTGGATGAACACGTTGGCATTGGTACCAGCAAACATCACATCTCCAGTTATCACTGTGATTTCGTAGTTTATCACTGTAAAAACAGATGTAAAAGAAAACATTTGATTATTTTTAGTGATAAAATAATAAAAAAAAAATATAGAAACAGTAACTACACTTCCTTTCAGCTCAATGCAGGAGTCCAAGTGTTTAGAGTATTTTATTATACACGCTGCAATCTTAGACATTATAACATACTCTTCCTTGATAAAATCATATTTTTTTGTGAAAACATATCTTATGGATGGAGATATCCAAGGTCAGATTTGGCTGTCAAACATCAGTGCTTTTCTTCTCAAAAGTTTTTTCACTTTCCCATAACTTTGATTTTGCCACAGGTTTTTTTAAAGAAAAAAATGCACCTAAAAAATTAGCTTTTGTCAGTTCAGATTTCATATTGGCTGTTTCTCCAAAATGGTCAGCTATGGACTTCAGAACGGACGCTGATGGTTTTCTTTGTGAATGGTGGGAAATGCACAAAACAAATTTTACATCCGTCTGCATGTCCTGTCATGTTCTCCCGTGCTGCCTGACCTTCTGCAGCTGTTTCCAATTAGGTCATCGCCACAGTCTCTTCCCTCCTCATCAGCCACATCACCCTCACCTGTTCTAAACTTGATACATTCCTCTACCTTGTTCTCCAAAGTTTTGGTGCATGCCATGACCTTTATTTACTGATCAGGATTACCATTTGGATTATTTGCTGGATATACCTCCCTCACTGCCAACCTGATCACCACTGTTCCTAATTTTTCCCAGTGCTTCCTGACTCATCACCTAAACGCCTTGAAATCTCCAGAGACTATTATCTTTTAAATCTCCATCATATGCTGAGATTTTTCCGATAAACGTTTTTTTCTGCTCCTCAGTCTCCTCTTTGGCTTGTCCGTCCTAAACTGTGTCCATTCTTGGTGCAGAATTATTTTGACAGCATGGATTATTCTTTAAAGAGTCCCTGGATATATCAAAGAGATTCCCAGAAATAATCAACTTTAAAATACATTTCTTAATAAGCACATACAGTCTTCCAGAAAATCTTTCCCAATGAAAAATAGAGCAGTGATTTTCTCAAACCCTGCGTGTTACTTAAAAGTTTATAAACTTTTTGGGAAGTAAAGCATCAGATATCAGAGTCTTAATCAGCTGAATGTCACCTACATAGTTCCAGATCAATGATCTCGCTTGGGTAAATCTCCACCTCGGTCTTCCCGTCCGCCTTGTCTTTGCACAGCCAGCGGTGACTGGGAAACATGTATTTTTTTCCGTGAACTGGAACCATGATCTGAACGCTGTCCAAGAACCAGCCAGCATTCATGCCATTATTGGTGTGACCAATGATCAGACGATTGATCTGGTAAAAGGTTGAGGAAAAACACTTAATGGTTAATGATCTATACTTATGGAGCACTTTACTACCTTCTTAGACGGCCCAATGTGCTTTACAATCCCATTTACTCAAGCACAAGAAAATCAGTTTTGTGTGAGATAAAATATAACGTTTTAACATGAAATCAGCACAAAACCAGAAGTATTTTAGATCTGATTAAACACTACTATAACTTTAAACAGCTAAATAATTGGTATTGGTTAAACAAACAAAACAAAAAATATAACTAGATTGGTGAGTAGCCAGAAAAAAACGAACAATTCCAATTGCGTGAGTTTGAGAAATGATGTTCAAAGATCCTGATAGTCATATTTCATAGCCAAACCTGTCCAATGTCGTAGGTTTCCACTGTAAAGATATCTACTCGACCCGATTCAAAGTAGTTTCCCAGATCGTTGGACGACACCACTAGCATTGTTTTGCTGGAGTCGCCCTTCTCTCCATAAAGCTTCACAAACACATTGGAGTCTGAGCTGCCTCCAGCAACCTCACCGGTCTTCACGGCGATATGATAGCTGATATCTGAGGCAAGCACAAGCAAAGAATAAGAATTTACAGATTTACAGAAAACAAAATGTTAGAACTGTTTTACTGAGTGTTATCCAAGGGAGTTTTAAGTTGTAATAAATCACAGCTCATGTTTTCCTGTTATTTAAAACAAACTTCTCACTCCACCCTTTAGAGGTAGAAGACATTTCAAAGTGACATCATAGAGCATTTTACATTGAAACCATTGACTGTATATGAGAATTAAATTGAGTGACCCCTCCCTCTTCACGTTCCAAATAGGTTCCAAGAAGCCAAAACCCCATAGACTTCTTTGAGGTTGTCTGGCTCTGACATGGCGGATTCCATCTTACAAAAATATGGTGACTGAATTGAGCTGGAAGTAAGCCATTTTCTTTGGATGATGTCACACACAGTTCTCATATACAGTCAATGACTTAAACCCAAGGGGACGTGGTCAAATTAGAACAATTTAACAATATAGTTTATTTGAGCAGCTGGAAGGCTCAGCTGGATGCATGTAGGCCAGTCCATAGGAAACCAGGGTTTGTTTCCTAGTGTGGGTCCTTGGGCAAGACCCTTCATGGTTCTGCCTAACTGTGTAGACACAAAGGGCCCAGTGTCTGGGTCCCCCTGTGCCGGTCCTCAGCCCCGATAAAATAAAGGGTTGTGTCAGGAAGGACATCCACTTGGTTTATTTAAAAATCATGAACAATCAAAGCAAAAACCAAAGCCAAAAAAATTTAAAGCTTAATAGATAAACTAGCAATTTCTGTTCATCAAATGTAAACTTTAAGACCAAATGTTTTTTTTTCTGTTCAATACATCTAAACACACCTATTAAAGACAAACAAATTAAAGCATTTGAATCAATGATGTCAAACTCAAAAATCTATGTCAAAATAAAAGCTCCAAGTGACTTTCAATGGGACAATTTTATACACTCAAATTTTAGCTGATGAGCCTTTTGTAATTTGACATGTAATGAGTTTAATAGTGCACAAAATATTGTACACTTCTTTGTTAGGCTACAGCAAAAAGGACTATGTAACCGTAAAACATAGCTTTTGTAATGAGCTGTCTTACTGTAAAGACGCTGACCATCCTCAAACGGCACAAGCTCTCTGACTATCTGTCCATCATCCTCATAGCGGTCCAGCCACCTGTACCAAAACATAAATGAAAAAAATGACATGTGCTCTAGTCTAAAAAGTCTAAATAGCTACCAGAACAGTAAGAAAACAATAAATGACTGAAAATAATATCTTTACATGAGAATGACATTTGTACAATTTTCAGTCATTTTCATGACTAAAATGGTGCAAATATTATTCTCATGAGTGGATCTGAAGATCCTTTTGATTTCTAACACTATGTAAAGCAAATAAAGATATATTTCGTGACAACCTGTTGCAGGGGAACTCCACAGCATGTGATTCCGCCTGTCCTTCCTCTCTTACAGTCACCTTGCCCAGAAACCAGCCGCAGCCTCTGCCTTTGCCGTTGTGTCCAATCCTCAGCCTGCAGATTGGCCCAAGGTTCACGGCCTCAACTATGAATTCATCAAACTAGAAGGAGAAAATCCCAGTGGATCAATCAAGGGTCATGTCTATGGAACAGTTTTTAGTCATTTCTACCCACGTTTCCTTTCTCAAACTTGTTGGCGTTGTTTTTGCAGTTGACCAGCTGCCGGTCTCCAGTGTCCCCCTGCTCTCCAATCAGATTAAGGAAAACTGATGCGTCCGTCCCACTTCCACCAATGTTCCCCGTACATACGGTCACTCTGTATTTGATCACTGCACACCACAAGGACAATATTGAGAGTTATTCGCGATGTTGTTCACATTTCATCCATATACTGTACGTGTGACAGAATGTGCATGGATGTACGGGGCAGCGGCTCATCGATGAGGTCTCCAGTGGCAGGAAGCTCTCGCACAACTTCATTGTCATCCTCATTAATGTCCAGCCACCGCTCACATGGAAACGTGTACTTCTCCTTTGTTAGGGTCTTTATCAGAGTTACCTGAAGGAAAAAAGAGGAGGCTGCCTTATGTAAGAATGTCTGTCAGGTTTTAGACATATTATAAAATTGTTTTCCTGGGTCCGTAATGCCTCAAAGCCCAGGAAATATGAGCGACTACCTCTACTCTATAAGAGTTTGTAGTCCTTTCCAGATCCAAATATTTGCCTATAATCGAAGAATAATTTCATCCCTTAACTGTAAATCCATTAACTCACGTGAAAATATGTGAACATTTAATTTTTAGTTGCTTAAATACATAAATATTTTTATTACTGTGCACAAAAATGTCACAAATGAACAAACAGATGATTGATAGTTTGTCATGAGAGATCTCACTTTGCTGAGGTGCCATCCCGCAAAAGTACTTCTCTTTTCATGCCAAATCCGAAGTTTGGTCAGTTTCCCTAAATCAGGCAACTCCACCTGTAAATTCAAAACAAAAAAACTGAAATAGTTTTATCACATTAACTAAAATTTGAATGAAAGTATTGAACTTACGATAAACTTGTCTATCTGTCCCTGCTCAAAGTTGTCACTCTTGTTGTCCAGCTTGATCTCGTCTGACTTGCCCTTGTCTCCATACACCTGGAACAAGATGTCTGCATCGGTTCCTGCACTGGGAAGGTCTGATGTCCAAATCCACAAGGACCAGGGATGTTCTGGAGATCCATATCATAAATCATTACTGAGCATAGAAAATTGAACCTGTTTTTTCTGCAATTAAAAGGCAATTAATTAGCAAGCTTACAACTTTGGGGACACGTTAGGTTCATGAAGGTTTTTTGCTCCCTTAGTTTTTATTAGAACTCATATACTTTTTATAGTATCTTTTTTGGAGCAGAAACCCAAACTCTGAAGTAAAAGTGGCTGTCAAGCTCCTAGGGAAGGCATATGTATTTGTACGTTACATTTTCAAACACAATGCAAGGTGCTTTACATAAAACCTGAAAAAACACACTATTATGAGGGATGCTTAAAGTAAAAACTTAAAAGAAAAATAAAAGTAATTTACAAAAAATATTGCAGATGTAAACTTTTGAATCAGTTCACAAAAATTGTTCAAAGAAATGCATTGTGGTCTATATTCGCCAATCTGGTGAGCATCGGCGTACACTGGTTTTTCGCAGAGACTTCTGGGAAATCTTTTAGGTCACTCGGAATTGTTGATTCAGGCAGCAATACAAAACATCCATTGCACTAAGTAGTGAGTGTTGAAAGAATATGGAAGCAATTGTGGAGCATAAGTAATGTGCAAATATAGACCACAATGTATTGCGTTTGAAAGATTTTTCATGTGAAAAAAAATGTATTTAAATTTTTTTTTGTAAACCATCCAAGTCTTCATCAGCAAAACAATTAATTTCAATACAATTTTATTGATATAGCCCAATATAGCATCACAGTTGTCTCAACGGGCTCCACATCGGTAATTCCGGTACACAAAAAAATAAAGTCAGTTATAAAGTACAATAGCTGATTACTATACTAAACTAAACTGGGCATCCCTGAATTTAGACCCTCCTTCAGGTTTTTAATTTGGAAAATTATATTTGATGTTTAAAAAAATGTTTTGAGTTTAGGGTCCAAATTGCTTGTAAAATCCATGGCACTAGATTATCCCACGCTATATAGTTTAGTAGCAGTTTGGAAGTTTGGAGGGATTCGAAGAAAGCCTGAATGTTTCAGCTGATCTAAGGCCTTCTGGAAATCTGTTCCAGATATGTGAAGCATAGAAGCTGAACGTAGCCTCCCAGTGTTTAGTTTTGACACTTGTAAAGCTCCTAACTGGTCATTTGTGCAACAGATTTGTCATTTGTCAACGCTTTGTGTTTGGAGTGACCAGGTAATGGATTTAATCCAAAAGCTGGCAAAAACTTAAAATTTTACAGTAATTTTACGACATTTGATGCTAATGATGAAACCCTAGAGTAAATCATGTCTCGACTCACTCTTCTGCCTCTTGTGCCTGAGTGAGACCATCTCATAAAGCTCCCTCTCTATCAGTCCGTCTCCTTCCTTTTCATCCAGCCATTTCCCACATGGGAAGGTCTGCTCTATCCCTGTGAATGGACAGTACACCACCACCTGCAAAAAATAATTGACTGAGCTGAGCGACGAGCCACACAAAAACGCCAACGTTTCCCATTATCGCTCCTGTCAGCTCGCCTTCTCACAGTACCACCCGGCACTGAGCCCATCATTGTCGTGCCCTATGGTGACTCTGCTGAGGGGGCTGAGGAGGGCGGCAATCTCAACCATGAAGATGTCCGTCAACCCCCTTTCAAAGCTCCCCCCCTCCAAAAACACCTGCAGAAAAAGGTCAGAAAGGTTATTTTGCAAAAGCCAAAATTCATCCACAAAACACATGAACAATAATTTGCAAAACACTGTGTCAGAGGCAATTTCTCTAGAGAAAAATAAATAAACAATACATTTGCATAAAAAAGAGTGAATAAATAGTGAAAGTGAAAGTTTTAATTCAATTGATCAGCCTTTATTGATAAGAGAACTACAGTTAAGGTTAACAGCATGTACAATATGTATGTATTTATGTATGTATGTGCAGAATGGGGATGCAACAATTCACTTTCCCCAAAACGTTCCTAAATTTTTTTCTCGTGGTTTTGTTTTAGTTCGATGCATGATTTGTGTTACAAAAACAACAAAAAACAAAAAAATTGGTAAATTACTTGCTGATAAGGAACTGGCATTAAAGAAAAACTTTTAAGTTGGTTCATACTGAGCTCATACTTAATCTCTCTCACATTTGGTACAATTCTTAGACCATTTTTAATGCAGACATGCTGGTGTGCACAGGGATGCAACAATTTACATGGGTGTAAAACACAGGTCAGTTTTCCAGAGTTGTGGCATCCCTGGGTATATTTTTAGTTTGTGTTTTTAACTTCCCTTTGAGAATATTAAAGTCTTTTGGAATTTAACTTTCATTTTTTTTATTATTTATCCAGTCATCCCATCTAATATTTTTGTGTACATTTTGTTTTGTAGAAAAACTCCCTCATTCAGTGTGACTCGAAGGTCCAGGTTGCCGACCTTGCCGCTGTTCCTCATGCCTTTCGTGCCGTGCATCACGATGTGAATTTTGGAATTGGTCCCAGAACCATGAAGGTTTCCTGTCACAATCTGGACGTTGTACATAATACCTGGTAGATACGGTTACATGTTAGCCTATCACAGGCAAGGACAATGAGACACTGTGCCCCAACACATCCAGCTCCAGAAGCTGTGCAGGAGCAGGACCATCCTGATACGATCTGACATAATTAGTCCAAGCCTTTAATTCATCATTATAAGTCTGTCTGCAAGTTATGCTGGTGATGTTTTTCATTCCAGGTAAATAAAATAAAATTTAGCTTTCCATCTCACCTGTGGGTTGGTTTCCTCCCACCAGAATATCCCTCTGTATCTTTCCATCATCTTCATCAAGAGCAAACCAGCGATTGATGGGAAACTCATACACTATTTTGTTTCCCATATCATCTAAAATCACCTGAATAGAAAGGGACAATATTACATTTTAATACTTCTCTTCTTTATTCTTGTTTGAAGTGATTTTCATATAAGTCAATCTTAACAGATTGCTTGATGTTCTACTGTAAATCGGCAAGTTTTGAGACAAAATCTTCCACTGAGATGCTCATTTGGCCGATGATGCCACAACCTACTTGTGAAATGCAAATTTGTTGTCACTCCTGAACCTTCCTGTCAGTCTGCAGCAACAAATCTACAGACTCATCTGTCTGTTTGCTGTAAGGCTATCTCCTAATGAAAAACGGTTTCTCTTTACACAGATTGGATGACGACATGGGTCTCCTGTGCGTGTCCATTTAAATGAGCTTATCTAAAAGCTGCACAGGGCACTGCATGTGTTTGAACAGCACGGAAAGCAGCCTGAGATAAGAAACTGATGAAGGATAAGAGGTTCACGTATCTTAAGTAACATTTAAGAGTAGGAGTGGAGGTGAAGAAGAAGTTAAAAAAAGTTTTTTCTTTTTTCTTTTACCTTCTCTACAAACCATCCTGCAGAGGAGCCTTTGTTGTTATGACCAATAGTGATTTTCCTAATTTTGCCTAGGTTAGGTGCATCTATGGTAAATTTATCCTCTGTGGCCTTTTCAAAGTTGTTTTTGTCACTGTCAAGTCGCCTCTCACCTGCAGAAAAAATATTACATTTATTAGAAAAACGCACCATATTTATGGAGGGATTTTTGTGCCATTATTCCAATCATACAACTCACAGTTTGAGCGTAAAACGTCAAAAATAATTTGGTGCTCAAATAATTTTTTTTTGCACTTTAAACAGACAAATGTACTGGAAAAGCCAATCACAGACATGGACATGAAGGTTGACTTCTGTGATTGGCTGGCTTGTGTGGCACATTAGTAACGTGGTGCCTGCTCTGTTTCGAGTTCAGAAGAAAGAATTTCTCTTGAGTGAAAATTTTCATAAACTTTTTGTATTTTTGAGTTTCAAGAGCAAAATGTGTTTGTTTGCGTGTATTTTTGAGTTTCAGCAACATTTTTCTGTTTTAAGGTCAAAACAGTTTTCTCAGCACACAAAACTTTTAAAGTTTTCCGCTCTGAATAATAGCACAAGAAATCACTCCATACATCTGTCTCATTGGATTTTCTCATTTTTAGGTTTCAAACACTAAATCACTATGGATTTTCACTTAAATATTAACAACAGAAACAAGATGTTGACCTTTTCAAAAGATTTTTTTGGGTGACACTAAAAAATTTGATGCTCTGTGTTGCTAAAATTTAAAAATAAGAAACAGAATGTGTTTCATTTACACTACAAATTTTACAATTTCACAATCCACTTACTAGTGTCTCCCAATTCCCCAAAAATGTTGATGAAAACGTCTGCGTCTGTTCCGCTGCCTTTGACATCAGCAGTGAAAATACTCACCAAATATTTATTGTCTGAAACAAAAAATGAAGAGTTATCAGTTTTACAAGCAATCTAATATTTTTTATATGTTCAATAATTCAGAGTCAGAGTGACAGGCCTGAGTTTATACATTTGGGTATGTCCATGGGGTCTGTGCTGCCCAGCAGGTCTCTGACATAAAGGCCATCTCCCTCCGTTTTGCTTAGCCAGTTATTGCAGGCAAAATAAAACCTCAGATGTGGCCGGAGCACATCTGTCACCACCACTCTGTCCAGGAACCAGCTGGCACTCAGGCCAGTGTTGTCATGCTCAATCCTGTGAAAGCAGAGGAGTCAAATCATTCACTGAATCAGCCGACACATCGACTTTGCTGCACTCCCATCATGAACTTTCTGGCAGCACTCAGGCTGGATTACCTTATCTTTTTCAGGAGCCCGACGTTGTGAGTTCTTATTCTGAAAACATCTGTTTTTCCGTTTTCAAATGCCGTGCGGCTCCTGAAAGCACCAAACAATAAAATCTGAAACATGTTTCTCCATTTTTCGGGGGAATGATGAAAAAACACCACAACACAAAAGAAGACAACCAAATCAGTTACACACATTATTGTTGAGGAAAAAAAGAATCAAATTATCAAGCATTTGATTTTTGATATTTGTCTTTGAACTCAAAAAGCAGAAAAGAGAACTTAAGGATAGTTATGGATGTGGTTACTCAAAAGAAATATAAGTGGATTCTTTTATGTCAGTAGAAACCTTTAATTTAACTAAATGTAAATGAATGTGTCACAGGCTTTTAAAAACCAACAAAAGCTTTTGATCTGAAGCCTTTTGCTTATTGGTTCAAATATTTTTAAGTTGTTTCATTTTAACTTAATTTACTTCAGTTTGCCAAAAGAGCCGCAAGTCACAAACAAAATTATCTTAAGCCAGCAATTGTTCATAATCAGAGCAAGAACGTTCATTAAGGCCAGATCTTCTTATGTTGTGAAACAAAGAATACAGATCAAAATGTGTTTTATTGTTATGGACCTCCTCCATCTGAACCCTCATAGCAAATTCCAAAACCGGTTTGTCACTGAAAACTTTTTGTCAAAATAATTATCTGAAAATATTCGTGTAAAGAAAGAAAATTGCAGATTATAGCAATGGTTTAAATTCACCATTGTCTGCACAACCAGTTGCTATGATAAACCAAAAAGGGTTAAAACATGGCATGAAATGCCACAATCACTGCAAACATGCTGAACTCGGAGGGGCTGATGGGAAATTCTTACTTCTTTTCTGTGCTGTTAAACAGAGATAAAAGAGAGAAAGAAAGAAGAGTGTTTTAATAAAAAAGGTTAACATAAAATATGATGTATGAGCATTGGAACAGTTATAGATTTTACTCATTATTTTACAACATGGACAAAAGTATTTAAAAAAATTACTAAACTCTGAATTCAGGAATTAAAAAACTAATTCCACTAAAGTGTTCAAAATTAACAACACACCCAGAACATCTTCATAAAATATATTAGACATGTATATTTAGCAAATGTTATATATTATTATATATATTATAATAAACATGTCAGAGGAAAATTGTAAAGACTACAAGCAGCCACGTGTTCGATCCCTTCTTCAGGCTTTTTGAAATTATTAGTAGCAAAAGACAGCATGGCTGTCTGAAAGGTTCAGTGTTAGCCGTTGGAGATCATGGAAATCTTGTGGAAACTTCTCTTAATGGCAAAAGAAAATCTACTTGAGCTTAAGTTTGTGAGAACAAATGCAATTTTTTCAAGGTCTCCTGTCATTGGGGCCTCAAACCCTTTTGAGAATTTGGTGAGATAACCTCTGTATCTGAACAATTTCTAGACTTACTTGCTGGCCAGGTGAACTTTAGGTGTGATGCCATATTCTCCAAAAAGAGTGACAAAAACGTTGGCATCGGTGCCTGCCCCCCTCTCGTTTCCGGTGATGGTCACCACCTCGTACACTGAAGGTTTAGAGAGACAGATTCAATGGGAAGAAGTGCTTTCATCTGGTTTGGTACTATGTTTGTTCTGGCAAACAAAGTGTCCTTTTGTGTCAAAAATACAAGTTCAAACTGTGTTTAATTTTAAGGATATGTGTTCATACTATGAACTATTGAGAGTTTCCCTGGTATCTTAGTGCAAAGACGGTGTTGCTGCAAAGATTGATCAAAGATAAAACAGCTTCATAAAGTTATTATTATTATAAACCTTTTTGGAAAGTTGAAACTTTAAAATGATCCTTTACAAGTACATTTTATTTAACTGTCAGTTAAACCATAAGTGGGATTTGGTGTTTGTTCAGGATGATTGAGCAGTTGGGCGTCATCCTGACACTCATCCTGAAATTTCAAATGCTGGGATTGATGTGAAACGACTGCCTGGTTGACAGAATGACAGGCGTCACGTAGCAGGAGGCTGACAATAACACACCCGCATCTGTCAGTGTTACATTACCGTGAACATTAAACTAATCTCTTGCCTCTTTGCTGGAGAAACTGAGCTAACGTGTCTGCAATCAACGATTAACCTCTTCTCAGACTATCAAATGTCTTTGCTCAAACCGCACAGAAACATTATTTTAAATGATGAAACAGATTGTATTTACCTTTCTTTTTGTGATACTCGTCCTCATAGTTCTCTACTTTGTCCGGCTCATAGCTACGAAGCTCCTTTTCATATATCTCAACATAATTTTCAATCTTCTTCTTTTTGCCTTTTGATTTCTTGGTGTCTTCATCACTGTCCCCTTGAGACTTCTTCTTCTTTGCTTTCTTTTTCTTTTTCCGCTCCTCTCCATCTGAAGCAGCTTCCTCTTCCTTCTTTTTCTTTTTATCCTTTGATCCCATTGTGTCTCTGACAGAGGACTTCTTTGAGAACTTCTTGGTTTTTTCGGTCACACCAGGAGGGATTCCACCTTTCTTTTGATCTGCAGACTCGTTATTGTTAATTTCATGGCTCAGCTTTTCCCCGCTCCTTTCTTTGTCTCTGCTCCTCTTGATGTTGACTTCTTTTTCTCCTTCTTTTTTCTTGGTTTTCCTCACTTTTCTCTCGCAGGGCTCAGAATTACATTCTTCATCCTCATCGGTCTTAAACCTCTTCTTCAATCGTCCGGCATCCTTTGATTCACTCAGCTGCTTACTTTTCTTCTGGGGCTTAGGTTCCTGACCCTCAGAGTCTTCGTCATCCGCATCTTTGGTTTCCTCTTCTTCTCCCGAACTCGTTTTTTTGTTTTTAGAAGACATCTTTAATTTATTTACTGCCTTGTAACCGTAACCGATTCCTGTGTGATCGTGTGAAACTTGATTAAGCTGACCTGTGGCTGAACAGCAGTGACCAGCTGGCAGGACAGTCCAGAGCCAGAGCCTCCATGAGGCTCTTCGCTAGGCACCTGAGGAAACCCCACTCTGCTGCTTAACTTACGCTTGTCATTAACGATGATGAACCCTTGTAGTCACCTGATCACGCCAGGGAATGCCAGGAAGGATGAGGTCATGCTCCGACTCTATTTACACTAATATAAGACGATTCATATTCTAAGAAGAGAATTAGCTCAAAGTTTAATCAAAATTATTTTTTCCCATTAAAATACAATAAACATAGTTTTTTTTCATCGTTTCTAGACTATAGGCTCAACCTCGTAATTGTTGTTGGTTTATTTCTTCATTAACTGGAACAGAAAATGTACCTTCATTCAATGAACAGTTACCACTTAAATAATAGAAACTGGTGGAAACAGCCTGTATGACGTGTATTTTTAGTTATATATTATCATTCAAACAACATTTGATTTGCAAGTAACTTGTAAAACACCTGTATTCATGTGAGCTACGATTAAAAAAAAGTATAAAAGACTGATTCTCTCAAATTTAATATTTTAGTCAAAAATAATCTACAGCTGATGTTACTACAGACAAGATGACATTTAGACAAATACATGTCAGTTTGGAGGATATCAAAGAAAATAGTGCATGTTAAATAATTTACTTGAGTTTATTTTGGACTTTTATGTGGGTACATTATACAGTTATATTCGTAAAGGTAACGTTAAAAAGAATATTTCATATCTAAATATAACTTTTATACAAGTTTGTCCATTTTTCTTTTTCTTCTGTTTGAGTCAATTTGTAAAGAAAAAAAATCTTTTTAATTTTTCCAGTGTTCTTTCTCGTATGTTTTTTATCTTACTATTTATACATATGTAAAGGGCGTGGTGGTCAAAATAATAAGTACAAACCAATATAACTGTTCAAACTTTATTATTACAAATAACCATTATAAAACAATTGCATGATTTTAAATTTTCTATTTTTTTCCACATATTTATTTAATAGTAAAGTTACTCATTTTATCATTCAACGTTATTTTAAATGATGCTCGTCCTACTAGAATATAATCCATCGGCTACTTTAACACTTTTTTATGCAGGTTGGAGAATTATTTTTTTCTTTTATGATTGTTGTTTCAGAAAACATGGTTAATCCTGAAAAAGGCACAAATTTCATATCAAACTAGTTAAATTAAAAATCCTAATTCATGTTTCAATCTTTCAAAAATATTTTTGTCTTTTTGCAGTTTTACGTGTGCAGTTTCATTCTGACCAGCAGAGGGAGACATTCTCACTGTTTTGACATAGGAGGCTCCTGTACAGAACCAGCACCTGTTGATATCTGCTTCTCCATTTCATTGATTTACTAACAACCTAATTTAAAACCAAAATTAAACATTTGCCTAAATACTATAGAACCCATTCATACAGACATTGCGAGGTGTGTCCAGACAAGTTATTGAAAACTTTCGCCTGAAACAAAATAAAGAGACACTGAAACACCAGGTTTTTAATTAATTTCAAAGCGTTTTTCTAAGAAAAGAAGTTTGTGGCAAAACATTGTCAACAAGATCACCATTCAGAGTTTTGGCTCTATAATATTAGACATTGTGCCTGGCATGACACTCTCAGCCATGATGAACCCCCTTCTTTCTTCCTGATCTCTCCTCAGTGCTGCAGATCACATTCTTGCAGGATGTGAAAGCTCAATCTCCCAGCAAGAGCTTTATTACCTTCTGGTAACTCTCATCAAAAGTCTAGTAGTTGAAGAAAGAAAAAATGTGTTTCAGTGTTTTACTTTACTTAACTGATCTGTCAGTCATGACAAAATGTATAGTCACAATGTAAAAGGCTTTTTTAGTCAAATAGCGTCTGCTGATGAGCAGGCGTCATTTGACTGTAAAAGAGTAGAATAATATGAATCACTGCATCAAATTGCTTTCTAGAGTTATTCTCCGTGTACCCTTTGTCACATCAGTTTGTATTGAACACAGTGGCTCATGTATATTCTATCCAGGGCGGTTGGGTGAGAGATGTGGTTGTAAATGAACATCAGCAGAAAAAATCAGAGAGCTTTCAAGTCTTTCAGGTGAACAGCAATCCAAATAAGCTCTCTTTTAAGTTCTTTCGTTTTTGATTGAAGCAGTTTAGACAACAGAGGCAGCCTTTGAATCACGGAGGCCACAGATACTGCATTTTATCTGTAGGGTCTTTGAACTTATAGATTCAAGAGTTGGATTCTCAGCTCAGTATCATTTAATCGAGGGAGGCTCAGCTATATTCTTCTTGTGTTGAGAGAGAATTCATTTAAATATGATCACTTTAGCTTTTTAGTGCACTAAGATGGATGTTTATTGGGTTGGTTTTCTTCTGTTTTCCACCTGTTACTACACACTTGCTTTACCTTTGCCAATCATTTAGCACTTTCTGAAGGTGTTACCTAACCTCAACCTTATTAAAGTGTGTGATGTTCAGTTGTCTTTCGGTTTCGTTATATATATATATATATATATATATATATATATATATATATATATATATATATATATATATATATATATATATATATATATATATATATATATATATATATTTGGAAAACCGGGAATTTTAGGGAGGTAGACTGATGTATTCTTTCATATTTTCTGCAATCCAAAGCCTTTTATGTTTAATTTTATCATGTAAAGTTGGATTTTTAAATAAGAGACTATTATTATTGGCAATATATTATGTGTGGGAGGTTTTTTGAAAGCACATAAGAATTGTGCAGCTCTTTATCATTATTAATACTTTATTTTTTTAAACGATGACCTCTTTGAAATGTACAAGGTTGCCAGTAGTTGGCCTCTGTGCTGCTCTAAGTCAAACACTCGTGTTTTCCTACAGCAAACACAGAGACAAATGCACATGCAGTGTCTATTAGGAGAAAGAAAATGGCATATTTGGATTGTCTCAGGAAACAGCAGCTAAATAAAACAGAGCTCAGGTTAAAACCGTTTATTGTTCAGAGGGTAAATAATCAAATAATTTCAAATCTTGGTGAAGAGACACATGAGAACACCATGAACGAAACCTGAAGTGGAAAAAAATGCTGTGAGTTGAGCCAAAATTAACATAAACAAATGCAAAAATTAATAACTTGGTATTAAAATAAATAGTTTTGCACTGAAATCGAGTGCAGCAAAGTTTATTTGATTAGTTCTCAAGAAAATCAGACCGCATTATGAGGTGCACAGAGCAGCAAAATTACAAATTAGTTCTTTGTGACCAAAATGCAGATACTTTAGTCTGCGGCTTTGGATGCGTCACCACTTTTAAAATCTGCAAGCCTGGTCATTAGTCCACTCAATGAACGATTAAGATAGTTTTGACTTCTCTACAAATAAAAGAACTGGGGAAAAACAAACACACTTATCTGCTCCACACATCCACAACACCCTGATTCCTTATCAGAGCCTGGTAATGAACTCGGTGACCTTGATTTACCCTTAAGATGAGAAAACCCTGAGGCCTGCTGCGCGATGCTAACTTTCGGATTCCTTTAGCATAAAATGCTTTCCCAAAGTTTGACTGTTTGTTTTTTTAGCCTGTCCAAAATAAACGTTGTGATAACACAACTGTGACTGCGCGACAAGCAAACACAGTGGAGGACCCGATGAGCACGAACAGAAGGAAATAAAGAGGAAGCACAGAGTCGCAGCAGGAAATGAGAGGAGCAGAGTCCCTGACGTGGTGCACGAGAGCCAAGAGGTCCCAGTCTGCGCTGTCACTTGTGGTGAAGCCTTAATCAAGAAATGTCCCCCTTTTTGTGAGATTATGCAACAGCATCAGAGGTCACTGCTTGTGTTGATCAGTGTGGCAAAGGAGAGATTGACGCAAGAGTTTCCCCCAAGGAGAGGAGTGGATGGAGGTTTCCTATCCAGGGCTCCTCCACATTTAAAGCTTTCTTCCACACTAAAAAAGTCTCTTCAATGATTACCACCTGTATCCAACATAAGACCTGTTGTTTTTATTTATATTTTTTATTCATTTAACATTCAAAGCTTTTATAAATTCTGTTTCCAACCCCATAGTTCAGAATTTCTTGCATTTTCTAGCTCGCATGTGTAAATACATATTTTTTGAAACACAGAGCACATATTCAGTCGTTTGTTATCGCTTATTCCTTAAGTTAAAGTCCCTCTCCGATCGTCTTTTGATCTATTGTAAAAGCATTCCCAGTGATCTTCAACTTATGATTTAGCAGTTTTCAGATTTTTAGCCAAAATCTTAAAACCTGTGTCGTTTTCTAGGTCATGGTTTCTTTGTTTTTTATCTGTTTTCTCGTGAAAACAACATCTGCTGTCACACTAGCCATCAAATGACAAGTCATCCAGTTTGCATTTGGTAAACGAAACACATTTAGTGAAAAAGGCATCCACTTAGGCAAGATGTCCCCTCTTCTGTTCCTCCCTCTTTTATATTAGACATTTAATTATACTTCTTTACTAATATAATGAGGGTGTAACGCTTATTCAATCAATTGATGAATCTATTCATCCAACCAGATTGATCTGTCTGAGACAAGTTGGTAATCAAATATGATTAATACCATTTGGATTTAGTTTATTTAACTATAAACTAAAAACGACCAAGTTCATCACAGCGTACAGTGATGGCAGCAAAGAATGATCCTTCCATTGTCCAAAAACCTGCTTCAAAGCTTTATTTGCTTACTCTGAATTATCACTCTGTGTGAATGTGATTGTGTATGGATGTGTGATTGCGGCCCTGCCTCAGACGGGCGACCTGTCCAGGGGGTGCCCTGCCTTCGACTACAAGTGGCTGGGATGGGCTCCGTGACCCCGAATAGGACAAAACAGGTTTAGAAAATGAATGAATGATGATGCCACATGACACACTTTAAAACAGGTTAGATTTCAGTCATACATAACAATATGGTTTATATTTATCCATCCATCTTTAGAACCCGCTGAATTCCTTTTCTAGGCCATGGGGTTGCTGGAGCCTGTCCTAGCTACTACTGGGTGAAGGCAGGCCACACCCTGAACAGGTCACTAGTCTGTTGCAGGGCAGTTTGAATTCATATTTGATGAAATGTATTTCAAAGTCTCCATGGTTTCAGGCTTTACAGTATGCATATTTCAAACTTTAGTGAGGATATTTTAGCCAGCACTTAAGTGGGCATGCAGAGAGACCAGAGAGATGGTGATGGACTTCAGGAAGAAACCACCACCTTCCTAGCCTCTCAGCATCTTTGGCAGAGGTGTGGCAGAGGTAGAGGAGTACAAGTACTTGGGAATAACCATCGACAACAGACTGAGCTGGAAGAGCAACAGCACTGCTGTGTGTACGAAGGCCAGCAGCAGACTCCATTTCCTGAGGAGGCTAAGGTCCTTCAACGTGTGCAGCAAGATGCTTGAGATCTTTTACCAGTCTGCTGTGGCCAGCATTCTGTTCTTCTCGGTGGTCTGCTGGGGGGGCAGCATACCTGCTAGGGACAGTAATAGACTTAACAAACTGATCCGAAGAGCTGGATCCGTAATCGGTTGTAAAATGGACCCATTTGAACCTGTGATGGAGAAGAGGACTTTAAATAAGCTTGTATCCATCATGGATAATCCAGAGCATCCTCTCCATCCTATACTGGATGGTCAGCGGAGCTCCTTCTCCAACAGACTAGGGCAGCTTTGCTGTCACACCAACCGCTTCAGGAGATCTTTCATACCTCACTCCATTGGACTCTATAACTTGTCATCCATGTGCAATAGATAAAGTCATTTATGGTCTGTCTGTTTTTCTCTTCTTATGTGGCACGCAATACAACTGTTCTTATTCAATGATGTTTCTTTCCGATTGATTGTTCTGGTTCTCGGTTGTCGTCTATTGTGTGTATGTTTGTATCTTGAGCCCAACGCCGACGCTGCAACAATCCAATTTCCCAAGAGGGGATCAATAAAGTATCTTTATCTTATCTTATCTTATCTTATCTTATCTTATCTTATCTTATCTTATTATTTTCCAAAGAATTTTCAAGGCAAATTACCCCCCAGAGGTCGAGGCTTACTGACTTCAACGCAGCAAAAACAGGCCCCTAAAGGCCATGTCACACAGCCACTACGTACATTTTGAGCATATAGCATGGATAAAAATATGATCATACATGGATATATGTGGAAAAAGTGAGAAAATTTGTGTCAATTACATTTTTTAAGATTTATAGTGAATGAAAAACATTAAAACCATTGAAGAAGTACGAATAAAATACATAAGGAACACGTAAATCAATGTAGAACATGAATCGTGAATGTTGCACCGTTTTTATGCAATTTCTTAGTGATTCGTGCATCAATTACGTAATTTCAACGTGACATGTTTGCCGTGAATGTGATATAAAAGTTATATGTGTGAAAATCCGTTAGACATTGCTTAAAATGTTCGTAATAATTAATATAAACTATCTAAAATACGCGTGAACTGCTCCAAACCGAATTCACATAAAAACCTGTTGGCCGAAATCTGCTCACATCAACGTCTGACGAACCCAAGGAACACTCATGAATCACGCATGTGTCATGGAAGACTCAAATCCTTTATGAGGAAAATGAGCAAAATGTGACACGGCCTTTCCAAATAAGTCAAAAATTCTTATCCCATTGGCAGATTTTCTTTAAATAAGCATCGAAGAATATGATGATGGGCAAAAAACTGTCTCACCAAAAATGCTTATTCTAGGGGAAAAAATTCTAGTCCCTAAAAGAATTTTTTTTCAAAGTAAAACTAATTTGCTAGTTCAAAAACTTTCTAGAACAGATTATTTCTCTTGCAAGACAGAAAATAGGGCATTTTTTGAATGAAGGGTCTTTTTACTTTTAGATTCTGTTTTAACATGAAAGAGATCATTTTTTTAAGTGTCCAAACACGTGTTTTGTCTTTAATAATGAGTTATTTTAAGTCTCTATAAGTCATCCTTACTGAGCAAATTGGACAGATTTTGCTGACGGTTTTGTGTCCCGTTTGTCACAGTTTGACCCTGTGATGCATCCGTGCAGGATGTACAACGCCCCTCATCTGATGACAGTTAAGATAGACCCCATTCCATTAAAACTCTGAACAAGCTAAAAGGTCATATTAAACACACAAACTATTTGACCTTAAACAGTAAAAATGTAATGATTTACCCGATGAAACAGCATGGTGCCACACTTTGGGTCGGATGTGCATAAACTTGTGATGTCTTCTCCTTTTTCAGTTGTTATTAAAACTGACATAAAAACGACAATTAGCAGGAGCTCATTCTGAGATGTTGTCTCATGTCTTTTGGTGGGCAAAAAAATGCGCACATTTTGTGATAATTATCTCACAAATGTGTCATTATTTTCAGAGTAATTTGTTTATAAAGTCCAGAGGAGCCTCCTTTGGTACTTTCGTGAACCTTTTCAGGCTGATTTACGACTTTTTTTTTTATTAGTTACTCTTGGCAGCCTGGATGACCCCTGTTCCAAATCAAACTTCTGTAGAGTAATGTGCCTCTTAGTGGAGGTTCCCACACATATGACTTGACAGGAAAGATAAGGTAGTTTGTAAATGGACATCAGAAAATAACTTAAAGCTCAAGTAAAGTTTGAGCACAAAGCAGAGTTTAGCTGAAATTCCTGAAATGAATATCTAATCTGAGCAGTGTCTGCCTGAATGTGGCAGTTAAAAATAATAGGGCTACTCTGAGCAATGGGTGGAGAGGTTTGCCAGTAAAGTACGTGTCTACAAGTTCCCTGAGAGTCATTAGGAATCCATTTGAGGAAATAAGTTCTCTCAGAATGAGATGCTCTTCAGTCATAAGGATCAGGCAGGTTTGACGCTTTAGCTCAGTTTGGTTTACAAGAACCTCTGAGAGATTCTTCTGCATAAAGGACGCCCGAAAGTGGTAAAGATCGATGATCGATTTAATTAGTTGTGAAATGTATGATTGATGGAGTCAAGCTTTAATGAGGGGAAACTTTTCACCCACTGAGCAGGCGGTGAAAGAAAGAAAAAGAAAGAAAACATACCTGTACTGGATGGTTAGAACAAAACGACACTGAAAAAACGATTTAGATGCCAAAAATCACTAAATGGAGACTCTGGAGCAGCTCCATCTGAACCTGAAACATGCGCAGACATTACTGATTTTCTGAATAGAGATTCCAACATTTGCCTTTGCCAAAATTGGTTGACTGTCCCTGGAATTTAAAATTGAGATTTGATCTGTTTTGATGTTCAGGTATGAATTTCAAAAGCCTGGAATCCAGAACTAAACAGATACAGCCCTACAAGCTAAGGATCTTCAGGATAAAATATTGCAAGCCATGCTAACAAGGATTAACCCCTTCATGCCTGTAGGTATTTCCAATTACATTTAAAAAAACATTCCTCAGAGTTTTTTTTCTGTTCAGTTTGTTCTTGAATGTGACACAAGAACATAACATCTTCATTGAAAAATGGATCAGGGAGGAAAAATCAAACATAACAAATTCATTTGTGCTGTAATTAACTTTAGTTTGGTTAATTTTTAATGACCAGAGTCACTAGAGCTTAATGACCTGGAAACTAAGAGTATCTCCTCCTGACAGCAGAGAGGCAGCAGTGTGGGAGAGTCTCCCATCTTTGCACCTCTTACAATTTTGGTGTGCAGATGAGAATGTGTGCAAAAGCTGCACAATGAAAACTCAAGACTTTCAGGGAAATTTTGTGAACAAAACAAGAAGAAAAGTAGCGTCCTGTTGCATGTTATGAGTATTCATACCAAAAAGCTGTGAAAGATAGAATAGCAGCCCAAAACCAGCAGCAAAAAGTATCAAATGAAAGCTGAGAGCAAAACTTTTCTGATGTGATCTTCTATAAGCCCAGTTCTAATTTCGAACAAAGAACTGAAACGAGCCACCAGGAGAAGATGCTTCAAACCTGAAGCATTTGGAACAGTTTGGTAATAAATGGTGGCAATAAATTGTTGGAAGATGATCTGGGCTAAAAATGTTACTGAATCTCAACATTATCAATTGAATTCCTCTCCATTTGCCCCCAGCTCCCACTCTTTATACCCTGATGACCCTATTAGCTACAAAACTGTGTAAAGTAAGACCAATCTTTTAACAATTGTCCAGATTTTTACCTAATGTTGATTGCTCCAGCCATTTTGATTTTTTGTTTGTTTGTTAAAAAATGCATAAGTTCACTAAAAAATTATGTTTCTTCCAAACCACAAAATGTTGTTGCGTGTGTTACTTGTGGAATGAGAAACCCCTCTGCGTAAATCAGGATTAGATCATCTGATTCTTAACTGAAATATTACCTTAATGATAAATAAATTATTTGTTTTTTGGTGCTTAAAACATGTTCTTTATACTAGAGTAAGAGATAAAGCAGGAAACAAACTACGGACATGGTTTTCTTCAAATGTTTTCTTTTTATTTTGGACAGGACTAAGAAAGAAGAAAAACGATAATGCAGCCTCTGCTTCAACTTTGTGTCTGCTCTGGCAGATTGTGGTTGTTTTGTGTTGTTTATAATTGAAAAAGACAGCCGACGTGAGGAAGCAGCTCCCTGCTGTTTATCAATGAGCTGATGGCAAGCAGGAAGGATGAGCACTGACATACAGCAGCTTCTCAGCTTTGAAGCAAGCCGGACATTACATGCTGCCCACTCATGTAATTATACTGCAAATCAATTCATTGCATAAACTTTAAAATTGAGGGTTTAAACTTTTCTAAACTTGACTTTTTTTTACAGTAATAGTCACATTTTAAGCACTTTTTGCAGCAAAACTGAACAGATGCAAAAAGAAAAGTGAAAGCAATTTTTTTTCCACAAAAACTAGTCCCATTTAGTTCAAAGCAAAGAGTTCCCAGTAAAACGTTGAAGCTCAATGTAGAGTTGATGCTTTTTAGAGCATGTACACATGTCATTTGGATTCATTTGGTGATGATAAAGAGGAAAGAGGAGAACGCTATGTAGATTCATCATATAAATATTTTTGGAAACTTAAAGCTGCACATGAATCAGCTGTCATCTGGTCCTTAAAGGTCAAGGGGATTTCTATAAATGTCATCTATTTTTTGACTGGGTAAAAAAGGGGTTTCCAAGCTCAACAGAAAATAAATCCTTGTACCCAGTTGCTGTACAAAATGAAGTTCAGTAGAAATGTTATGATAGCAGTATTTGCTTTTCTAAATGAATTAGATCTGCCCATCTAAATACGGCCGGCCGTGGTGCAGAGGTAGGGCGGTCGACCTCTGCCCGCCCATGTGTCGAAGGGTCCTTGGGCAACACTGATCCCCACATTGCCAACATTGGTTGGCGCTGATGTTCAGTAGCAGAGCCACCATCAGTGTGAATGTGTGGATGAATGGGACTGTGACTGTAAAGCGCTTTTGGTCTGTAACCCTTGTGCTATCCTAGGCACTTTAACATGGGGAGTTGGGTCATCTACCCACTAGACAGTGCGCTGAACCTTTTTTCTTCAATGATTTGAGATCTTCACTGGTGTCCATGGATTACTTGAAATCTTTCCATATTTATCCACCTTTGTCATGGTAGATGAGAACACGTCAATGTAAGGGTGGGGTAGAAAAGCACTATACAAGTATACCCCATTTACCATTTTCCCACTAGAGTGAAGACGTTAAGTTTTGATTAATGTGGAAATCCTCTTCTTTGGTTCAAAGACGCACTCTGATAAAAAAAAAAAAACATTTTGTGTGTGTGGCATTTTTCTGATGGAGGAGAATCTAAAAACCGTTTCTTTTTTCAAGTTGTTGTGAATCGGGAGCAGATTAAAAAATGCACTTTGAAAAATATCCTATTTTTGAATAATCATCTGTGCTCTGCTCCATTCCTATACATTCACTTATAGACAAGGTCCATATACGACTTTGTTTCCCCTTGTCTGAGCTGATATCTAGCTCAAAACTGTACGATTGGATAGCTCTGATGTTGCTCGCCATTTTTGTTGCACCAATGACGTTAGATTTGGGTTCTGACGGGCTGCAGGAGAACATGTAAACAGAGAGCCCTCAGCAACACGAAGTGTGCAAGAAAACAACACAGGATTTTGGCTAAAAAATAACTCAAACGAATGCTTTTACAATAGTTCAAAAGATTATCTGTGTGGGTCTTTAAGGTAACCAGGTGCTACCCATCTGTAACAAAATGGCTAAAATTTCAGCATCACTACACCTGATTGTTGTTTTTACATAGGTAACCGAACATCTTTTGATGCTATCTGCATCAATAACGCTCAGTTTTTGTTGTTTTATGAGAAAACAAATTACTCATGCACCAGTTTTGCTCCTTAGAGAAGGTCTGTGTGAGGTCAGTGGTGCTGCCACACTCTCAGCCTTCACTTCATTTTTCTATAGAACTGTAAACTGGGGTGAGTATTAGTGATCAAATTACTGAAAGACTTGGTGAAAATCTACTGCAGGACCCCACAACATTAAGCTCTCTTTTTTTCTCCGTTTATTTAATGAATCCATGTTGTTCCCAGAGTCTGGAGGAAGCCCTGATGCTGTCTTTGCTGAAGCCACTGAAACGCTTGTTTAAGCTCACGTTGAGTGAATCTTGGGCTTAGGTTGTGTTTATTTTTCAAAGAGAGAAGCTCGCATCCAGCCAGGTCTACTTCCTGTAACCCTGACTTATTTTTCCATTCGAGCTGAGATCATGCGCCTTTTTTTTCCTGAGTGCTGCACTCTGTCATTTGTATGGGTAATTGGGGTCACAAGATACTTTCACCAAATTATCTAAAAGTAAACAAATGTGAGAAACATACAGATGATGTTTTATAAAGTTCCACGAGTGACAACATATGAATAATACAAGAAGCCGTAGTTTTTGTGAAACAACATAAAACACAGCTGCAGCTTGACTTGTACATATTTATATATTTTGGTTTTCCGTTATTAATACTGTAACACACACATACAGTCAGAAAACTTAAAAACACACTTTCAAGAATGCTTCTTCCAAATACCACTCTTGATTTTCAAAATAAAGTGCATCATTTTAGTGGTTTAAAAAAACATTTAAAAACCTTGTTCAAGAGAATTAGGCCAAATCGCAGAAGGTTCAAATTCAAAATATCTGGATATACCCAAAAAAATAGAAACATCCCTTGTGTCGTCAACAACCTGATGTGCCAAAAATTGTACAACTTAAAGCTTCTAAAACAAACTAATAAAAAACAACGAAACAGTAAACGAACAAGCTGAAACGGAGTATTTGATATCTAAAAATAATACACAGCAATTGAATTCTGCATCATAGAAGAGAGAATTCTTTCTTTGGGATAAATATTACATCACATGTCAATCAAGCCGTTTGCCTTTAAAAATAACTTTATTTGAATATAAAGTTGGGAAACAGGGCTGTATTTGTCCGGGTGATTTGACAGATGTCTCCTCTGTTACCTCCCCACCCACAAACACACCTCAAGATGGGATAGAGATGTAAAATGGAAAGATATCCATAAAGCAAAGACGAGCAGGTGAAAGGTGTTAAGTAACTAAGTATATGAAGATTCAGAAAGTATAAGTGACTGTTTTGAGTTTCAATATTGTTTGTAAAATGAGTCTATGTACGAAGATACTTTTCTGTTCTCAGTTTGAACCAAACTAAGAAATCTTAGAATCCCCTTTTCCTTTATGCCAGAAGGTTGTTTTTCTTTTAGAGTTTTATTAATTAATGAAGGTACCTAGGTTAAGGCCGTGACGTCTGGATTTTAAGTTGATTTCATGTTCTTTAGAGGGTTTAATTGTACTTCTGTTGTTTTAACGTAGTGCATTCGTGATAAATCAGTGAAAATTTTCACGTGAAAGACCACCACCTTTCTCATTTTTTCCACATGTATTACCATATTTTTATCCGTGATATGCCCAACATTTATGTTGTGGCTGTGGGACATGATCTTTAGGTTTATCCATATATATATTATATATATTTTACAAATGTGTCTTTTCAATTCATAACCCATTAAAACATGTGTTTTCTTGAACGAGAACCTTCTCCTGGAGAAGAATGAGAGAAAGATGCTACTTATCTGTCTCAAAGTGATGCCACAATACTCCACTTTAGTCAATATCCGTCTAAATATTTATATTAATTTTCTGCAGTACAGGAAACAATGTTTAATTGTATAATCAGCTCATGAATCTTTGTACCCTCAATGTAAAATAGTTTGTAAATTACAAATTCATGAGATGTACTTATGTTGCACACGACCATCTTTTATGAACTATGAATACAAAGTTATTGAAAGCTTCTAATCAATCACATTATTTTAAGCAGTTTGACGCATAGACAAATAAGACAGGGTTTTCTGTGATCAACTGTGACTTTGAAATGTAACTTGACATCCAAGAGTTCCTCGATGGTCGAACACCAAAGCTGGCATTTAAAAAGAAAGCAGTTCTGCAATCATTTCTGCAGAATAATTAAGAATTTGCTTGTGCAGTCAGTCTTTGCTAAGGCAGCTGAGTGCTGACAGTGACAGAACTTTCTCACAGCATGAGTCTGACATCACAAGAAGGATGTTTATCATTTGTATGTCTTCCTCTCTTTCAATAGTTTAAATACTCTCTTAGCGACCAACATTCTGGTCAAATGCACTTTTCCTCCTCTGTCTCTGTGTTCAACGACACCTGAAGTGCGGAATATTTTAAATACGGCATATCTGAAAGATCAGGGATCCTCTCTGTCTTAGTCTGAAGTTCAGTCCTGATCTTTTTAGATGAATATGAAGCCTGTGAGTTTCTCGCTGAAGATGGCTGTAAAACAAGGTTGTCCTTACAGGAACTTTGAATGCATGGCTGACTTTCTTGAGGCTGATAGAGAAAAGTCTGGGAAGTGTTTGTGGCATCTTGCTGATCCCGGGTCGCCAAGGAGTGAGGGTCCTGACTAGAGATGACTGAAGAAAGCTGATGAGCATCTGTGCAGTGGAAGTTTCCTTGTCGCTGTTGCCTCCTTGCTCCAATCTTGCAAAACAGGCACTTGACTTTCTCAATGAGCTTGAGAAGAACGGCCTTGCGGAGAAGGATGTAGATCCAAGGGTCAAGGATGGGGTTGAAGGATGCAAAGCGTATTGCTCGGAGGTCAGGATTTTTGTCCAGTTGCAGCTCCACTGGAGTTTTATAGAGCTGGTTCAAAAACACCTGAGCCTGTAAATAAAAAAGGGGGGAATACCTTGAGTCCACATTTAGGCTTTAACTTTAATGTGCAGAATAAGCTTCAATAAATGTTCAAATAAATCAGTTTATTGTTTGATCTGGATATAATTGAACATGTTTCTCTAATTCAAATTTTGGGCAGGAGAACTTGGGGCAATTATTGTGTTATTTTGGAACTTAAACTTTAATACCTTTAAAAAATCAATTTATTTGTTTATGGGGAAAACAATAATAGTCTAATCCACGTGGAACAATTAAATTATTTGTTCTACTAAGGTGCATTTCTACTATACAGCACTTAGAGAGCCGTGCGTAAAACGTGCGTAAAGCAAAGAAAGGAAGAACTTACAACGAGTGGGATGGAGCAGATGAGCACCACTACTGATGTGCCTATGAGCAGAATTACCATCTGAATTTCTGCTCCAGCCAAACGGCCGAAGCTGCGCCCTCTCCTTTGCGGATCTGCGTAGCGCGCCAGATCTGTACCCAGCGACATCCTGCGCACAAAGCGCCGGTGCATCCGGATCAAAGCCTCGCACACAAGCACGTTACAGATGACGGTCACCAGAATCAGCAGAGAGCTGAAACCTGCGTACATGTAGGAGTAGGCAGCGTCGCTGGTCTTGTTGCTTCTCCACTCCAAAAAGCACCACGTTTGCGGGTACTGTTTCTTCACCTGACCGAAGCCGACGATGGGCAGGGCGCAGAACAGCGCGTTGGAGACGTAGATCGCTATCAGAGTGAATCCGGCCAGCTTCTGGTCCACATAGTCATTGTAGAAGTAAGGGTGGTTGATAGCCATGTATCTCTCCGCCGACATGGCACAGATGATGCTGAGTCCCGCCAGAGAGAAGAAGAGCATGGTGAAGCCGAAGTACTGGCACAGAGGGTCCTCTCCGGGCCACGAGCCCTTCACGTACGTGGCGATGGTGACCGGGCTCGCCAGCAGCGTGCCCAGGAGGTCCGTGACCGCCAGTCCACACACGAGCGTGTAAAACGTGGTTTCTTTCTGTTCTCTGCGAGATTTGCAAAGAACCACGATGGCGATGAGATTCCCAACCACCCCGAAAATAAACATGATGGAAGGAATTGTCGGGACCATGGTCCTCCCGGTCATCGACTGATTATTCATGGTTGAGTCTTATTTAAAAAAAAAAAAACAGTCTTCTTTAAGGCTGGTGATTCCAGCTGGGAGCTGAAAACTGTGTTGCAAATGAATAAAGCCAAAACAACATGGCCAAAAGTTGTTTTTTTTTTAAATAAAATAAAAGTAATGAAAAACTAACCTTTATGTCATTTGGCCCACATCAGAGCATCCTCTCTTGGCTCCTGTGGATCAGAGGTTCTCTTGACTAACATATATTAAACCACTTCCATTCACCAGGACTAAACAGCCAGCAGTGAGGGCGCGAGGCTCTGCTTTGAGCTTCCTATAGGGTTCTGTCCCTCCCCTTGATTAGATTACACTGTCTTCATCAGCTGCTGAGTGTTTTTGAGGAATATCTGGCAACCAAAGTTCACAAAAGAGTAATATATTTACATTATAATGGGAAAAAAGTTCACTCCTTCAGGGATGATTAGATGAAAGTTGTGTTTTTGGTGATATTAGCATGATCTTGTGACATTTTGTGACAGTTGTTCTTTATTCCAAATAGGAAAAGACACAAAAATACGGTTGAAAAAAGCTTGTAGCCATATTAAGACTTTAATACAAGTCACCATAGAGCACTTCAGCTAAACAAAACTGTGTTAAATTGATTTCTTCATCATTGTTGTCTTCTTTTATGTCACTGATTGATTAGATTTGACAAAGTCTAACCAGTGAATGTCCTGACTTTGGCCGACTGGTTCATTATTCTGCCTTCAGATGATTTTGCAGATCTGCAAACTATCTGTGCAAAGCGATGGAAGATTCTAAACTCTTCCTGATATAATGACCGGAAGACCCGTCATATTAACTAAACTACAAATTCCAAACATGCCACTTTAGGATAAAAAAAATGTATCTAGAAGAGGTTAGGACCTCTTATAGCAAAATCTGCATATGCTCATCATTCAGAAGGACTGCATATATATCGGACAATCATGAATAATTACACATAACGATTGTCCAGTTGAATTATCAGTTAAAAGCTGCAACTGTTTAAGTCATTTATTGTTGAAACATATCAAAGCGTGTAAAATGATTTTGTTTTATTTCTTGAAAGCCAGTAGTCCTGGAACAATCTTTTTGTTATATTTTTGCCATTTTTTAGTCAAAATCAGAAACACAGTTTCTGCAGAAATGTGCCTCCTAGTTGTGGGTGGGACTGTTAGGGAAGGGCAACCCCTCACCTTTCCCCTCCCTGTTTTTGAGAGTTCTTTGTTTACACACTCTCCCACTAGTTTACAGCCCTGCACAACCCCAACCCAACATTACTGGTGCAACAAAAATGGCGAGCAATATTGGAGCTTGCTAGCCGTCTGCAAGTGGATGCATTGGAATGGAGTGGAGCAGGAAACTTGTCGCTGACCAAACGTACTTTCTACGTCACAAACACGCTATTTTTTCAAACAGCCTCTCTTAATTTTTCTTCTGATTCACAACAGTTTGAAATAGGAAATACTCAGCCAGCCTGAGCTTTGTGTATTTATAAATATCTTCCATCATCAGATGAATTCGACAAGAACATGCTAAAAACATAATGCCATTTTCATCAGAGAGGGTCTTTAATGCATACTAAAGAAAAGTATTCTAACTGGGTGTTGGAACAAATGAAGGGATACAAAACGTAATACCTTGATTTATGGGCTGATACTTTTGAGGTTGGCAACATTTTACCGACTAGCAATGTCTTGAGTTTAGACAGAGGTGTCTAGTGTTTACATCAAAATCATATGAAGGGTTGCGGTATGTTATCATAGTTCAATTTTTATGCAAAAATCAGGTCTGCCTCCAGCAGAAAAGGGTTTTTAATAGACAGAGAATGGAAACAGACCGGTTGCTAGACTTGTTAAAAAAATGCAAAACCAAAGAATGTCCCCCCTTCACACTTTAGTCCTTCCCTTCAACAGGTTGTAGCATATTAAAAGTTGTAGGCGTCGTGACCTGGAGTCCAGCTGTCAGAGTGACCAGAGTGACCCTGCTTGGTCAAAAAACCAAACAAGGAAACACTCTAAAGCTAAAAGCAGCCTTGAAAAAGCTGCTTGATGGCCTCCGCCTGCTCTTAAGTGCTTACTATACGTAACACCTGGCCTTAACATGTCAAACTTTGGAAAAAGGAAGCTTTTACGTAACTTAGTGTAAAAATAAACTTGTCTTGTTTGTAGCTGTGATTCTATAACAAGCCTCAGAGCAGAATGTGCTGTAAGTAGATTAAAAAGATTAAGATTCATATGAATGTGCTTTTCCTGGATTTGTTCTTGTGTTCAGATAACCTTCTGCAGGGTTTCAACTCTGACTAATGAACCCAATGTTGCTGAAAGAATGAGCTTTCCTGTAAATAATTCTGTTGCATTGAAGCAGGTCTTTTTAGTAATATTTTTGGTTATTTGGACTGTGAGGGGAGCAATGAACCGTTCAGACACACCGTGTCTTCTACTGCTTTAATTCAAGGGACAAACAACCATAGCATTGTGCCTGGAAAAGTTGTCAGGTTATAACAACTAAGAAAAGTCTCTTGTTTCTCCTGTTAGGAATTTGACTTTATCTAGAAACAACAACCTGGCAGGAAAAGTGGAAGAAAGTCGGAGAGTCGTGCTCTTTTTGGCAGATTTTTTTGATACAGTCCTGATTATTTACCATTAAAAACTGTAATTTTGTTTAATCTCAAGAATTTATGAGGTTATGTTTGGACTTAATCTTTGAAAACGGACAAATTTAAAAACAGGTTGGAAGACGCTCCAAAGATTTTTTTGCATTTTTTAGCATCTTCTGAGATCTTTGAGGTGCAGAAACCAATCAAACATTTTAGGAAAAAATATTTTTTCCCTCTTTGGATTAATATTAGCTGCTTTTTGACAAAAAAATATCTATTTATAGCCTGTCAAGTGGTGCCAGCCGAGTTCAATAAGGTGAGGCAACATTGGTCCGAATGAGAGAGAAAATGGATTTTGGTTCCGTACATCTGTTGGTATCAGAAAAAGCTTCCGCAGTTTTGAAGGATCGACAAAAAAAAGAAAACATTTCAAATTCTTGCTGATGAGGCAAGAGATTGTCCAGACTGGGTCACAGCAGTCCAGAAATGCAGAACATTGTGTGAATGCAGATGTAGGTCCCACTGGCATCACTTCTCTCTGCCAAGAGCACTAAACCAACACTACCGTTTAAATACGATCTCCAAAATTATTAAAACAAATGGTTTAAAAATCATTTTTTAGGTCTGAGAAAACTGCTGCAAATGACAAAAAACAAACCTATACATCTTCGTCAATGACATGAAGACATCAATCCATTCCGCCTTGTATTTTTCCTTCAGGCTGCTTTTGATGCAAATCTTTGCAGGGTTTCTCTGAGAGGATGAAGGATTCAAAGACATGAAAGTTTAAGTTGGAGCAAAAACACAACGCACACGTAGGAGATATTCTAACAAAGTGGGATCTTTCTAAAAACTGAACATGCAATAAAAAGAAGAACCCACTCTCTGTTAATTATTGGCACGTTTTCAAAAATAGCAACACAAGAAAGCAATGCCTTTCAAAACAATTTAAAAAATGGAATTTAAGTGACAAATGCTTTAAATATTTTTATATTCTTGTACTTCGTTTCATGTTTTTAAGTTTGATAGCAACGTTTGTTCTGTAAATTTAGATTTTTTTTGGGGGGGGGGGGGGTCAGAGTATTAGGCAAGGGCATTTAAGCCTCAGAAAAGTCCTGGGTTGTTGTGGTTCTCACATTCACTAAGTCTAAGAACAAAAAAAACAAAAAAAGAATGTCCTCAGCGAGTTAGAGGGTAGGCAACAGTTTACTTTGAGACGCTCTGTTGATTCCCATCATCTCTGAGAACAGGTCCAGGTGGGCACACTGTTGTCTCCCAGGACGCTCTGTGAGTTTGTAAAGTAAAGTTTGGAAAAAGTTGGGATGTGTTTATTTAGGGATCCGGAAGATTCAA
Source organism: Oryzias sinensis (assembly GCA_037389245.1). Classification (NCBI taxonomy): domain Eukaryota; kingdom Metazoa; phylum Chordata; class Actinopteri; order Beloniformes; family Adrianichthyidae; genus Oryzias; species Oryzias sinensis. The sequence goes on from CM074495.1 coordinate 7,081,759, forward strand.
AGATAACATCCGAACCTAACAAAGAGGCAGTTTAGGGAATCAGATGTAAACTGTTTGATCTGGCACTTATTTGCCAGCATAACAACAGAAACTATTTACTTCTTTGGTTTTATTTACAGCGAAAAGCTATTCAAACATGAGATTTGCACTCCATCGGAACAGTCAGTAATTTAAACCTCACTAAATGTAGGAACCTTGATAAAACGTGCACATTTTTCACATCTTTAAAGCTTGTAAAGCTCAAGATGACAAACGTTCCCAGTGTTGTAATGTGAAAAGAGAAAAAGTCCAACAGTCTCTGCTGTGTACCTGACACGAGTGATTCCCACCCAGTCCGAGAGACATTATGTGATTGCCGTGGCAACAGTCCAACAGCTGGAAAAGGAAGTTTCCCTAAAAGTGTTAATCAGCTAAAATAATCCAGATGTCACGGAAAAACAGTAATATTACAGGCAGCTGCACAAGTGTCACATTTATTGTTAGCGGGGGTAATCATTGCCAGGGAAGAGAACTCAGAGGCCCACTTTGCTAATCATTAAATGAAAATCGTTTCTCATTAATGCGGTGGACAATAGCATGAATATTTATGGAGAAAATGCAAACGTTTGGCAGAAGACAAATGAGGACGCAGCAGCTATTTGGGGAAGAGGAAAAAATCACTGACCATCAATTGTGACAAAAGAAACGGAAATACATGCAGTTAAAAAACGAAATGAAGTTTGTTTAGGTGCTTTTCAGAAGAGAGTACATTCAGAAAATCATTACGATAAAAACATATCACTGAAAGCATTATTCTACTAAGCTAATGCTGTTATTTTATCTAAATAATCTGTAACGCTCTAATTCTTCTCGGATTATGTCAAATCAAGTGGCTTTCCCTGAGCTAAAATTTACAGCAATGAATAATTATAAAAAGAAAATTCTTCAGTTTTAATTTCTGACATTGACTTGTAACAGCTGCTCAAGATAAATAATAATTTAGAAATATTTTCCAACAATCAGTTCTGGTTTCATACCAAATTATAGTGCAGCTTTTATGTTCTCATCAACAGGTTACAAGAGAAACATGATAAGAAAGATAGTAAACCCATAAAACTGAAAGATGCTTTTATTTTAGGGACCAAATGAGTTTTCTCTAACATTGATTTGTCACTGCTTCACACTGATCAGAACAATGGGGAAAAGTCAGTTGCTTAGCCTTTAAGCATCCAAGAACAATATGAAGTTGATAACCTGTGCAGAAAAAAACATTATAAAAACTCTAAGTACAATCAAATCCAAGTATTATAAACCTTTTATTTAAAAAATGTCTGCAAATGCTTCACAGTCTGCAGTGAAGAAAACTTGACATTAATTTTGAGGCTAAAAAAATTCACAAACGTGTTTTTTGATGACGCCCATAAATCAATACCTTTTGGAACAGCCTCAACGATACTTTCATAAGAAATCAGTAGATTTAATAATGAAGTCATTCAAGTCTACATGTCAAAACAGTTTGCAGATGTTTAGAGGGCATGGGTTTCATCTGAGTACACGTCATCTTATTCCTTTCAATCTTTTTTTTCCTCTTTACTTTGTGCCACTTTTTTTCAAGTTATGCCACACTCAGGGTGTTAAACTTTAAATAGAAATGTTCAGTTTATCTGCCAAAAAAAAAAGAAATTCACACAAAAGACAGAATAATACTCAAGAAGTTATTTGAAAAGTGTCTTGAATGTTTTTCCTTGCATAATGTCACCATAAATTACCTGGAAATGTCACGTGATTTGCTCCTGCTCAAAGATTTGTAAAATTTGGGTCGGAAAACTAACAAATCCTTTGCTCTAAGATGGAAATTATATCATCATGGTCTGTAATTTAACTGCATTTGACTAGCGTGTGCTATGATGCTACTGGTACATTCTTAAGGAAACACCAAAGATCTGATCAGATTGCTTTTATTTTTATTTTAGATGCATAAAAATATGAAGCAAACACCCATAAATTAGGATTTATACCTTTGTTAATAAAAAAATATATATTTTTGCAGTTTAACAGTTTAACAGATTAATTTCTGGTCATGGCAGAATGACTAACGAACCAATAAGAAGAAAAAAACAGCTTCTAATTTCAGGTGTTCATTACTTCAATATATGACTCCATGTCAGAACTGATAAAGGTGTTTGTCTCCTCTGGACTAGAAATGTAGATAAATTAAACATTATTTGTTTTTAGTTATCCCTGTAAAATGTGATGCGAAAGAGCTTGATTAAAACTGAAAGACTAATAAATTTGTTTCCCTGGCGATTGGCCAAGAGTAAGATGCAGCAAAACAAACAAGAAGCGCATTTTAATCTCCTGTGTTTCACATGTTAGGACAAGAAATTCGTTTTTTTCTTATCCCAGATGTAAAACAAGGATGAAAAAACTTTCTTTTTTTATTTAAAATCAAATCAAAAATAATACTGATTATTCAACAAAGTATTGCCATTGAAAAAAATACATTTAACACATTGTAATCTATGTGTCTCAGTTCTACAAATAATATTGCTTTAAACACAGCAGCAAATGATGTTTTTATGAGATTTGTCGATGTTGATCTATCTCAACCAACACCCCCCACCCACCCACCCCGCTCCATGAAAAAACCCAAGTGTAAAACACTTAAAAGGCTCTGGGAATCGGTGCCACTCATGTGAATGTCAGACTTCCTGATAACTCACCTGGATGGCCTCATCATTAGATGTTGACGTGGTAACCATAGAAAGATGCTTCAGGTCTATTAGGTCTGGGCTCATGCAGGATTGCCTTCGAACACGCATTTTGTTCAAAACTCTTTCACACAGCGGACCGCATCAGTAGATGATGGAGCTCTTCAGGTTTGGATGACGTGTTCCTGTTAAACATTAAGCCTTAACTGGAAGCAGTTGAAGCAGCAGAAACAGGAATTCCAATTCCATTTGATGTGCTTTTGTTTAGCCAAATAAGCAAAGACAGTGAGTTGAGCTAAATCACAATTCAGCAGTATTCAAGTAGAGTAACAGTAAGCAAAAGAACATAGAAATGATCTCTTTGGGTTATTAAAGAAGGAGGAAAAGTGACAGAAAAACCTAAATTGAAAACATAAGAGGCTAAATTGAGATTTTTCCACATAATAAAATGAATTTACTAGCTTGGGCATCCTTCTGTTTGCTGAAAGATCCACTGTTGCACTGATGGGTCAGTCAGGCTCTATTTCAAACGAGGATAAGAAACACATTCATTGCTTTTCAGCAAAACTATGAAAACATGTGCTGCTGTTTTCTAAAAGCCACTGGATCACAATGGGTCTTGTTTTGCCCCATACTTATTCATCCTGAGATGCATGCTGGGCTTTTTTCCCAAGACCATGTGCTGAATACTGAATAGAGGCAGCGTAATGTGAAATGAATGCATTCTGTGCTCCACAACAACAGCTTTTTCTCCTCTGGAGATCGATTATCTTTTCCCTTTCCAAACAAGCGCAGAGCCACAATCTATTTTCTAGAAATGTGGTTCCATATTAGCTTATGCAACACTTACTAAATTTGCACCGTCTGATTTTAAAGATTATCAGACTAACGGTAAACTTGTGTTTTCCTCTGTGATAGTAAATCCATTCCTCTGCAGGCAAAGAAGATAAAAATAAGAAAACATTGCACACACACACACACACAAAGCAAAAGAGAAGTAAAAGTTGTAATAGTACGAATATTTTAGAGCTTCCCCTGTATTCCTGAACACAATATCAGCAAATCCTTAATGAAAAGAACTCCTTTTTGGACATACTGCAACAGTTTTCTCCAAAGGTCATGACACACAAAAAGCAACATTTTCTTTTATACAAATAAGAGTTTATTTCTTTTGACCCAGATGTCCAGTCACATCTGAAAAATGCAATAAATGATATATACAAAAGTAACAGGGTTGCATGCCAGTTTTGTATAGAGAAAAGCTTTTAACACAGAGCTCACAGAATCTCTACGCCTGCTGAGCTGCAGCTCTGGCAGCTAAGCGCTCCTGTTTCTCCTGCTCAGCCTTCTGCCTCGTCTCCTGCTCCCTCTGGATCAGCTGCCTCCTCTCAGCCTCCCAGCTCTGTACCTGGCTCAGGTACTCCTCCAGGTCTGGCTTTTCTGCATCAGCCAGCTGCTGCTCACTCATAGCTGTCACCGAGGCCTTGAAGGAGGCGGGCTCTACTTTACCACGAGACTCAAGCTGGCTCATCAGCTCCTGGAGACCAAGAGAAACAAGAGGTGGTTGAAAGAACAAAACATTTGACATCCTTCAGCGTTTTTATCACAGCTTACACTTTCATGTTTGTCAGTTGCAAGATGCTTCAAAATCCTGTTTTTCTTTTTAACTGTGTGCAGGTCTTGAACTTGACGCCTTCAACATGAACTCTTTAAATGAGCATTTGTGGTGTTTACAACACAGAAGCAGTTTCATTTTACTTCCCTTTGGCCTTAATTTGTGCAAATTCGACAGTGGCTAATGAAAGTGGGGCCTTTTTAAAAGACCATTAAAAAAAAGGCCCAGATTATGAAGCTCATTTGCCTCACACATGAGGATGTGTATACAGAACAGAAGCATTGTTAAAATAAGAATAAAACAATTAAAAATATATACTTTGGGGTCTTGTTTGGGTCAAGAAAAACTGCGGTAAGACATTTTTTCAATGAAAAACACTAAAAAAACACTAAAAAACAAAACAAAAGCATTACCACAAATTAAAATGTAATAGTTCCTGGATCAAAACAAATACTTTGCGTAGATGAATGCTGTCAATTTGGAATAAACGGCTTTTATCTGTGGTTTTAGTTATTGATTATCTGCACAAGCTAAATTAAAGTGCCTTTAAATTTTATGGGGTGCTTTATCCTTCTGCATTTATCCAATTTAAAAGGAGATTTTAAATGATTCTTAGAAGTGTGAAATCATTAGATTTACAAAATACCAAGAACTTAATCCGTTTATGGAGAAAGCAAAGGGGGATTTTGGTCATTCTTGCTCAACCATTCATTAAATTTTGCCAGAAAGTTCTGACTTTTATTGCTGAAATACACTTTTTGTCTTTTACCACATCACGTTAATATGCAACTCTTGAAAGAATTACAATGAAATTCCACTTCTCTGGTTCTACATACATGTAGCAACTGTTGATATGATTCATTAATACTCTCTGGGTTTGTAAAAAGCTTCTTTGAAATTAATCTAATGACATTTCTATGGGGAAAAATATATATTTCTGACTTTGATTTTGCAACATGTCCCGTTTGAAAAGCTGAGGTCTGAAATGTTTCTCATAAATAAACTAAAGAGAGAGAATGTAAAATGGAATTCAGGAAATCCCATTATAGCATTTATAAAGAAACAAAAGTTCACCTCAATACTTTGTAATGCAAGACTTTGGGTCAGGGAATGTTATGAGATGCAACTTTTCCTTTCATTTTAAAATGAGGCCACAGTGAACTGCTCACTCATATTTAATTGAAAAAACTCAACAGCTATGCTCCAGACATAACAGGAAGCAGGGAAATCCTTAGAAGGAAAACTACCGTAAATCCAGCTGTGCGCACAAACTTGAAGCTTCTAACGACGGCCGCTCACCTCAAATCTGCTGACATACTTGGGGAGTTTGGCCTTCTCGGCCAGATCATCTTCATCTACCTCCTCTTCCTTCTTGTCGTCTTTTTCTAACTGGTCTCCAGAGGAGTCCGTGTGTGACGACAACTCCTGCAGCACGGCGTTCACAATGTCCAGCTGGAAAACAACAAAACCGTATTCAAATGTTGGGTTGTGACTTTTACTCTACAGAGATGCAGTTCCCGCATGATTTAGGAGTTTAATGACTAAAGAGGCCTGACTCCTAGCTTGACAACTCACCTTTTAATCCCAGGAAGGGAATAATTAACGGTGGCCTAAGGCAGCAGCCAAGATATAATACATCCTCTCTGTCCTGCTGCGTTACTCTCTCCGTCTACATTATTGCCAGGTGGCTTTGTGACAGCAGCTGTTTGCTTTCTGTGGAGCTGATTCTCACAGACACCTTACATGCTCCAGGCTTCTGCAGATCTCATTAGATGTGAACAGAGATTGAGTATTAGAGTGGACAGCGCAGCTCATAATAGAGATGCTACCACCAAGCATGCATCCGTTCAGGTGCATCCGAGCAAACTCCGACTGTCCTACGTTTGTCATTGTCCATCTGATTGTCATTATTGTGAAAAAGCATTTTTTCTTTAATAATGTGCTTTTATTGCATGTTTATTGCACCTAAGTTATTTAGATATTAATGCAGCTTCAATGTTGCAGTCTACTTTAACAAAAGTATGCCCAATAGTTCTTTAATTCATGAATGTAGAAAAAAAAAGACTATTTGTCTTTATGTTTAAAAAACATCCACATGATATAAAAGAAATAATACATTTTTTTATCTTAATTTGGGGTAAATATTCTATAGACTAAAAGATATTTTACACATTCAACCTTTTTGATGAGTTTTTGGGGTTAAAGAAGTTCTCTCTCCTTCTTGAAGGAAGAAGATTTTAAGTCACCAACACAATGAGAACCTTCACCAACATTGTCCTGTGAAACTGTCACAGCATACAAACATAATAATCTAAACATATACATGGTGGTAGTATTATGGTCAGGGGTTGCTTTGCTGCTTTAAAGGTGGATACATTTTCATGAAGTTGTGAATTTTGCCCTCTTAATTTCCTAAGTGTGAGAATGTCCTACAGTCTGATTACCAGTTATCTTAAATGTTTGATGTAAATGATTATCACTTCTAGATTTATGGGGTAATTATTTCTTACATTAGGTCTGGTTAGTTTGTACTGTTTTTCCTGACTTGGGAAAATAAAGGAATGTACTCCAATTATCAAAAATTGTAACTACAAAATTCATTAAAATTTAAATAACTGAGTTCATTAAGCTAGAGAAATATGTATAAGTATCAAGGAGATGGTAAATAAAATCAGAATAATTGGCAATAAAAAAATTAATTTACTGTCTTGAAAGAGATGAAAGATTTGACGTCATTTCCATGATGTAACCCAAAGCATTGTGGGTATGAGTGGCTAGAACATGCCGATTGCGACAGGCAGGCTAGCCTTAGCTAGCGGCAAAAATCGATTGACTGAGACAATGGCAAGAAGGTGTTAGAGACTGCAAGGGAGGCTGGCGGTCAAATAAAGTCAGAAAAAAGTATTTATATTGTCCTCAAATAACTGGAAGTATTGAGGGAACATTGAACAAACAGGTCCAGACAAATTCACTTAAAGGTTTTTTCCAGTGACATAAAGATTACCCATATTTGTTCCTCCTATAAATGTCATCTCATGAAAGATATCATGTGCATTTAGGTAACCTGGGTGAACTGCCGTTTTTCCATAAAGCCGTTTCAGAAACCAAGATGTGGAAAATATCTAATCGCAAAGAAAGGCCCTAAAGAAGAGCTTCATGGAATCAAAGTTCTGATAAACCAGCCATTTAGGAGCTGGCAGCAGAAATCGTGAACTTTCTGTCAACACTTGACTTCTTTTGGCATTTTTCACTCTGGTCAATAGCCGACGTGCCTAATGAGCTCATTTTTGGCTCCAAAACATTCAGGAGTCTGGATGGATTCATATAAAAGCGAACCAGCGCGTCACACGTTGTCAGTCTGTGAGGTTAAGTAAATTCTAATCAGATTTTATGGTTAGTGCAATCAGTTTTTTTCTTCTTACTGCGTCTTTGGACAGCTTGACATCACCCACGTCGGCGGCCGCCGCCTCCATGACGTCCAGAGATCGTCCCAGATACCCTCGAGCCCAGAAGAGCGGCATACCCTTAAAGACGTTGTGTATGCCCTTTAAAAACTCCACCTTGCCTGCGTGAGAAGGATGGAGACAAGCATCTAATGAAAGACCGCTGGATGAATCAGTCAAGACTACAGACGGAGGAAAACAAATGCACACCAAGAAGAGCATTTCCAAGAAGCTGAGCGCTGAGGCCGACGGTACTGTGCTGCTTCAGTCCACACAGGAGCAGAGACGCTCCCAGAGATCTCTCCTCTAAGATCTGACCAGACAAGAATCAGAGGTTTGATGGCTGCGTTCAAACATTCACACCAATAACTTTAAGGAAACGACTATTTGGACATAATGAAGGAAAAGGTGAGAGATTGTGTGTGGTCACTCACAGTAAGTTGTGGTTTTGCCGACAGATAATTGCTCAAAGCGTACAGAGACAGGATCTGAGTGGAGTGGAGGTCAAACGCCTCCTGAAGCATGATTTCTTCAACCACAAAACACGCACCTTCAGTTGGAGGAAGGAGGAAAAAAAGACCATTTGTAATTGCTCTAAATTTCCACTTTTGGTCAAAGTTGAGGGTAAAAAACAAGAAGAAAAGTCATTTCTAATAAAAACCTTTTTCTAAAATTATGTTTTATTCATTGTCTCCTATTTCCAGCAGGCAAATAATCTTTCTATAACTAAACTTAAATTTAAATGTTATGAGCAAGAACACTCTAGAAAAATGTTTTTTCTTTACTCAATGAGGGATCTTACACAAATATCTGACCTAAAACATTGTGAAAGTCTTACTCTTAAAATCTTTGTCCTTAATAAATGAATCCAGGAGCAGGTTGAAGGTGAAGTCATTTGGAAATATCCCATACTGGACCTGCACACACAAACAAAAGGATTTCGAAAGAATAGTTTCATCTACTTCTCCATTTTTTCATCAAAAACTTTGAGGATACAAAAAAAAACCTAAAAGTAAATTAGACAAGGACAGAAAAAACATCTTTCAAAAAGCGGCTGTGTCATCTTCAACCAAAACTGCAGATACTTTCATGTATTCAAAACATTTAATGTGAATTAAAGCAGACGCGGAGACAAAAAAAAAAAAAGACTACATCACATTGTGCGGCAGTACCTTGTTTTTTAGCGTGTGCAGGGCTTTATCTTTTGCTCCATATTTCAGACACTGGCGGATCCAACTGTGAATGGTCCAGTCTCGCAGGTACCAGCAGTTTGGGCTGTGGCGAAACCTTCAGAAATGAAATCAACAATCCTCAATAGAATGCAGTTTTCAATTCATAAAAAGTTTGACACACTGCCGTAAAAGAAACAGGAAAACTGGAGAGAAGAAAAGATTGCTGATGTCTCTAGTTTAGACATTTCTGCTGCTAAAGTAACGAATCAGTACTTTTGTTTGAACGATTACATATTCAAATGCAAAATCTGTTTAATAGTTCCAAAAGGATCCACAAACTTTCCAAGATGGATCAATAGTTTGTTTCTCAGTCATTCCTAAAACTCAGCACTACTCGAGGAACATGCTACAAGCAGCAAATGCAAGAACGGCTGCAGATTCCAGAGGAAGGAGTAAACAGGAAAAGTCTGGAGTTGCCCTGAACAAAAAAAAAAAAAAAAAAAGAACCCATGTGCCTCAACGTAAACCAAAACAGACAAACCGAACAACTCACTCCAAGAAAAACACGCAAGTTGGCACGATAAAGAAAAGTAAAAGGATTTTCACACACAAAAAAAAAGATGCAGAAGAGTAAAAATGGTTTCTCGTACTTGTAAAGATAATACTCTGCTTGGTCAACTTCCTCTCTAGATGATATGTTGTCAACAAACTGTAACAGAAAACGTAGTTACTAACAATCAAAATGAGTTAAATGGACTTAAGTGAACATACATCTTACCCGTGAGACTGTCAGCGAGCTGACAGGGAAGTTCCTGTCATACGTTCTGTCCATCATGCTGGCCAGTGCAGCTGAAGGTCAGAAACAGAAAATGTTATCCTTTACCGACATTATTTATTTTAGAAATGTTTAGAAATATTTGTGGCTGATTCTATTTTTAAAACAAATTAAATGGGATTATGAATACGTCTGTCCATTTAAACTCATGAACACATGGTGCTGCAGTTCCCCCAAGTGGTGACTGGATGATATTACAATAATGTGATTTCTTTTTTTCTTTCTTTTTTGGAGCTGGAACTATAATTTAGCTATTTATAACTTAGCTAATAATTAGGGGCGGCCGTGGTGCAGCGATAGGGCGGTTGACCCATGATCATAAGATTGCAGGTTTGATTCCCACCTTGCATGCCCATGTGTTGAAGTGTCCTTGGGCAAGACACTGGAGCCCACCTTGCCTCTAAAATAAGACAGTTGGCGCCAGTGTGTGAATGTGTGTGTGAATGGGACTGTGTAAAGCGCTTTGGGCCTTCGAAAGAAGGTAGAAAAGCGCTATATTGGTATGTACCATTTACCATAATTCTGCCACAAATCTTGTAGTAATACTAACATTTGTTGAAAAGTTTTTTATTTTAATCAATCAGTTAGAGCTATAAGGGAAATCTGCTTTTCCTGTTGTAATTTATTAGTCATGTATACTTATAGTACAATGTAACCAGCACTACAAACAACCCATTATAAAATACATCATATTTAAAAATATATATATATAAAATCGCTGGATTTTTAGCACATTTCTAAACTGCAGGATGTTCTTATCAGTTCCTGTCTTGAAGTCAACATCACGGTGTCCACGTGGCCGTAATTACCCAGCGTGCCAGTGTGACTTTGTGATCCCGGGATTGTGTAAAGAAAAGACGGTGCGTGAACCCGTCTCGTGTTTTATTACCCAGGTTGTGGGGCTCGGTCATCCTTGCCTCCCATACTTTAGGGTCAGTGTAAGCGGCAGAGAGCAACCATCGTCTGGCTGTAAAGACAGAGAGTAAACCAGTTAAACAGACAGGAAGCTGCAGCACAGAGGGTGGAATATTTCTACGTCGAAAAGATAGAACCGCCGAATCAAAGTCGTGTTTAGATAAACAAACTGTTAGCATGGAAGCTGATGACATTTAGCTTCTGTCGCTTCAACTACAACAATCGCTTCAAACGACGTGAGAGGAAAAAACAATTGAAACACAAACGGATAGTGGCACCATAGCAAAGCACATGGCTTAAAAAGAAGTTGGACAGATTTACCTGAGAGAAATGGGGTTAAACTTTTACATTTGACAGACAAACATCGTTTGATCAAGGAGGCTGCCATCTTGGACTAAACCATTAGGTAGCCAGTGCGGGGGATTAGGACATACCAAGTCGTAGAACCAATAATAGAAAAAAATAAATAAAAAATAATGACTGTTCATTTGAGAGTAAACAGTGATACTTTTTTCTGTTATTCTGTTTTAAATACTTTTTTCTTTTTTCCCGACTAAACCTGTATATCTTTAGTTCAAAGTAATCTGGTCATCATTCTCTGGTGATCTTTCACATCTCATGAAATACATAAAAAAACAAGTATTTTCATGAGGTATAATCAAAGGACAAAAAACATTTTACAGACCTACGAACACGTTGGACATCTCAGATATTGTTGGGTTAAAAATCTGATTATGGGCTGGAATATCTAAAACAGTTATTGGATAATCAGATTTATGAGGTGCATTTAAATGGGTTGGTTATGATTATTATGATGGTCTGGTCAATTATTAGACTTTGGTAGTCATGGAAACAGGATCTTCAATTATTTCGTATTGAACCACTTTGCAACAGTAAATAATTGTTGCTGCTTTTCAACTGCATTACATGACCAAGTTCAAATTTCACTATCCTGCCAATCAGAAAAAAAGCAATAAAAAATTTTCCGCAAAGCAGCAAGTTTTAAAATTGCTTTTCTTAAAAAAAAAAAAAAAAACAGAAAGAAGATTGTCCTTGAATACCAAATATTTCTTATTCTTCTTTTTATTTTACTTTTTACTCTTGTTTTCTTTTACATGAGTGCCTTGCACAAGTAAAGTTAAAAACAGAATTTTCTTTGTGGTTAATGAGCATAAAAACCAGGAAAGAATGTGGTTTAGGTGTGTTTCTTTACGGAAAAAAAAACTTTGAAGACAAGCCCACAAAGAGGTCAGCAGAGGACGCTCTTTAAACAAAGAGAGGACTGACCAGATCCTGCATGAAAATGCAGAGCGCTTTGCTTATTGACACAGTTCCTCAAAATTATGGGTTAATTCCTAAACTGATTAGACATTATTTTTCTAGTAAAATTAGCCGACAACAGTTCTAATAAATACATTAAAATTTAAAAACTGTGGCCTGACACTATCATAGTTCTGCTCATTTTGATGCAAGATGTATAAAAATACCAGAAAAACTTCCTTTTGGACGTTTTGGAATGTTTTCTGTTAGAAAAGCAGAATTTTCCCTCTGCATCCACTGATCTGAGGTCAACATGCAGTTGATATTTTTGTAAGCTCCTTGGCTGTGAAGAAAAGTAGGTGATGGGTTGAAACTGGGGTGGGACTGTTTCATCAAACAAAAAGCAAGATTACCTTTTTTGAGAGGAGAATCGAGATGAGTTCACACAAAGCAGTCCTCTTTATTTGCTCCATTTTCTTTCTACTAAATGTGGTTTTTTTTGTCCTGTGGTTATTCCCATGTCTGCTTGTTGGTGAGATTTACAGAAAATGTATTTCAACAAAAGTCGGAAACTTGTCTCTGTGTTTATGTTATTTCAAAAAGGTTTGTGTTGTGGTGCAGAATACCTAAGAATTCAGAAGTATTTGTTTTCATTATCTGTCTCCTCTTCCTTTTTTATGCTCTTTGCATGTGACTTTGTGCACGTAGGTGAGTAGAAAGACATGTGACACCAAAACAGCATTGTGTTAAGCATGTGAAAACAATAGTGTTGGGGAACATCTTTTCAAGAGGTTTGAGGCAGGCCCAAAGCCACAATGGGCTTGGAATTATGAAGTCCCCCAACAGTGTAACCATGAAGACTATGACTAGGTTAAGTCACAGATTTGGTGGACAACTCTTTAAATACGTATTTTACCCACTTCGACCATCTTTTGATCTATTTTAAACAGTTCCAGTAGTCTATTAATCATGATTATGCCATATTTAGCCCAAATTGAAACAATCTGCATCGTTTTTCGGAACAAAGTTTCTGCAGAGCGGCAGAAATTTATTAGAAGTTTTCCTCTGTGTCGTGGGAAGAACTGTTGGCGCGGAGCAGCTCGGCCCCCATTCCCATCACCCATAACTGAGAGTGCTCTGTTTACAGCCCCTTATACATTCCCAACCTAACATTACCGGCGCAATCAAAAAGGCTAGCAGTATTGGAGGAGTCCAGCCATACAGTTTAGAGCCATATGTCAGCTCAGACAAGAATAAATAATGACAGAAATGGATCTAATCATCTACAAGTCTTGGGTCAGAATGGAGCAGAGCAGGGAGCTTTTTTTGCGCCTGCTCCTGATTTACACAATGTCAATAAAGAATAACTCAGAAATATAGTTTGAGTGTTTACCCGCTGTCAGCTATGCACCCATGACTAGAAAGGAAAAGAATTAGCGATACATACAGAAGGTATAGCAAAATCCACCGACCAGGACCACCGACTGCCAAGGATCACTCTGTATGGCGAACTTGCATCAGGCCAGCGAGATAGAGGGGCACCAAAAAAGAGATACAAAGACTCTCTTAAGAAATCCCTTGGTGCTTGTAACATCAACCATCGTCAGTGGTCTACTCTGGCAAAAGACCGCGACACCTGGCGCCAGTACGTCAAAGACGCTGTCTCCTCTTTTGAAGACAAGTGACGGACTAGGCTAAAAGACAAACGGCAAATGAGAATAGCCGGCCTCACGACTGCACCGAATCCAGAACAGACTTTCACCTGCAGACTCTGCTGCAGGATCTGCCTTTCCCATATTGGATTGCTCAGCCACGAGCCAGCTTGTAGAAGACGTGGAGAGCCCTCTTCATAATCTTCGTTTACGAAGCCTCGCCATGATAGCAAAATCAGCCACATATGCATAAAACCAAAGTTAGTCTTGAATCTTTGTGACAATCTTTGTGACAACGACCATCATGGCAAGCAAATCTTAAAAGATGCCATAAATACACAGAAAGTTTCTCTTCAGAAAGTTCTCATTTTCTGGTCAGATTTGTCATTTGTTGTTTTCTGTTTCACATATAAAATTAAGAGCTCCACAGTCTTTAAAAAAACAACTACTTGATTTATAGAATGCCAAGTAGAAAGGGCCTTCCTTTTTTTTAATATACTCCAATTTCTTTGACTAAATTGTTATAATTTACTCATCAAGTAAAACTAGGAACATTGGAAAACGTAACTTTCCTGATGTCAATATTTATTCTCATTTAAATTCTCTGTTAGTGACAAAACCATCATAAACTTTTTAATTTAAAAGGGAAAATTAATTGATATCTGGTTGATTCCGTCCTGGTTGATGTGATTAAACGCATATTTGAAAATACATAGAAACAGGTCATCTGTCATCAATTATTTAAGACAAGCATGGGGAAAATATTTAGTTCAAGCACTATATTCTTTCTTGAAAAACATCTAAAATATAAGTATTAGAACTACAAAGTACTAAATAAGTAAAATCCAAGTCAGCATAATAATAAAAATTATATAAAAACAGGTTTAAAACTGTTACAAGTACTAATATTTTAAATAATAATAAAAAGTAGCTTTAAAATAAACACAATGTTAAATTTCAATAAGCGTGAAAAGGGTGACAATAAGCGTGATAAGCTTCTCTTTACTGAATATTTTTTAACCCCATAACATTGTATTTTTTTATTTAAAAGTTCATCATTTTTATGAAAAAATCAGGCATACCTCTAATCTTTTGATTTTGTGTGAAAGCAAATATGGCCAACACTTGTTTTTTTTAAAAGTTTTTTTAATATTTTACTTTCATTTTCCAACTGTACACTACACTAAATGTGGTACAAATCCAGATATTCAGACAACGTTGTTACCAGCATATGAGAACAATCATGTTCAATTAACATAGAAGAAAAGAGGAAAGAATAAACAAAAATGAGGAAAGAAGAAAAAGAAAGAAACAATGCATGCAATTAGGGGGAATATTTAAATGAAGGTATTATTTGTATCACTTATTCTGTAGGCATTTTAAGTATAGTCTTGCCAAATATTTCTGGAATTTTTTGTCCTATGAATCGTATTTGCCACTAACACTATTTTGTTCAGGTACCTCTCAAAATATGGGGCAGCAGGAGACATTTATTGTAACAAAATGAGTTTCTTTGCAGCCAGCATCAACATGCTGCTGGTTTTTTAGAAAGCCTGTCTCATCTGCTGCTGATTACCTGGATCAGGTGTGTTTAGCCAATAAGGAGCTTCAACGGCAGGTTAGTTGGAAAACATGTAGGACACCGGCCCTCGAGGCCTAAAGTTAATAAAACCACAAGAAGAAGAAGAAGAAGAAGCAGAGGCCTAAAGTTTGATGGTAAACGAGATCATTCCAGTGAACGCTTCACAATTTGAAGTTCTTTAGACACAGACTTATCTTTTTTCTTGAATGGGATTCAAAGTTTAGACTTTAGGGGAAAGCGGAACATCACCGGTGAGAGTCATGGAGCTGTGTTCCTGTTCTCCTGTGCGTCTGCCTCATGTTCTCTCATGTTTCGGTTCATTAAAAACCACAGCAGAGCCCTCTCGCTCATCCAGTCAGGAGCTGGAGTCAGGAGTCCCCAAGATACCATGATGATGAAGGCGAGAGGAGCTGACTTTTGCGGCCAGCCTTTCTGCGCTCCCTGCGGCTTTTCTTGCTGCCAGCAAACTGGGATCAGAGCGTGTGTAGGTGAGGAAAGGAAAGAAGAGGAGGATGTGAGAACTTCCTCAAACTGTTTGCAGTTTCAACCTTTGGGACACGGTGGTCGTGGCTGGTAGAAAAAGAGAAGCTCCTGTTCTGCATTTCATCAGACAAAAATGACAGTGTTTACCTGAACTGGCACAACAAAGTTCCAGTAACAATGCTTGCTATGAAGTTATTTTTAACATAGTGGATGTTTTTTTTTTCACTCCTAGCTTAACATGTGATTTAGCAGCTATCCCTTAAAAACTGATTTTTTTCATGCTTCCATTTTCTGTGAGCTTGACTGGGAGCCACACACACATCTTTTGTCTGGGACACCCACTGTGTTTTTGTGCTCGTGTTTGATGGCCAGCTAAAAGAGAGACGAGGAGAGGTGTTTTCTCTTCCTCTTCCTCTGCTTTGAAAGAGAAGCACAGGGAGAAATGCAACCTCTCCGAAACTTACAGCAAACATCTTTTAAGGTGGAGGACGACTGGAATCTTAGCTTTTATTCATCTTTTAAAGGCTTTATTGTTATTTGGAAGACACGAACAGGAGGCTCTCTGCAGGTTCAAGCTTTTATTTTTGTTCAAAAGAATTATAATCAATATGTAGCCATACAAGAAAAGACACACTTTATCCTTTAAAAAATAAACTAAACAACAAAGATTTATACTTCTGAAGTAAAACACCAAAAATCACAGTTTATTTGTTAAAGACTTTTTTGATATTTTGTAAATTAAATGTTCACAGTTTTCAACTCTCACAAAAAAATGATAAAGGAAGTCACCTCAAAATCATGTGCAATCAATCACCTGATCAATAATACTTTTTCAGTTTTTAGAATCAAAGATTAAAGGAAGTTAAAACACATTTGTGTCAACACTGTAAAATAAAGTACAAAAATATGCAAAGATTTAAATACATTTTTGACTAATATTTACAAAATACTGCATAATAATCCCAATTTTGCATTTTTATCAGTGCATGACACGTTTTAAAAGTAAAATGTTTCACAGCAATTTGTTTTACAGAATATCCTGGTGCTACACAAACTTTTTAAAAATGTTTTTTCAAAATTTTTTTAATGTATGTACTGAAACATCACCTTTATTTTCTTGTTTTAAAACAATGTCAGTAAACTCTTTTTCTGTGACTTAACCCATAAGTACCCAGACCAATTTAAAATAAAATGATGTGTATTTTACCACAAACCAAGTGGACCACAGAATGAATTTCTGATATTTTTCTGTTACACTGATGACAGAGTGGGTTCTTATTGGTTCATCTGAACTTCTCCCATTCTTTAAACTTCACTTGTGTCAAGAAGTGGTCTACTCGCAATCTGAATCAACATCTTCTGCCTGCAGTTTCCTTTGCCCTGCCTGATCTTGCTTAGAATCTTCTGAAACGGACACACATGTTAGTACACGAGCTGTTTTGCTGTTTTGTTTTTGCTTTTCTCCGTCAACAGTAGGATCACACAGCTCAGCTGGTTGCACCAGTTCCACCTGGCTACCAGTGGAATCCACTTTTCTCTCCTCCTCTAGTTTCTCATCTCTTAAACTTTTCTCAGACTTTTCTTGCTCCTGCATCGACCTCAGTTCATCTGGACATTCCTGTTGTTTCTCCTCCAGCTCAGAGACGTACTGCTCCTGACTTGCAGGCTCCTGCTGGTCCACCTCAGGGCTGTACTGACTTCTTCTGTACAAACTCTCCTCATCCTCCTCCTCCTGGCAAGAGCTTCCAGGGACACTCTCGCCATCAGACTGGGAGAGGCGGAGGCCGGGCTTCTGCGAGAGGTCAAACGGCTCCTCTTGGCTGAAGTGAGAGAGGAGCCCCATTGAACCGGAGAGGCACAGACCTCCTCTCTGCTGAAACACTGAAGACAGAAAAAAAATGTCTCAGAATTGTGGTCTACTGAGCCAACCCCTCATTTCTGACATTTGCATCCTTACATCTCTCATCCAACCCTCTGTCCATGACCCCATGTTTGACCTTCATGTGTCTGGTGAGGTTTCCCTTCAGAGTGAACTTGCTGGGACAGTACAGACACTTGAAGGGCTTGCTGTCTGAGTGAAGGTGCATGTGGCCCATCAGGTTGTGCATTCTGTTAAATTCTTTGCCACAAAGCTGAAAAGAAAACACAATTTTAACTTCATTCTAAAGTCCTACTCTGATCATCTTTTGATCACCTGTAAAAGCGTAAGCCTGCCCTGATTTCCCATCATCCCTTTATTTACACTCTTCCACTAGTTTGGAGCAATCCAGCCGTACAGTTATGAGCAGGATGCCAGCTTGGATGAAAAAATAATGACGTACATGGATTTATTTGTCTGCAAGATGATGCATTGGAATGGAGCGGAGCAGGGAGCTTGAGACTTACTGATTGTAGCAATTCACAGCTACAAGATTTGTGGATCGACATTTTTGTGTAGATATTCTGTATGTCATCAATCCATTATGAGAAAAATGCCACAAGAACATGTTAAAAACACCAAATCATTGAAGAGGTTCTTTAAAGTCTTTTCAAAAGGTCTGCAAACACGGAGCCACGAGTGAAACAAGAGATTTATGCTGTGGTGATTTTCTTTTTTCTGCCAGATCTGCTTTTTCTCAGAATGCAGCACAACAGGCCTTCACGTAATTTCAAATGAATGTGCAGGCATTCGGATGTCCACACACCCTTTTTCCCCTCCCTCTTTCCTTGTTTTCATCTTTTCCTCTTTGTCTTCCCCCCCTGTCTCACACATGCACACAAGAATAACAGAAGACAAAAAGAGAGAGGAAGCAACTCTGAGACAGGGCTAGGAGGAGAACAGGGAAGGGCAACTCCTGCGCTGTCCTT
Source organism: Oryzias sinensis (assembly GCA_037389245.1). Classification (NCBI taxonomy): domain Eukaryota; kingdom Metazoa; phylum Chordata; class Actinopteri; order Beloniformes; family Adrianichthyidae; genus Oryzias; species Oryzias sinensis. The sequence continues at coordinate 7,100,253 of CM074495.1, forward strand.
CCTCTGCATTCTTTTTTATTAGGGTGGTCCTTTCCTTCAGGAGGAGAGAGGGACTGTAAACTGTCCGAGAGGACCGTGAGAAAACAGGAAGCTCCCTCTAGCAGCAGAGAAAGCGAGATGAAATCTATTTGCGGGTTTTGTTCTCTGGGGAGACTCGGGGGGCCATTGTTAGAGAGGCAGTTTGTGCAGCGATATCCTTCCTATGGACAAGGAGGCTCCCACTCCCATAAGCCTCCTTGCTATCTGGTCATCGTCTTAGTCCTTGCAGCAAGGTCAAAACATAAGCTTTCTTAAAGAAAAACTGATGCAATCAAAGCCTAAACAAACGTTGTCACTCTTTTGTTGTTATGGCAACCAAGAAAAAATGAGTGATAATTAAGACTTGCTCGAAAGCATCACTGCACAAATATAATCTGCAGAATGCAAAACCCTGTGATTTTCAACATCTTTCTCCTTCCACTGCAAGACCAATAAACAGCATTTCGACCGACCTTGCACTTGTAAGGCTTGATGTCCGAGTGCACGATCATGTGAGCCTTGAGAGTTTGCTTTTGGACAAAACTCTTGAAGCACATGTGGCACTGGTAGGCCCGTATGTTGGTATGGATCAGGACGTGGCGCTTCATGTTGGCCAGCAGGGTGAACTCCCGACCGCAGATGCGACACTTGTGCTCCTTCACTCCCTGATTTGAAAAGTAATGTCTTCTGTTTGCCAAATCTTTATTTTAAAATATTTTTTAAAAAGCGTGCAGGCATGTTTTTTTTTTGTCTTTGTTTAAATTTACCTTGTGAGTGAGAGTGTGCTGTTTGAGGTGGTGTGACTGGATGAACTCCATTCCACACTCACTGCAGATGTAAGGTCTGATGTCTTTGTGTTTCATCATATGGTTCTGAAGCTGACTCGGATACTGGAAAGTCTTTTGGCACTCAGTGCACCTGCAGGAAAAACAAAAGACACTCATTTTGCAATCAAATTAAAATCAATTAATAACTTCCTTTTTAGCTCTTCAGGAAATATGCTGTAAATTGAGCTCTCTTTTACACTTTTTGCTTTTATTGCTGTCTAATTTGTAATATCCAAAACTGTAAGAGAGGAAGACTAGAAGAAAAAGCAAAAGAATTCTTTTTCTTTGGCTCCTTTTTAAAATTTGAACATTTAAGTTTAGAATGCTAACTTGCTAAAGATAAACTAAGTATTGTGCCTGTAAATTTAAAACACAGAAAAAATGTGGTGCTTACCTGTACAAAGTGGGACCACGATGCGCGGTCAGGTGCCTCTTCAGCTGGGCCAGCGTGGGGAAGTCCAGTCCACACTCCACGCACACATTCTCCTGCCCTTTTTCATGCTTCAGCTCATGTGCACGAAGCTCGCTGGGATATGCAAAGCCTCTTCCACAAACGCTGCAGCTGGAGGCACAAAGAGGAGGATGTTTGAAAAAAAAAACTACTGGAAGGATAAAGTCAGTTAAGAGGCACGAAGGTTTTACCTGTACGGCTTCACATCACTGTGTTGCATCATGTGTCTCTTCAGGTGGCTGGTCTGGGTAAAGGCTTTGTGGCACACCTGACACTTGTGGGGCCTCATGCCCTGATGTGTGAGCAGGTGTGTGTGCAGGTGGCTCAGCTGCTTGAACAGCTTTCCACAGAGATGACACCCATGTGGCTTGATGCCATTGTGACCCAAGATATGTGTAACCAGGTTGTACTTAGAGGTGTAAGACTTCTCGCACATCCGACACTTCCACCGCTTCTGATCCCCACCGACGTCCACGTAGTAGCTGTCATCCACGTGGACGCTGAGGCCCAGCTTCTCTGTGCTGCTTATTTCATTTCGGGGAGCTCTCTCCCCGGTGACCTGATTGGAGCGGAGCTCCTCTTTGGCGTAGAAAGCGGCAGAGGGGAGGTGCATGAAAGGCCCGGGCATGAAGTAGGGATATGGGAGAAGGTTGTGGGAGAGCGCTGAGTAGTAAGGGGGCCGGAGAAGCAGAGGAGAAGGAGGCCAAGCAAGTGAAGGGCTAAGAGGCTCTTGCTTCACCTGCACAGGTACATTAACACCTGGTAACCTGTGATGAAGCTGCAGTCGGCTGAGGTCAATCATCCCAGGGATGGGTTTCGAAGGTGTGGAGGACATCAAACGTGGTGCTAAAGTGACACCCATGTGGGGGTGGGGGCCCACTGTCTTCCTTTTGCTGCTATCTTCTGCCTCTTCTGCCTCTTTGTCAGAAGATTCATGCTCCTGGGAGTCCACAGTGGGAGAAGTTATTTTCCGTTTTTGAGGTTCCTCTTTTTGTGTGTAACCAGAACCAAACATGGGATAGAAAGCAGGTGGACTGAAAGCGCTGTAGGGCTCTCCAGTGAGCGATACGCTGTGGTAACTGGGTGGGGGGAATCTGGGGGTTTTGAAATAAAGTGGGCTCGTGTTTAGGTAGAAACTGTGCTGAGAAACTGGTTGTCTCAGCTCATGTCTGGGGGGAGGACTTCCTCCTGATGAGGAGCTCGCAGCATCACTTTCCATTTTCTGTCTGCACAAGAAAGAGTGAAGCGTAATTAGCACTTGTACAATAAGTTCCCATTAAAAACCCCCAAATGTGTGTGGTTTGCACAAGCAAGTGCCTACAAGGCTAATTTAAAAATCAGCACTCCACCGCTTTTATTTTGAAGGCATAAATTCTTACAACACAGAAGAGTGTCAGTTAAATCTTTTTTTTTTGGAAACATTTTTGGGCCAAGTGCTGCTAAAGGAATAGGACGTTATTTTAGAGATGAAATTGGTCATTTAAAAAAAGAAATTTATTCCAAAGTAACACTAAGGTTAAGCTGCACAAACCTGTTCTACTGAAGTCATTTCTCCTGCCACATATGTCCAAAATACTAAACCATCTTTCTGGAAAAAAAACACTTTTTCCCAGGAAACAAGAAAAATGTTTCAAATATTCCAGTCAATGCTAATAGAAGGTTTTTGTGACTTTTGTGTCATAAAAAAGGACAGGATTTTATTGCAGATTCACCTAAAATGTCACCATTTAATGTAAAACCTAGAAATCTAAAATTGATGATGATAGATGATAGCTTTTTAATTTTGGAATTCGATATGTTAGTTTCCTCTCTTGACCTAATTTTACAAGTAACTAAGAAAGAGACTAAGAGTCTGAACTACATGACTGTGGCTATTTCTGTTGTTGACGTCTCTTAAAAAAAACTGCAATGTAGTTTTTTTTTTTTTGGCTTTGTTTGTTACATTTCAAACACTTTTGTGTTTTGACACACTAATTGTGCTCTGAAATCGAACGCAGTGCAGCAACAGATTTTGCTGCACTGCATTCTGAGTGCATCACCTTGCACTGCTCTGCCTCATCAAAAAGTTCTGTCGAGATCAACAGAGGGTCTCTCATCCGCTGACCCTTTGGTTTTAGCCATTTGCAGGATTTTCTCTTTGCAAAATTCTAAAGAAATTGGTAAGCAGGTACAGACAGACATCGACACCTCTCAGAACCCAACCTGAAACTCTTCACTTCTTCCTTTCTCACAAATCTGCTCCTTTCCTGAAAGTAGGAAGTTCTATGTGAAATGTTCACCTCTACCTCCTGCACACATTTCGCTTCCTTGTCTGCTTTTTCTCTGTTCTCTTCATCTTTTTTCATGTACAGTGGCAGAGCTTCCTCTTTTCCTCTTCAATAACCTTTCAACCAGGATGATCAGCATGCACTGAAATGATGGATCATTAGTAAACTGCAAATGCGGTCACAGATTAGAAGATGCTAATAATCAAAGGGGAACTTTCTTACTTCTGCATAACGTTTAGAACAGCTTTTAGTAACTTTCTTTACATTTTCCTCCCATTCTGTATTTAGTTCACTGCTGTACTCATTGCAGCAGCAGCAGCAGCAGCAGTGTGCTGTTTTAGCTGCAGGTTGCAGATCTTTTTGTTTGTCAAAATAAGATCAGTAACTCCAGAAGGGTGAAAAGGATTTCTAAAATTCAAAGCTGTCATTTTTTTCTTTGCTTGAAATATTCATCTTCTTCAACACAAAATTACAGCAAATAAGTAAAGGATCTTGTACACTTTGGAAAAAAAAAGTTCTCAAAGAAAAATGCACATTTTATTTTGATTGGCTGATCCATTGTGTGACTTTTGTTACTCCATTACTTGCTGCCTAAATCAAACAACACTTTAAAAGGACAATATTTTGATCAGGTTTTTTTTGCCTAAAACACACTTCAATATAAGGGCCGGAACATAAAAAGTCTCCTGATAAATAAAAAAAAAAACAATAGCTGCCTAATATTAAAAACATTGGGATGTAACTATGTAGCAAACCACAAAAGAAAAATAAAGAAATATTTTTTGTGCATTTTTTTTCAGTATTTGCTTTCTAATTAAGCTGATGTTATTAATATAATAATTCTGCTTTTTGAAGTGCCCCACTCTTTGTCCACCCCCACCCACCCCCCAGAGCCCCCTGCGTTTGAGCCCCATTGTGCATTCCAAACAATCCTTAAAAATCAAAGCCCCTCCTCGTGTGCCAGTGTGTGTCTAGAGAGGTTGCAGCATGGCCAGAGCGTAACTTACCAGCAGAGTGAGTTTTCTGTGATGCTGTGGCTGAAGTGCTGCTGCTGCTGCTGCTGCTGCTGCTGTACCTGAACTTCTGTTCTCTTCCTCCTGCTTGCACTGCAGCTCTCCTGACAATGAGCCGCCCATCCACGGATAGCATTTGAAGTGACTTAAGAAAGAGAACAGGAACAATCACTTTGTTCTCATTTTTCAGATGAGTACCTTCGGAGAGAAGGAAGGAAGGGAGGGAGGGAGGAAGTCAACAAGCCAAGTGCCTTCCTGCTGAAAAATAGGGAAACACTAGATAGACATCTGCATTTCTTTATGAAATAAAGATTTGCAGAGCTTTGTGGAGGAACGTTAGGAGGAAAGTGTTGATGTTGAATTTGAAACGTGCAAGTTGTGTCAGGAAGTCACGTGCAGCGGTGGAGAATAAACTCACTATATCATGATCATGTTTCCTTTATTTGCGCCTAAAAGAGTGTTTAAATTTAAGATAATCGCACTAAATTTAAAAGATTTCAGTGATTTAAAGGTTCTGCCTTTTAAATTTTTTTGCAGTGTTCTTATCTACAGGTAATCTGATTATTTCCGTGTACTTCCTACACTAAGATTAAAACAGCGTCAATATACGTGTCAATTCCACCACCAGGAGGCAAGAGAGACCTGGTCTTCTTTGCATCTAAAATCCAAAGTCACATCCGGCTTCTATGTTTTGTGCAAAAGTTGGGGCCTAATTGAGATGAGTTGGCAGTGTCAGCGGCTGTAATTGAACTTTTATCATTGCTGAGGTAAAGCTGTCTTGTAAAAGGTTGTGGCTGGTCATTAGCTGTGTTAATTAGTTCATAAACCCAATTAACCTCAGACCTGGACATGTGTCAATGCATGTGAGGAATTAAGCACAAAATTAATTACAAGTTGTTGCTGTGTTTCTCTTTTTATCCAGAAATCCCTTTTTGTTTAGTCAATATGGTTTCCCAGAATGCCTTGAGTTGAAAACAGACCTCTAATTATTTTTGGTCTTGACGCGACAAAAGAAAACACTAAAATGCATCTTGTAACTTTTAAAACAAAAGCAGAAAAAGGTGTTCTGCCTTCATGTCCACTAATTATTTAAATGATGTCCTTTCCACCTGCCCCTCTTGACCTTTCTGATTTGCTTCTATCTCTGACATGTACGGTCACGCTCCATGAATCGTTTTTTTTTTTAAATAAACCTCTGCAAAGAAGGAAGCAAATGAGGTCAGACTGCGACCTGAGCCTTTGACCCGACCTGCCGAGTGGTCAGCTTCATCTCAAAGGCGGCCACAGCTAAAACGAGCTCATTCATTAACAGTTTTTAAGTGGCTTTTGGCTTTCTGTGTCACTCTCAAAAGAAGATTTGGGCGTATATAAGACACATCAGTGGCACAGGATAAAGACAGGGACCTCAGAAGTCACAAGGGAAAGATCTTTGAAGATTCAAATTATTTTTCTTACTTTCTCTTCTTTTAATACCTGCAGAAATGACTGGAGCAACTGTATCCGTGTGCCTACTTTTCATCATGTCCGTGTGCTCTGCATGTTATATCTCAAATTGTCCAATTGGTGGAAAAAGATCCGTCATGGATGCACCGCTGCGTAAGGTAAGCTCCGTTTATCCATCCTTTCCTTGAATTTGGAAGTCCTGGCTCACCAGAAAACTTCTTTAAACCTTCAAATATCACATTATTATCCGATTTCTCACTTAGATTGTAAATAAAACAGATAAAAATATGAAAGCAAGAAAAGATATCCCTCTTTTTGTGCCAGTAAATGTGGATTATTTGTCCTTGCATACACTAAGAGCTTTTCCCAATACTTTTTTGATGTCTATTTGTTGTAAAATGCATATTAAGGGCTTGATTTCTAGAAAATGCAATTATTTGTTTTATTTTTTCAGTGCATGTCTTGCGGCCCAGGAGACAGGGGTCATTGCTTTGGCCCCAGCATCTGCTGCGGGGACGGCTTCGGCTGCCTATTGGGCTCCCCAGAATCTGCAGCCTGTGTGGAGGAAAACTACCTCCTCACTCCCTGCCAGGCGGGAGGGAGGCCCTGTGGATCCGACGGCGGACACTGCGCTACGTCAGGACTTTGCTGTGATGCAGGTCAGAAATCTGAACATTTGAGCACTGGGACAGCCTGAGAAGTCTGAGTTCTGTGTTCAAAACTGAAGTTAAATCTATCAAAAATGCTGCAATGTTTTTTTTTGTTTTGTTTTTTACATTTAACTCTCCAGAATGAAGCTACTATTTGTTTTTTCCCCTCAAATTTAGGCAAATAATTTAGAGTTTTATTTTTTGTGAAAATAGAGATGCTCTCTGACAAACATTAAATCAAAAATGAAAAATAAAAAAAACAAAGGGTGATGCAAATGGGAACAACAAACATGGCAACTCAAAGCCAAGCCTTTAAAAGATTCAGAAAATTCAGCTAAGGATACTGTTGAGGGGTTAGCATAAAAATGTGTCATATTATATTTATTCTTTTATGGGATGGCTAACAATATTATTCCAATAAGCGTAATAGTTTTGTTTTTATCTTGCTTGGAGAAAAGTGAAATATTGTTCATCATAGATGCTGATGAGGAAAAAAGAAATTATTTGTGGATAAGATTAACCCCTCAATGCCTGAATTTATTTTGAGAATAAATTAAATCATGTATATTTTGCTCAGCTATAGTAAATTCGGAGCCAAAGTATTTTGATATATATTTGCATCAATGGTCGTAAAAACAAATGCATGTGCCTTTCTCCTTTTTACTAATTTCTTTTCAATTCAAATTTTATTTTATTGTCAACTGTCTTTTTAAATCTCTGACCAGATACACCAGGCAGTAAAATGAGCGAGAAAGAAAAGATTCTGAACTTTACTTTGTCCTTTTAATCTAATGGGTTTATGAACCATAAATTGTGATAACAACAGCTTATAAAGATGCAATAAATTGTTTTTTTGTTGTTGTTTTTTTCGTGGAAACCTGATCATAGAGAGTTGCACCACAGACCAGTCCTGCTTTATGGAGGAGAATGGAGACGACCAAAGCAGCCCGCTGGAGGTCAGCGAACCTGCTGACATCCTCCTCAGGCTCCTCCATCTGGCCGGCCACACTTCTCATCGAATCCACCAATGAGCTGCTCCCAACAGTCCCGTGGCAACAAATCGGCCCTTCTGTATAGTCGTGTTTTATTTTTTTTTGGTCCATCATCAACTTTGATCTTGGAGTGCTTCTAAAGAGTGCATTGATTGATATTTTTTATGTATAAAACTAGGGATGAACACACATCCAGAAATCTGCATGCTGAAATAAAGTTTGGACACAATAACAAAATCTGTCTTGCTTTACTTTAAACTTATTTCCTTTTCACTGTAATTACAAGGTTAACATTAGCCATATCAGAGATAATAGATGATTATTTTTCCTGCTTCTCCTTTAGACTCTCGTGCGGTGTGTGCCGTCATCTCACCTTCACTCTAAGAACATTGCTATTGCAAAATTCAGAGTGATTATCTAGTCACCTTTGACCAACACTAAACAGCTGCAGTTTATCCAGAGCAGGTAGAAAACTTCAGAGAGAAAAAAACTTCAATCAAGTGTTACACCAGTGCAAAGTAGATCTGTTCCTATCAAAATAACTTATTTAAATTTAGCATCATCTTACTGACGTTTCTAAGGAATTGAAAGCTGCAGCACAAAAGTAACAAGCGTTTTACCATGATTTACTTTCACATGAAGGCCTGCAAAGCGTTTTCTTTTGTTACTGTGTTTTCTTGGTCTTGTCTGGATGCGAACTTTAACTAATCCAGTTCAAACACAATATTTACCTATACAGGATAAAATATTCCAAATCATCTTTTCCCTTTCTATCCTACAGTATCGTGTAGTTTGAATAAAGGCAAAAAGAGCAACAACAGCAGCAAAAAACAATCGGTGGGACGATTTGAAAGAACTAACAAAAAACAATGATAAAAGAAGAAACAGTAACCAAATGGACAATAGGCTATAAGGAAAGAGAAAGCTAAGAAAAAAAAGAACATCACAAGGGTCACCCGTGTTTTTAGGTCCTTATTTGTACACATCAAAATACGATCAGATTTACTGCTTTCTCCTCTGAACTTTGGATTACCAAATTTGGTCTGTTAGCTCTGTGTGTTGTCCAGCTTCCTGTCGACTCTTATCTGTAGTGGTTGATTTCATGGTGAGCTCAGCTTATCAATGAGGCCCTAATTCCAGTCAGATTGTATAAATTATTAACCCCGTGGAGTATAAAAGTCTACAATTGCCAGTTGTTTGTCTACCTTCACTACAGCAGCCATTATGTCTTTCACTGGAAAGTACCAGCTCGAATCTTCGGAGAACTATGAAGCTTTCATGAAAGCTGTTGGTGAGCTACCATGTGGGATTAAAATGTGATGGTTTTTGCCTTTTATGCATTCAACTAAAAGTTTTCTGCCACAGGGATTTCTGATGAGAACATCCAGCTGACTAAAGGCTTAAAAAGCATCACTGAGATGGAGGAAAATGGCGACAACTTCAAAGTGACGGTCACCACCGGATCACATGTCATAGTCAACAGCTTCACCATTGGGCAAGAAACTGAGATGCTGTCTGTCACTGGAGAGAAAATCAAGGTAAGCAAAAATGTTTTACTCATTAAACACGGCAATGCTTTATGATTAAAAAAAGATGTAAAACATCGAGTTCTGTTGTTTGATTTGAAGACAGTGGTGAAGAAGGAGGGCACAAAGCTTATGATGCATCTGAAAAGAGCGGATATTGTCACAGAGCTGGTGGATGGAAACACTTTAGTGACGGTAAAAATGCAAATGGATTTTGAGTAAAAATTGCAAAATCGAAATAAAATTTAAAAAGTATAATATACCGGTACTTGTGTTTTCTTTGCAGACAATGACTCTTGGCGACATTGTTTACAAGACGACATACAAACGGATTTAGTTCAACTGCAGTTGGGTCATACTCGAAGCAGATTCTGTCAAAAAACAAGGTTGTCTTGGATGACATTAATGACTAAAACCAAGAATTCCTCCAGTCTTAAAATTAGCTCAATTATGGGCATGGAAGAATCTTCACTTTACATTCGTCACAGTTCTGCTGAATTCGTTTGCCAAAAGATCTGTCATGTGGAAATGTCAAGAATAAAAATCAACTACAGACATTTCTGAGTGTTTTTTTTTTTTACAAAACTTGCAATCTACACTTTGCTCATTTTTAATTTCTTGTATTTTTCCTCTTAAGAACTGGCGCCCACATGCGCAGACATCACATTTTGGGTTATATTAGTGGCTAATTCTGCTTAACTGGGGCCCTGTTACTATCTTTAGAGGTTAAACAACAATTTTGTTATAAAACACCTTTGTACCTATTCTACATAATGATATTTTTTATAATATATTTAGTTCGTAGATCACAATAAATTTGCGATTTATTGTGCAAGCCTGGTTTGGTGTAATTTAGGGTTAATTAGATGGGCTGAAAACCACGACACTTTACCAGGACAGTTTATTTTTTAATAAAAGTGTAACTACAAAACATGTTACAGAAAATGGCTGTGTCACTTAAATGTAAAGACTGTCAATTCCACACTCAGAAACGCTCAAGTGTTCACATTACACAAGCTCTCCGGACTCTAGCTGCATAAGGAGTTACTTCCTCCGGTGGAAGAGATTCTTGATTCCTTCTTCCACAGACTTGGGTTCATGCAACATGGTCATTGGCTTGTTTTTCAGGGCGGCTTCTCTCATGCTGTGGTAAACGTACTCGTTCTGTTTGAACATCCTCAGTTCCATCTCTGTCTGCACACGCATTGCCTGCACATACAAACAAATTCAGGTTTTTCCAAAGTGCTATAGCTGTGATCCAAAGTATGCAAGTTGATTCATTCAGACAGACAAAATGTAATATTCCTCATGTAAAATGAGATGTTTACCTCCAGGTCCTTGGTGATGGGGTGTGTTGGACCATGTGTGACCATGAGGATAGCATAAGCCTTGCAAACCATGCCATGTGCAACTTCTATATCCCCAGCCTGCCAGTGAATCACCCCAGCTCGCATGGCAGCCATACCGAGAGTGGCATTGTTTGGGGGATACAACTTCCTGCAAACCAGAGGGGTTTATGTGAGCTTAGTGGGACTTTTTCTCTAAAATGCAGCATATTTTGTGAGGATAAACTTTACAATTGATGTGTGACAAAAAAAAAAAAATCAGAATAAAGATGTTGGGGATTTTTTGGTAAAAAAATACAAAGTATGAGTCTATTTGGATTCCAAATACAACACCAGTTTTAAATTTTCGCTCAGGTTTTTTGTGGTGCCATTATGGTTTCTCCACAGTTGTTTTGCCTGTTATAAATGCATCACACTAGTTGCACTCACGTGTATCCCTCCACCATTTTTCGGGCGTATTCTGCAGCATCATTCAAGTACTGCAGGTAAGCTTGCACTTCGCTCATCGTGCTCCACATCCTAAGCAGGTAGATGTGTGTCTCAGCCAAAACTGGTTCTGTCTTCTCAATGCACTCCCTGCAGATTTTTACTACCTGAAGGGCAAAAGGACACAGCAAATATGTAGGTATTTTCCAAATACAATTTTACTGCAGTTGGTTCTGACGACATGATGCATCACCTCATGGTAGTCGCCATTTAATCGAGCTTTGTCCATCTTCTCCAGCATCTGATAGCAGTAATCTGTTGCCTCTTTCACTTGCTCCTCTGAAGGCTGTAAAATTAAAAGAAATTATAAAATATGCCACTTGACAGGTCAATAAAACTGACAGTAAAATTGTCCTAAATTCCTTTTTTATATAAATGATGATTTAATAGAATTGATTTATTTGTAAAATTATTTCAATTCAAATTTTAAAGTTAAAAAGGTTTTTCAGATTGGAATAAAATAATAGCTTAAGGTCAAAAGTAAGAAGAACATAAGAAAACTCTGTGGCTAATATGAATATAAAAGCTTTTTGGATCAGAAAAACACTGGCGTTATTAATAAAAGCAGTACACAAAAGTAATAAAGGGGGAAAAAAATAAACATACAATACCAAGATTACTGTGAAATATTAATATATAACACTATAACTTTTACTTTAGAACAATATTTTTATGTAAATTTACTGTATTAAGCACACCCTTAAAACACTAAAAAACTTGGGTTTTTTCTTCAACCCAATTCTTTGATTAGTCATGACGGGATATATTTTTGGGATGATGTCTTTTTCTGAAACAATACTAATTTTGGGGGGTAACAGTGGTTTTATTTTAACGCAGTTCATGTTTTTTTCCTGAGGTAAATGAGTCCCTTTTTAACCTCTGAGTTAGGTTAAAAACATCTCAACTTGAATTATTTTTAACTAGGGAGTTGTTAGTGTAGTTACTATAATAATAAAAAATAATTTTAATAAAAATAGAGTTAAAAAGGAAATTAAAGATGACATGATTGTCTAACTGTATGTGAAAATAAAGGCATAATTATTATAATTTTTATATCTGAAAAAGATGGAATTCTAGAAATTTTACTTCAAGATAAGTTTATGTGATTGTTAAAAAATGTTTAAAATTCAGGGATAAAGTCAGTAATTGTGTTGATTATTTAAAGTTCACGATTTAGTCTAATAATAGTTCATGATACACACATACAACAGAAGCAAACTGGCACCCTCAGATCAACAGCTTAGGATTGTCAAGCCGCTCTATATCAGGAAATTAAAGGCAGAATAAACAGAAATTGAACAAATATCACAACTTGTTTTATTTTAAAGTTGTACTCTGATTTATCTGATTAAAACCTTTACTTTTGCTCTTTCTCTCCCCTGAAATTCTTTTCTTAAAAGCATGTGGGAATGCACAGAGAGCTGAAACCACTTGTGAGATATCTTTGCCTTAAATAGCCGCAGTGGCCCTGCTTCTCATATTTCCCACCTGTCTTTATCTCCCCTGACACTTCTAAATGTCACAAAAGCGTTTGGTTCGTCTCGTTCGTGGTACTGAAACCAAAGACACAAACCTTTACACCGTCCACTTCCCTTCCTCCCAGCTTTATGTCGTCTTTGATTTTGTTCTTGCAGTGTTCGCATGTGCAATCAAAGAAGTATTGTGTTTTCAGAAGCCTCTGCCGCTCCTCTGACAAATTCATGTAGTCCACATAGGCAACTGTAAGCTCTTCTCCTTCAGCAATTTTCCCCAAAGAGCGCAGCTCAATCCTGAGCAGCAAAAAGATGAACATGTTAAGGTTAATATATAAGAACTCTCATTCAAAGTGGCTGGTGGTTCAAACCAGCGCAGTCCAGTTTAAGTATATTGGATATTAGTGTGTCAATGGTACACATGACATCTCAAAAAATCTGACAATGATTTTATGAGTTAATTGTAATTTTTTATTGGTTGAATGCTATAAAGCATCCAGCCTATTGTTTTCCTGTTTCTCTTTATTTTTTTCTTTATTTCTCCTTCTACAAAATTTCAGCTATTTTAACCATTCAACTATTAGAATGTTCAGCTTTTTCCAGCTGTGGCTTTTAGTCCTTTATATCCTTGAACTTTTTAAGATAATCCAGGATTTCCAGGATTTTTTCCTCTATTGAAAAACTTGGGGAATCCTTGGTGCAGAAGCACGTTGGTTCGAGATCTGGCACTGGCATTTTTCACAAAAAATTATTTTTTGTTATTTTGCTGTTTTCACTTTATTAATGGTGAACTTTGATGATTTATCTATTTATTTTTGCCAATAATTACCCTTTAAGTTTCCTTTTCATTCAGCAATATAGCATTTAACCCTGCATTTTCTTCTGGAAATGTAGCTCCTTTTAATTTACTTTTACACATCCAAATATCTACATTTTTATGTTTTATTTTGAAAGTTCATAACATAACAGTCTTTTATCAGCTTGCTGTGTCCATTTCTGCTGTGTGGTCTCTGTATTGACACACTCTTTTTTTATTACATTTAGTATATAAACTATGCACAGGGAAATAAATATCCTAGAAAAACAGATGAATCCCTCTCCACAGTAAGATCATCTTGACTTTTCTCCGTATTTAATTGACTTTTCTATTGGGACATTGTCAGATCAGATTAGGCCAGCTCATGCGTCTGCAACATCAGATTCCAGACCCCTCTATTCTGGATCTCTGATAAAATAAAAAATACAAAATGTATATTTTATTTTGAAAAGTAACTGAAGTGTTATTATGAACTGTTAAAGGTCAACTAGTAGAAAAATAAATTAGTGGCAAGTAAACATATTTGTTGACAGGACAGCAGTTAAACAAACAAAATAACTTTCTTTGCTTTTTAACAGAAGATACACAGAAAAACCTCCTGCCAGTGTGATTGACGGCACTGAATGACGTCAATCAGGGTTAGAAGATCTGAGCCGTGATTTGTGACCTTGTGAAAAAACCATGTCACATCAAACAGACAGAGGTGCAGGGGACACTAGTAAAATAGTTTCTACCAAGGATGAACGGGGTTATATGCATGTGAAATGTTTATGAAGCATTCAAAGGTCTAATCTGAAAGGTGCTCTCATCAAAACCACTTAAAAAGTCTTAGGCTGAGGTAACGCACCTCCGTTGAGAATGAAACATAGTATTCACAGCCGATTGACTGAAAGACAAATAGGAAGCACTTTTATACCAGAAAACCTTTACACAGCATGCAGCACACAGAAACAAAGATCCCTCATCCCATCTCATCCCAAGTGAAAAAAAAGTAGTGTGTGCTCTACTAGAGCTAAAATCTTTTCCCAAAAAGGGTGTACATTATTTAAAGCACATTAATGTATTGTATTTTTCTCCTTTTGAAGCACACTTGGACTGTTCTCTGAAGAAGTTGCAGCAAATTATGCAGACTAATCGTGTTTTTGAAGGGCCCATATCATCAACTTTTTAAGGTTTTAAGTGTATTTCAATGTTAATTCCTAACAAAAACAGCCCCAAAGTGGTATTTTCATCCATTTACTCATCTCTGAGTAGTCCTCTAAAACCCTGCTTCATCTTTATGCAGTTTTACTACTAAGGCCCCTGAACACGGCCTGCGACTAATGATGACGTCACACTATTCGATTGGCTGTACGTTGGTCCGATGACATGTGAGATAGTGATTGGTCTGGATAAACTACGGTACGACCGTACAAGAAGAAATTGGGAGTTCCGTTGTAAAAAAAGCTCCGACATAGACCGAGATGATCTTCTGAACGGGCTTTTATTGTTCTTATGATTATTATAAAGTGCATGTTTGCATATACAGTACAGACCAAAAGTTTGGACACACATTCCCATTCATTTGAATGAGAAGGTGTGTCCAAACTTTTGGTCTGTACTGTAGTTTTTTCTAAATCTGTGCGGCCAGTGTTTTTTCCTTGACCAAGCTGACCCAGAAGAAGGGTTAGGATTAGGTTAAAACGTGCTAACAACATTTAGCCGTGGATGAACTTAAGCTGGAATAACATCAGCCTTTTATTATGCCTGGACCCGACTGTAACGCAAATTCACGTGTTCTCAAATGCTCCAACATTTGTACTATTCGTATCTCTGCTTGGAGATACGAATCTGCCAGGAGACACGGTTCTCCTGAGTCTGGCAGCTCGCTCACGCAGAACAGCCGGACGGACTGCGGTCCGAAGCCTCCTCCGTTGCGCACAACGTTACAAAGCACCTTCCCCTGCCTGCAAACCCGAAGCTACGAGTCTGGTTGCTCTGCTCAGCGACATGCATATGAAATGTGTGTATGCGCACGATTGCGCAACAGTACGAGCACAAGCGATTAATCCGTGCGCACGGTTTATCTGATTTTCTTTTTTTTTAACCACTGGCACCAGGGGGGCTCAGTACTAAACAAATCCAGTTTATTGCAGACCTAAAACTGTTCAAGTGTACTTGTTCCAGAATTTATTTTTTGAATGGACGTACACTCAAACACATCCGAATCCTCTGAAATTTGGTAAATTTTACTTCTTTTTCACTTGAGACCACACAGAACTTTTCGTATTTAAGAACTGAGATGAAAAATCCCATTTGTCTGTTGTTTCAGCACTTACTTGCCATGATTAAGGATTACGGTGCAGTTAGGCCAGCAGTCATGATTCACCAGGCACAAATTTGGAAAAAGACCCACTCCTACTGCCTGCAGGCCCCTCTGGTCACTCACAGAGAAACCATTGCAGTTTATCTGGAGGAAAAAATTGAACATTTTTAAGGAGTTTTCCTAAAATATGTCTTCCCTTTTTTCTTTTATACTCATATGCTGAGAATCTTACTGTTTACAGTAAAAGACCAAATGCACAAAATACCGAAATGAGAGAATTAGTTAAGAAAACAGTATTTTTACTTCATGTGCTGAACCGAAACCACTATCAGTACATATTATCCATTCAAAGCCAGTTCATGTCGCAAATCAAATTCATGTACGTAAATTGCCGTTTTTCTGACTTTTTCTAGGCTTTACAATCAAAACAAATAAAATGTGGTAACAAATATATGTCATTGATCCTCTGATTTTAATATAAGATGCCTGGATTTTTAATTGAAAAGCAAGAAAATTGCTCTACAGCACTGCAGTACTTGTTCTTCTCCTGGATTTAGTTGTGTTTGTTGAGAACGGGCACTTTGCCATCTTTTTGATTGTACAGGAAGGCTGCTTCCACTTGCGAACAAAACGAATAACACAACAGAACTGGGATGCTACTGTGCGTTTTTTTGACGTACCACTCCAAATATGTGTGAGATGTCATCGACTGTGTGCTGCTTGCTGGTCCGTGGCCAGAAGTCCAGGAAATTGTGGATGTCCACTTTGAGTTCCTTCAGCTCGTCTTCTTGCATGTCCGTGATGTGGTCCTCCAGCTCGTCCAGTGTGGTCAGCTGCATGTCAGACACCGTGCTCCCATCTTTGTCGAGACGCCACAGAATCCGGGCCACTAGCCTGACCACACAAGAGAAAACAAGGATATGCACACATGGACAAACACCTTCATGAACTGCTTAGCCGTACGGTTCGGTACAAATAATAGTAGAAACTTACGCAGACTTATGGTTAAAAAAAAGTATTCCTTTTTCATAATTTACTTTACAAACAAAAATTCAGAACAAAGTATTCTAAAAGAAAAAATCTGTATGAAAGCCTTACCATATGCTATAAAAGCGTATAAACTCTCATAATCCAGTGTTTTGTTTTTCCTTCTCACTTACCGAATGTTCTCATTTGGTACTTTTCCATAAGCTTTGATGGCACTGCATTCTTGCTTGTGTTCAGCCCAGCCAGCACGCTGGCAGGTTCGATCACAGTAATGAGCAAATTTACACTGACCGCACCTCTGGAGCTTCTCTTGCCTGCGGAAACAGCTGTGACATACGCGTTCCGCTAGACTGCACATAAAGAAAAGATCATATTATTAATTAAAATCAAAATTACAGTCGTCAAGCAATTCTTTTCTTGTATAAAAGTTTAAAAGTCACTACATTTACTCAAAAAAATGATTAGAAATACCATACAATTTAAATAAATCTCCACCACAGAGCCTATAAAGCTAGCACTCACATCATACCTGTCAAATACAACAGCTGCAAGACTGGCCTCAGAGAATATGACGTCTCCAGCCCAAAACTCCTTGGCGGCCTTTAAACCCCTCCCTTTCCCAGGTGAGTCAAAAATCACCACGTTTTCCATGATCAGTGCTTTTCCTCCTGAAATTGGATAACCGGTGAGCTTATCAGACAGACCTGCGGAGCAAAAGTCTTACTTTTCTATGTTTTCTGGGACAACTGCACATTCATGGCTTGTTGCACTGAAATAGCCACACACCTCTTGAACTGTACCACGAACCACAGTGAATAGGTGTGCGTCTTGAGTTCACAAAGAAAAAATAAGTCTTCCATGGAAAATTAAGAAATATAAAAAATTGGTTGAAACATCACCAAAAATAAAGACTTGCTGATGTTCACTCACCAGGTGTCCTTCAAATGTGTTCAGACTTTTACATTTATTGCATTTCTATGCCTCCCCCCCTGTATTTAGGTGGTAGTTGCCCTCTGAAGGTTATTTTTGTCCCTCAGTTGTGTCTGTCCATCAGGGTTCTGTGGTGACGCTGAGCAGCTGAAAAAAGTTCTGCAGTCCTTCTCTGTCTCACTGCCTCTACTTTGTTCTGGTGCTTTCTCCAACATGTCTACCTGTAAAATGAGTCATGAAATGACTGAGTTACACGAAGCACGGGTTCATTTCCAGCCCTGACAAATTCAATCCTTCATTTTTGGCAGTTTTTCAAACTGTTGGTTGAATTTTCTTTTACATTACTTTGAGATAGAAACATACAACAATAACAGAAAAAAACTTTCGTTTTTTAATACGTGTATCACAAGCTTTTTTAGGGATGCTCTGTGTCAAAGGTGACATTTTTTTACACAGCAGTGTTTTAGGAGCAAAATAATTTCATAGACACAGTCTACAATACATTAACCCCTGAATGAAAGTCAGCTATGTTCAATGCAACTGTATAGTGTAAAGAAACATTTGAGCTGTTTTTAATGAGAGAAAAAAAATCTAAGTTTTTTTCTCTGGTGATCACAGCAGAATTCCTCTTTTTTTTAACCTGGTCGCAAAATATGTAATATATTTATCCAGTAGGTACTGTAAGCGATTTTTGCCCGGCCCCTCTATTAAAATCTTTCTGGTTCATACTTCTGTCTTCCTACAGAATCTCAGCTTGGGTTCAGGTGTTCTTTTTACCGTTCTGTTGTGGTATTTCCAACTATTCTTGAAATACACAGTAAGTTATATAGTTACCTCAAGGATACTTCAATGCATTTGTTCTCTAGTTTGGTGTGGTAAATTTGCAAAAGCTCTTTCGGGAGGTGAGAATCATGAAATTGTTGAATCATCCCAACATAGTCAAGCTTTTTGAGGTCTATAACTCTGTAACAGGTTTGATTACAACCTGAACAATAACTGACGTGTGGTTATTTCTTGTTATTTCTTGCCAAAGTCAATAAATGTCCACATTTGGTTTAGCAGAGATTCTCCATGTGCGTTCTGTTTACATGCCATTTCTGCACACCTCATTTCCCTTATAGGGGAAGCGTTCATCAGTCCTGCACACAGCCAACTGAGCCACCCATCTGGTTAGTATTAGGGATAACATCTAAATAAATACTACATAAAAGTTCCTTAAATCCTCTCAGTGAGAAGCTAAAAGATCTGGAGGATGGTTTTATGGGATTTTTTATTTACAAATGAGCCTTTTGCTGGTTATTGTATTATTTATATTATTGTTTTTCCTTTCTGATGTAAAAACATTACAAAAAGGGAAAACATGTCTATCCAAAATGAGTAAGGATATAGCTCAAACGTATGGGATCCCAAACATTAACGCTTTCTTCAGTAAATACATATGCACGAACAAAGTTGGGATAAAATTCAGTGTAATAAAAAATTGGAAAACTCTGTCTCCACAGGCATCCTGAGAATGCCTGAAAATATTTGAGATGTCTGGAAGTCTTCTTTTGAAGCATGTTTGCATCAGTGACACAATTGTGAGCTCAGAAAATTGAGCGGTCGCTACTGCCATCTTATGGACAACCACTGAAATTATTCGTGTTTGAAAGATTTCCTCATTGCAACTGAAAAAAGAACTTACTTCATTTCTATTTGCTAAATTATAGAAAGAGAAACTCTGTGTATCAAAAAACGAGCAGCTTTTAGATGTATGACCTTTAATGCAAACAGACTAAATCCAGTTGATTTGTTGTTGTTGTTGGTCTGTGCACATTTGGACATCAGGGACCACCTTTACAGGCAATAAATTAAGTTAAAGTTAAATTCCCACTATCTGTTACACACCTAGGTGTGCGAAATTGGGACCCATCCCCTGGGGGAGCGGTGAACTGCAGACACAGCTGCACTCAGGAACTATTTGGTGGCTTAACCCCCCCAATCCAACCCTTTAATGCTGAGTGTCAAGCAGGGAGGCATTGGGTCCCATTTTTAAAGTCTTTGCTATGACTCGGCCTGGGTTTGAGCCCACGACCTTCCAGTTACAGGGATGACACTCTAACCTCAATGCCACTGAGCTGATTATTCAAATGATTCAAAAGTGTGTATTTTTTTCTTTTCCTGCACAAATACTTCAGATTGTGAAGCAGCGGGGACATAAGGAGCAAAGGTTGTCCCCTTAGAGACATGTGTGGAGATGTGGTCCAGTCTTTATGAGACCACCTGTAATAGGAGCCCATGGACTGCCACCTTGTCGTGGTTGGGGGAGCTTGCATGTCTCTATGACCCGCATAGCTGCTGGCTGGAGCTTTGTCCTCTTGGTAAGGGTCTCCCGTGCAAGACAGACTGAAGGGTAGAGGCTAGACTGAGAGCAGTCCACTGGCCCTCCAGGTTGAGGGTTTGGCACAGGGCTAACCAACCACTGCTAGAAAACTATGATGGTTACGGAAACAGCAACGAAATCAAAAGCTACTCCAACAAGCAGCACGCCTCCAAAATCCCAACAAGAGGCTTGTATGAAGGACAGTGGTGAAAGCCAGACCGTGGAAGCCACTGACAGGAAGATGGAAGTCTTAAGCACAAAAACCGAGACCAGAATAGGATTCTGAAACGTACGAATGATGTACCAAATTGGAAAATTGGCGCAAGTGACAACAGAGTCGTGTTGATACAGTCTTCACATTTTAACCATTAGTGAAACTGTACAAGATGAACAGGATATACAATGGGTTACATTGTTCTATTATTATTATTTTTTTGCTCCAACATTTGTACTATTTATTGTAAAGATCATTAAGTGTATTTTTATTCCAAAATTAATATAAAAATGGGGATTTTCCATCTTTTCAATATTTGGTTAAAAAAAGGTTTTAGAAATAATTGGGCTTTTTCTGCTTGAATTCTTATTGGCTTTATCTAACAAATCGAAAAAATCTTCAGTTATTTAAAACAAATGGGATTATAAAAAAAATGCAGACCTATTTTAATTATTTGATGCTATTTTGTCCATTTTTATTTAGTGCCTCAAGATAGAGTCATAGCTTTTTCCTCCAGTTACATTTTGTTTTCCCTGCTATTATAACTAATTGAATGACTACTATTTACTTTTACTTGAGTACTAGGAACGCGACTGCTGCTTGTCTGAAGTTGAAGTGCACTGGAGGTTTGCCAAAAGGGGGCGTTTGTAACATGCAGCCAGAGGGGCGGGGCCAGAGGTGGGTGTGTGTCTCTCAGCTGATGCGCGTATCAACCGACCGACTCCATCATCAGCATCCGACGCTGACAGCATCGAAGAAAGCATCCCTGATAGAAACGAGCCACGGCGGCGGCGGCGCAGGATAATTCAAAGCCTGGTGGAAAAAGGACTGACGCTACCAAACTCTTTTGTAGGGCTGCCATCTTACAAACCGCCAAGCTGCAAAATAGTGAGTAGCCTTTGATGATGGACCGCCAGGAGGCTACAATCGGTAAATCAAAGCTACTGCATGATACGTCGTCAATGTCAATGGCGCTTTGCATTTGAATCAGCCTTCATTTGGTGCGCTTTTTGTGTTCGGCGAGGGTCGCGCGCTGTGGTTTTGTCACGGGCCTAGCCGGGTTTTGTTTGGGAGCGCAGTGGATTCAGGGTTTGATGCAGCTAATGCCGCCCTTGCCGCCCAGGGATGCAGAGAAAAGGGAGCGCGAGGGAGTCGTGAGGGGAGGGGATGGAGGCAGAGCAGCACATATATATATACCCACTGCATTTTACTACTACTACTATTCACCCAAGTGGAAGGAAATCAGTTGTAAATGGCCTGTGAAGGGGAGGTGCAGTCATCTATCTATCTATCTATCTATCTATCTATCTATCTATCTATCTATCTATCTATCTATCTATCATTTTCAATCTTTTGTGTTCAAAATCTAACTGAGGTGTTGTTTATTGCAGAAAGGTTATATAGAGGCGGTACTCTTTGAAAATGGTTATTTTGATTTATGACGGCTAAGAAACATTGAATTAATTGATCACGGGATGTGAAGAAAGAACATGGGATCGAGCAGGGGTCTCAGGTAGCAGAGTTTCATCCCCTGTATACACCAATGGGAGGTGCCCCTAAAATTAACACCTTTCAGTGGGATTTTTGCTCCAAAAACAGAAAATAAAAACAGAATTGTAGTTTGTGAGCTGGGTTTGTGTAAGGCAGAAATCCTTTATCAAAGTCAAAGCAACTTTTTTCTTTAAATTCTGTTTTTTAAATGGGTCATTCCAGAATTGGAAGATATGTTAAGTCCTATCCATCATATTTAAAAAACAAAACAAAAAAAAGACATAGTTTCTGACAAAATTTACTCATCTTGAGACCTTATCTATGAAAACTTTAAAAAGAATAGTTTTTAAAATACTAAATAAATCTGGAGTACTGCATAAAATTTAATTTTTCCCTTGTCTCCCCCCCAATGACCAAATAAATCTCAAATAAAAAGTAAAATTAAATTCCTTTTTTGCAATTAATTGTTTTTAATTCCCATGTAACCATGGGAACATTTCATTTATCAGACAAAATATTTTAAATAATGATTATTTTATATGGAACGTGTGCCCCACAATACCCACGCAACCCTGTTAGCAAAACGCTTTTAATCATAGCAGAAGACGAAAATAACAGAATCACATGATACGCTGGACTTGAAATCATCAGTTTTCCAAAATAATTGGTGGAGCAAAGATCTCCTCTCGTTTTTTACAACACAGTCAACCTTGATTGAGTGTCTGATTGAAGTACACATATTCAGAATAAGACTATTATAAAACTTATTTACATTAGTAAGTTTATCTTCTTGATCATCAGTAACAGCTAGCTAAACAACTAACTTCTATTCTTGAGATAAAGCTAATGTTAGTATAGATCTGTAACCATGTTACCTGAAAAAGGGTTGCACCAAGTTTTGTAAACATCAAATATATAACGTAATAAAAATTCCACAACTGCTCTGTAAGTTGAGCCGATTAAGGCTTATTATTATTGATAAATATGAAAGACAGAAATTGGAAAAGTGGACATTTAATTTTCATGAATTTTGAAGCCCAAATGTTGCCCAATTCTGGAATGACCACAATAGCATTTGTAACTTGTATTTGTGCTAAATGACTGGTTTTTATTTTAAGGTCTCCAAGTTTTTATATTTTATATTATAGGCATGTCTTTTGATCTAGATCATAAAAAGTTAACTCCTTAAAAAGTTGTTGTTTTTAAGAATGTTGTTGTTAATGCACGATTGAATCCCATAAAAATGATTTTAAATTTCTGTTTTTAAAAAAGACGATCTTTGCAAAATGTTTGAAAAATTGGACTAATTATGACACAAATGTCAATTTCTAGCATTCTAAGCAAAATTTTAGTGTGAAAATGAGGTCATTTCGTGAGCCAAAATAGAAAAACTACAATAACCTTGATTTTTTCTTTTAAACTACTTTGAGTTTAAACTATTCTACACTATTAGCAGGAACTGTTGCAGACTTTCCTTGTAGTTTAAAATTTTTTGACATTTTTTTACAGGAACTGTAGTTCAGGGATCTGTAGTGGGATAGTGTTTTGTGCTACGGATTGGTATTTAAATAAATGTACACAGTTCACATGATGCCGCAGTTTTATTAGTATTTCAGTCTTAAACCAAACTATCAGAAAATTTAGTTGGATTTATGCTGTCATTTAATATTATTTAGTCAAATTTTTATGTAATTTAACAGATTTTAGCTCAAATGCATCAATATTGCGATCTATTATCACTATGTTGTAACAGTTTGGTCTGCAGAAATCTTAACCTCTTCAGACCTGGCGTCCACATACGTGGAAATCACATTTTGGGTAGATTACCACAGTAGGTAATTCTGCTTAACTGCGGCCCTGTGACTGTGTGTGTACAGGGTTAGCTCCAATATTAGCTTGGGTCTTAAGAGGTTAACAGCACGCAAGGTTGTTTTTTTTACAAGTTCAAGCTATGTGGGCTCTTGTTTTGAAAGGGATTAGACCTCTTTTTTATCTATTAAGGCCAAAAAAAAAAAATAAACAGAGGAAACAAACAGCCCACATTAAATGGCTCTCTTCTCCAGTTCAGGTATGTGAACTAACGTAAAATCAGCCATTTTTATGCATTAGATCTCTTCATCCCACCAAAAAAAAAAGAAAATCGGCAAGTCCTTACATCACATTCAAACTCTGAACATACAAAGTCATCGCCATAATCAGGATCACGTTTAGTCCTCATTATTCACTCACTTTGATGTCCAGATTGATCAGTCTGACCTTTTCATTTTTATCATGGGAGGAGGATCATGTTGCCCCTGCCTGCTGGGCTGGAGTCTATTCTACATCTGTTACTGTTTAACCAGTTATTATGCAATTACAGTATTGTTATAACTGCTTTCATTTTTCTGTGTTCTCTAGTGTGTGTCCCTCCACTACCTGCATTAGGTTGTGATGACCCACACTACTTCCAAATGTTTCTGTGACCCTCCCAAATCCTGACTCCTAACCTCTAATCCCTGACCTTTGACCTCCACTATGGGCAGTGTTGGCAGTGGGGTGGCAGGAGAGCAGGAGTTTGCCATGAAGTCCGTGGGCACCAGGACCACCCTGCCCAGAGCTCCTCCTCTCTCTCGCCGTTGCCCTGCCGACCGTAGCTGCAGTGCGGAGCGGCTGCCGCGCCCCCCAGCGACTATATCAGACGGGACGGCTTCTAGCGATGAACGAGGAAGTGTTAGTATCGGGACTGGGACCTGCACTGGAACTGACCGGCCTACAGAGACCATCTCCTCCACCAACACTGAATGTACCATGACCGCCCCCTCCAACAACAACCAGTTGGACTGTGGCAATGCAGCTGGAAGAAGGGACAGGGAGTGGGAGAGGCAGCGTGAAAGGGGCAGAGACCGTGATCGGGACCGAGACTGGGACCGGGAGAGGCTAGAGAGGGAGCGTGAGAGGGAGAGGAACCGGGAGAGGGAACGAGAACGGGTGGAGAGGGAGAGGCTGGAGCGGGAGAGGGAACGAGAGAGGGAGAGGGCCAGGGAGAGGGAACGAGAGAGGATAGAGAGAGAGAAGATAGAGAGAGAGAGGGAACGAGAGCGGGAACGGGAGAGGGAGCGAGAGAGGGAAAGGCTGGAGAACGAGAGGATGGAGAGGGAAAGGGAGCGGGAGATGCACGCGGCCAGTTTGGACGTTTGTGGGAACATTGTGGGTCGAGGAGTGAGCGAAAAGACCAGTGTTGGCGTGAACCACCACCATAACAGAGAGATGGCCACCGCCAGAACTGACAGTGAAAACAATCTGGCCGGCCATAACCCTCCAAACCACAACCCACCCAAGATCATGGCAGTGTCAGGGAAACTGGAGCAGGTAATTAACCTTATAGGTGTAGGGGGATAACAATGACTGGATTCATTTCATAATTTGTTGTTGCCGATATAATTCATAGTTGATATTGGTCCATTTTGAACGATCCAGAATCTTTGGCCAAAAATTCAACCAGTGTGACTCCGAGATAAATACCTGGGTATTGAACAGTACAGTTTTCAAGATTCTTTCTATTTCTTTTTAAAATAACCCAAATTAAATATGTGTACAAACAAACAAGTAAACAAAAATAATGTCAAATCCATTAACATTTTATTTTCCTATAGTTCAGCCCACTGTTGTTTCTCCACATCAGAATAACACAAACATTAGAACATTCTACTACACGGTACGGTCACAAGTCTTTGCTAAATTCAAAGTGTTTCCATACATTGAACTGGAATGATGACTTGATCATTTTTGCCGCCATTGCATGTGTTTTGTCGGCTGTGATGCACTTGGTCGTTTTTACGGTAATAAACCTAACATACCGCAATCCAATAAGTATTTTTCGATATCAATTTGAATCGATTTATTTCATTTTGAAACGATTTTCCAAAAGTACAAGTTGATTCGATTTGTTTTGATTAAAACACACAGATGGATCTGGTTAAGTCGATTGATTGTTACAGAGAGCCTCGTCACCACAGTTGCCAGTTCAGTGGTGTTTCAGTGGATTTACTTGCTATAGCAGAGATTTAACAATAAGAAAGACTTTTGAAAAAGTATTTTCAACAAGTTAATTAAGATTCTACACGTCTTGTTTTCCTTAGTAATATATTTATTTTAATGCGCTAAAACCGCAATCTTGCATTTCTTTATCAGAGCCACTTTAGCAGCTATTAACCACATTTTTATCTTTTATCCCAACCCAAAATGTATCCTTTCACCAAACCTGAAAGCCATTATTTAGACACTTTTTTTAGTTGTTTCACAGTTTCTTTTCCTCCCCAGCTTCTCTAAATTCACGTAAACACTATATCTATACCAGATTTGTGCCTTTCCATTGTTTAACACATGAATGTTATCAATGCAACAGCCACTACAAAATAGCTTAACCCCTTTGAGGTTCAGCTTGTGTGTTGACTTTACCCTACTCTTCTGTTTTTGTGTTCCTGTTGACCTCACAGGCAATGCAGAGCAGCTCTGGTCTAGTTCGTCCATCTGCCTTCAAGCCGGTGGTTCCGAAAAGCTTCCACTCCATGCAGAACCTGGTGGGCCAGGCGGGAGGGGCCGGGGGCGAGGGAAAGACTGAGGCCAGAGGTGAAGGGTTTGCTGAGGGCAGAGTAGGCAGGAGAGGCAGAGATGGAGGAGGAGGAGGAGCAGTAGACACAGGGGAGGTGCCAGAGGCCCTGCTCCTGGACCAGGACAGTCCAGTTAGGGTGAGCAGGAGTGAAGGAGGGGGGAATAGTATTGAAGTGGTTCAGGGAGGGATGTCAGATTCTGGGAGAAACTCCCTGACCAGCCTCCCCACATACACTGGCTCGGGGTCAGGTTGTGGCCCCCCAGCAGTCTTGGGGCCACTCAGTGCTTCCACCAGCCACATCAACAGGTTGGGCATGGCTGGGGCAGCTGCAGGCCTGGACAAACTGGAAAAGCCTGGCTACCAGGTACGGCTACGCTCGCTTTTCTTTTTGTTTGCTGTTGCCATGTCTTCTGTAACATCATCTCATCACGACACGGCTTTTCTCCTCAGAATGGACTCAGTGCATCAGACAGTGGGCGGTCTTCATCAGGGAAGAGCTCCTCATCCTATCAGAGGCTGAGCCATCTGGGAGACGCCCCAGGACCTCTGCGCCCCTCTCCATCCTCTGATGACATCATCCAAGACCTCGAAGACCGCTTATGGGAAAAAGAGCAGGAGGTTAGATTTGACTAGGTGAATTTAAGGAGGCTGAGTTTATGGCGCAGTTATGGTATCTAAAAAAGGTTGATGCTGTGATGCGGTGTGCCCTAACAAACTAAGACTCACTGAAGCTACGTTCATACCGAGCATGTACCCGGGAAGAGGGTTGGTGCAAAATGTCGAAACGGTGCAAATCTCGTG
The DNA here is from genome assembly GCA_037389245.1 of Oryzias sinensis. NCBI lineage: Eukaryota > Metazoa > Chordata > Actinopteri > Beloniformes > Adrianichthyidae > Oryzias > Oryzias sinensis. Next base: position 7,127,242 of record CM074495.1, read on the forward strand.
AAACCTACTCCAGGCCTTTTTCTTTCACAGCTCTATTCCGATGTATGAAAGACTTGGTGTCATATAATTCCGACTGAGCACCAACCACAATTATTTATTTCTCCTTCATGATCCGTGATTTGAAGGGGGATGCCATGGAAACGTCACTAACAAAATCGAGTCCCTGATTGGTCAAGCTTCAGTCTTTTTTAACTTTCAATACAAGTTCAATGGGTGAATCTGTAGGTACAGACCAAAATCGGTCATAGAGACTTGAGTAACATGAACGCAAGAGTTTTGAACATGAAAGCCCGAAAGGAGCATTTACAAATGCTTTTATTGAAAGTGGTCTCATGAACGCGCATTGCCGAGGGCGTTGTAAACATGGCTTAACAAGTATAGGAACTGTTTGATTGCATGACTCAAAAACTTGTGCAACAGAATAGTAAAGGGGGTCATAAATTTTCTCAAGGCCTGTTTTATGAGTTTGCTATTAAATTATATTTTATAACAATTTAAAGGTATTGTCTGATTTTGAGTGTTTTTCCTGTAAACTTTTATTTACTTTTCAAGATCAGATCAGTGTGGGATTTTTTTGCACTTCCAGCTGTGCCAAAAATGTTGTCTCCTTTTTAAGTCACATTTAGTCTGCTTTATCTGTTTCTCCGGCTGCTGCTGATTCCTTCCACCTGTCCTGCAGGTGCAACACATGCGCAGAAACCTGGACCAAAGTGAGGCCGCGATCATTCAGGTGTTTGAGGAGAAGCAGCGTGTTTGGGAGCGACAGATGGACGAGCTGAGGCAGAACTATGCTTCACGTCTGCAGCAGGTGACCTCAATACTAATTCAACAAAACAACAAGCTGCACTTTTTCCCCTTACATCTTCCAAGTTGCAGAAACAAAGTCTGAAAAGCCCTAAATATATCTATTCCCTTATATCTAAAAAAGAAAAGTTGTAACAAAGCTTTTGTCTTTTGTTGAGGAGGTTTTTATCAGAGGGTGCCTGTACAGTGGTTTTGTTTTAATAGCAGATTAAGTTTAAATCTCAGTTAAGACAGTTCTCTATGGACTCTGCAGATCATCGTCTGCCTAGATTTGATCCAATTTTGATTGTTCTGCCTCAAAACGGGTTACAAATTCTTTGCCTTTTGGCTGCTCCCTCATCATCTGCCTCCATCAAACCCTATCATCTGAGTCCTCCTCTCTCAAACCAGCTCCACTATTGTCATTGACATCCATGAACCTTCTTTTGGTCTTCATCTATTTCCTGGTATTTCCAACCTCAGCGTCCTCTCACCAACACAATCGCTGTCCCTCCTTTAAACGTATATCTGCCCTTCCTGCATTTGTCTCCAGAACGCCTAGCATGAGTTTGTATGTATTTATTCCTGATCCTATCCGTCCTCGTCACTCCCAGCTCTTCTACCTATGGCTCTGCCTCCAGTCTCTGCATCAGAGCCACTGTCTCTACAACAGCTTAAATTTTCTTTTTCTATAAATTGTCTGCTCAGTTTGTTATAAGTGAATCCATGATAAAAACTAATATAGCTAAGTACATTTTTCAAACACTGCTTTATAGTTCAACAAACGAGATACAGATTTGAGTATTACACTGCATGGGTGGTTTGAAAGCCTTGTGGATACTTCTCCTTAGGTTACCCGTCGAGCTCACCGCTCCCAGACTGCTCTGCAGGCCCAAATAACCCGCCTGTCCCAGGACAAGAGGAGGCTTCAGGAGGAGATGGCAGCTCTGTTGGCTCAGAGAGAAGAGCTGGAGAGAAAGTGTCTAGATTACAGGAAGGAGCAGGCTGACATCCTGCCTCGTCTGGAGGAGACCAAATGGGAGGTGAGATGTTTTTTTTTTTGGTTACTTTTATTGTTTAAAGTAAAGACTAAAACATTTCATTCATAAAGATCAAGTCAGAGATTCAGATGTCTGTACAATTTAATACTGAAGGTACTTGTGTGGCGTTCATGTTCCAGGTGTGTCAGAAAGCAGGTGAGATCTCGCTGCTGAAGCAGCAGCTGAGAGAGAGCCAGGCGGAGGTGACCCAGCGAGCTGGAGAGATGGTGGCTCTGAGAGGCCAGCTGAAGGAACTCAACGCTCAGCTAAGAGAGCGGGAGGAGGTCATGCTGGGCCTGAAGGACTCCTACAGCACCAAGTGTTTGGAGCTGGAAAAGTGTGAGGGAGAGCTGAGGAGGACTCTGTCCGAGGTGGGTTTTGAATCTAGAGAAAACAGAAAAGCACCTTAAAGCCACCATGACAGACGCTTGTTGTTACCGTATTGTGATTTTAATTCATTTTCCTGTTTTGTGAAGCACTTTGAATTACTTTGTGTACGAATCATGCTATACAAATAAACTTGCCTTGCCTTATTAGATTTGTAAATGTTAGTTGAAAATAAATTATGGTGTTATGATAGTGATGAATAGAATAGTGAATAGATTTGGAGTCTGAGGTTCCAGAGCAACATGTGACTCTTTTTCCCCTCCATTTTTGCTCTTTGGCTTTGTAAAAATAATGCTAACAATCTATAAACTAGGTTTGTAGTCTGAATTTTAAAAGGAATTCAGACAGCATGCTCACTACTTTTTTCTTTTAATGGCGAATATGACATCATCGATTTCATGAAGTTAAAATATTATTGATATGAGCGTTTTGCAATAACCCTTTATTTATGTATCCACTTAGTTCTGAAGATGAAAACGTTGATGGTTTATTAAAACAAAAAAATTTAAATACAATTTCTTCACAAAAATTGTTCAAACGCAATGCATTGTGGTCTATATTCTCCAATCTAGTAAGCATTGATCCAAACTGGTTTTTCGCAGAGACTTCCGGGAAATTTGTAGGGCACCCGATTTTGGAATTGTAGATTCGGACAGCACTACAAAATGGGGAACTGTATAGTGCACTGTGTAGTGAGTAGTGAAGGAATTTGGATATATTTGGGGGGAAGGCAGAGCAGAGACAGGGAGGGGAGAATCTGGACACCGCTGATGTTTACTTATTGAAGTGGAAACCTTAACAGGTCCTTATGTTAAAGCCCAACTTACTTTAAAACTCAATTAGAAGGGGAAAAGAAGGTTCCAATTAAATCCAGTCAGAGAAAACAATGAGTCTGACTTAGCTATAATTCGTAAAAGTAATTTTATCTTTTATTTGTATCTTTTCTTTTCTATTAACCGTGACGTTTTAGTCGAAAACATTCCCTCTGTTGACATTAATTGTTCCCAGAAAAAAAACACATTTTAACCATATCTAATAAAATAATGACAAAGGGAAAAAAGATTAGTTTTATAAATATGTGTTGCAAATGTTTCAAAGCGTTCTTTTTTTAATCATGTGAAATAAGTTCAAATGTTTTTGCATTATTTTAAATAAGAATAAATTGCTGCGTAAATAAACTACTATAAAGAAGAAAATGTCTTTCTGTACATCACACTGATTCACATGTTGCATTTACAACAACTTCGGCCAAAGAGATTGCCACACCTGACTCACCAGTTTCCGGGGTTGATTTTCCCTTTGCAGATTAGTTATTTTATTTTGCCAAAGATGTGGTCTCCAGCAACATTGTAACTTAAAACTGTGTTTTTTTTCTTTGGCAGTGTTTTAATGTTAAACACACCTTTGGGTTAGGTTGAATCTTTCTCCTGATCTGGGATGGATTCCAGTGCATTCCAAAAGCATTCCTGAAGCATAAAATGATTTTAGAACCAGATTGTTATTATTCATATCAAGTTAGTTATTATTGTTATTATTCAACTACTTTACCTACGTAAAAAAACATTTTTTAATTAAGCTGTAAACCAGCAAGAAAATTCCTCTACAGCACATGAGTTTGCAGGAAAAGGATGATTCATGTTAAATATAGATCGTAGGTGTTCAAACCTATGATTTTCTTTAGAGGGAATTGTAGGAGTGAAGGTAGGTCTTTAGGACAAACACAAGACTGAGCAAAAGGGTCATGTGTATGAGGTTTAGCAACTGTTGAATCTCCTGTTTGGTACACTTCTAAGGTTTTGATTTCCAGTCTCTGCATGTGCCAAAGCTAATTTGGCATATGGGCACTAATGGCTTGAAATGTGAATCAGTTTGTCAGAGAGGTAAACTGAAAGAAAAAAGATAATAAAGTTCATAAGTTTTTACAGAAATAACCAAAAAGCAACTTTCATATCACTGTGGGAAAAACTTTGATTATTGTTCTACAACTCTTCTGTTGTAGATTCGCTGCCATCCATGGTGTCATTACTCAGCTGCATGACCACATTTCAGTCAGCTATAGCTATCAGACATATGGTCTCAAGCTTACTTTGTGATTTAAAGGCGAAAGATGTTTCTACAGAAAACGTAAGAATAGTAGCACTGCACACTTTTTTCATAATTGAATGATTATGAGGAAACAGATTCTCTAAGATCAAAGAAGATTTTTCATATACATTAATGTCAAATTTTATATGTAATTCATTGTTGTTCATCTGAGGTTGATGTGCATGTCTTTCTATGTCCAGGTGTCCATCCTAAGAGAGAAGCTGGGTGTATTTGAGGCGGAGGTGCTCAGTTTAAAGCGTGCTCTGAGTGAAGTTAGCAGAGGAGCAGAAGTCGTTGTGAGCCCAAACTTAGCTGCGGCGGGGCTGCTGCCACCGTGGGGAGCTGTGCACTGCCCACGAAACCCCACTGAGCCCTCGACTCATTCCCTTACCCCCACCTCTGACACCTTGCTCAGCCTACAGAGTGATGAGGCTAAGGCCCAAAGACAGGAAGCTCAAAGACAGGAGAGGCAGCAACGTGAAGAAGCTCAGTGGCGGGATGTGCAGCAGCAGCGGCAAGATGCCCACATGCAGCAAGACATTCAAATGCGTCAGGATGCGCAGATCCGACCAGAGGCCCACCTCCGCCAGGAGGCCCAACTTCGTCAGGAGGCTCACCTTCGTCACGAGGCGCAAATTCGCCAGGAAGCACACCTTCGTCACGAGGCCCAAATGCGTCAAGAGACTCATTTACGCCACGAGTCCCAACTGTGCCAAGATGTGCAACTGCGCCAGGATGTCCATCAGCCCCAAAGGGCTCAGGAGGGTCACTGGGATGAAGCTGGAGAGCTTCGCAGGCAGCTAGAACAGCTGCAGGCTGCCTTACGCCTGGAGCGGCAGCAACGTGAGCGTCAGGCCCTCAACTTTGACCAGGAGCGCCACACGTGGCAGGATGAGAAGGAGCGTGTTTTAAAATACCAGGCACAGCTGCAGCTTAGCTATGTGGAGACACTGCAAAAGAACCAGGCTCTGGAAAAACGGATGAGCCAGCTGGGAGCCAAACAAACCACAACCTCCACCACCACCACCATAACCACCACCACCACCTCCCCCACGTCCTCCAACTCTCCACCTCATTCACAAGCTCTGTCACCCCTGTCTCCTCAGTTGCCTCCTTCCCTTTCTGGTCCATCTCCCCTTTCTGGTCAATCCCTCCTTTCTGGTCCATCTCTACTTTCTGGTCCATCCCCCCTTTCTGGTCCATCCCCCCTTTCTGGTCCATCTCTCCTTTCTGGTCCATCCCCCCTTTCTGGTCCATCCCCCCTTTCTGGTCCATCCTCTCTTTCTGGTCCACCTTCCCTATCTGGTCCACCCTCCATTTCTAGCCCACCATCTCTTTCTGGTCCCCCCTCCCTCACTGGCCCTTCTTCCCTCTCTGGTCCAATTGCCCTGACCCTGTCCCCACCTTGTGAAGACCAAAAGGGCCCTCCTTCTCTCCACCAGCTTGCCCCACCCTGGGCAGGACCCTCACGCCTTGAGAGGATCGAGTCGACAGAGATTTAGAAGCAGAAAACAACACATTTCCAGTGACAAGGCCTCTCAAACAGAACCCCTTCAACATGTAAAGAGAAAAAAAAACTACAAGTGAGAACCCATCAAAATATATCATTTCAGTCTGAACTACTTTTTAAAACAACTAACTGAAAACAATAAGGGCCAACTATTAAAATAATGAATCAGTTAAATAGTAAATAGCTCCTTTTACAAGCTGCACTTTGCTGCATCTTACATACTCAGTATTCATGGAAAGTATATTAAACTGATGGATATAGGGAAATGTTTTAAATGACCATGTAAAGATGACAGCACTTGCACATGCATCATTTAATGTCCACGCTAGAAAAGAACAAAGACAATCAGGGATATTGTCAGAAACGATCAACGAAAACATAACACAGTATTTATTTATTGTATGTTTGTGTTACTGGTTATGTAAAAGTAGAATTAATAGTCAGAGTGTGTGATGTTAGCTTCTATTTTTGGCCGGACAGCGCCTTACTCAATTTTTCCCGGCATGTAATAGTGAATTATTAATGCTGGGAAGACATGAAAAAGAAAAAAATGGTGTGAATAATATTTTAGCGCTTTAATAATCATTTCAAAAAAGTTATCCAACACTTATAATACAGATGCTGACCTCAAAGGGCACATTTCCAATGATTCCTGATTCTGTTTTCAAGGCATTTCATGCTCAGGGTCAAACATACATGACCTAACAGATTATTAGCAGAGTTTATATTTTCTACTTACACAGGTATATTTCGCCAATAACCAGCCCTAACTAAATCAAAAGACGGTGTTTGGACACGAAAAAGTTCTGCTTTCACTGTAGTTCGTCTGTAATGACAGTAAATGATCGCTAGGGGTCGCTAAAGCTTTATCACAGCTTTCCCATCTCACATCAAATGACCTGAAAGGACACGGATAAATTGAAAGATAACCATACTTGTGTCCCTGTGTATTGCTCGCCAAGAAGTTTGAGATAGCTGTCAGTATCCCCAAAGTGAAAGAAAATCATAGAATGTATATTACACTAGGAGAAAAAAATACTTATAATAGTTATAGATTGTAAATGTGTGTGTGTGTGTGTGTGTGTGTGTGTGTGTGTGTGTGTGTGTGTGTGTGTGTGTGTGTGTGTGTGTGTGTACGCATGTGCGAGTGAACAAGGGGAAGTGTGTGCCAGCAAGTGTGTGCATGTGTCTACACATATTGTAAAGCTTCATCTTATGAGATTGAGGACAGAGGGACTAGTGGCAATACAAGGGAAGATATATTTTAAAAAATGGTTTTAAGTGCATAAAAATGTACATCAAAGCTTGTAAGACTGAAATATTTAATTGGGAGTGTGTGAATATCTTGGAAGACACTTGCTTTCTTCTGTCTAGTTCATTTTAACAGAGAAGGTGAGAAAAAGTATAAAAAAAATCAGAAGAGTGTAGAGTCTGCCTTTTCAAAGGGGAATATTCAGGATTATTGTGATATGTAGTCCTTCACCCAGGTTATGATTTACAGTAGACTCCAGTGTGAATATCATGGCTTTTATATGTGTTGTTTATGCCAGCATAAAAAGATATTGCTCAAGAATATTAACTTATCTTTAAAGTATTACATAGTATTATCATCTTTATTACTGTTATTATATTATGGTGAACTGACAGCGAAAATATGTGCCATTTGAGCTTTCCTTTATGTGTTTTTTAACTGTGTAGATAGCCTGTTGGCTTACCATAATGGTGCAATCATAGCAACCTTGTCCAAAAATGATGTTCCTTTTGATGTAGGTGATGTAGTTGCAGTATTGCATTGTTTAGAAAACAAAATACCGCAGATTTTATACATGTTTTAAAACTATTGTTTGCATTTATGTTACTAGTATTTTTCTGGCTTAATTCAATCTACTAATTTGTTAAAATTCCACAGAACTAATAAAGATATGTGAATAATTTTGCTTTTTTTTTTTCTTTTGCAATTAATTGTGTGTGTAATGCTCACCTATAAGGATTGTTGGGTCGGCACTCTTTGAAATGACTTCATTGCAACTTTCGTCCAAATGGAAAACAAGAACACGTATTGTATTGTAGTGCAGTGTTATTTTGTTTACCCATTTGTGCCATGCTCTTGTGTTGAGATTATTTTCTCCTTTCACTCAGTCAAAAACATTTTTTTTTCTAATTTGCATAGAATGTTGGTGTATTTAGGTTATTTCCTTTAATATCTGCAACTTTTTTCAGTCAAGATAAACAAATCAAAAGGGATGGATTTATTTATTTTGTTCAAAAGCATTTTTTTTAAATCACTTTTTTTACCAAAGCATATACCAGATAAATTTCAGCGCCTTTTCAAGAACTAAGAATTGATCAATTCTGTGATGAATGATAACTTCAAATGCTACCTTAAATTTATTAGGAGGCATGAGATTTCAGATTTTTCTGTTGCAAACAAGAGACTTAAAAGGTATTTTCAAACTTTGTGTATGACAAGTAGCACAGAATTTCTAAAATAGCAAATATAGAAATCCCTGGAAGACCAAGGACTCTAAACCTTTTATTTGTAATATGAAACCTAATATCTTTGTTTATCACCCAACCTAAAGGCAAATATTTCTTATTCTACTAGATTTGTGTAGGCATTTTACCCCTATAAGTCAAGCTTATTTGCATCACTTCTTCACCTCAACTCATTCTGTCAAAAATCTTTTAAAAAAGTACTAAAATAATACAAATGCAAAAAGAAATATTGATAATATACAATTAAAACCACACAAAGAACAAATACCTAAGCAATATACAAACACACATATATACCTATACCTGATACAAGTATGTATGTAAAAGGGAAATTTACGAAAAAGTAAATTTAAGTTCCAACAAAACTGGGATGCATTTTCAAAGCCAGACTAATGATGATGGTTTCATACTTTTTCTGTAATTGCTTGACTGACTGACTGACTGACTGACTGATTGATTTGAAGTTCTCTTGACCCAATGTGTGCAAATTTACAAATTCTCAATCAAAATACGCAAATAACAACAATAGCTAAAGAAAAATGTTTTCACTCCCATTGCAGCGTTTTCCAAACGACAATTATGAAGGACATTTGTCCCTCCTCGGCTACCGTAGATCATGTACCGGCTGTTTGTAACTAGCTTCCTGTCCCGACTAACCGTGGCCAAAAACCAGTCAAAACATTAGACTATCCGAGTGACCATGTAACGTATGTCTTGTCTGCTAGAACTCTCAAAGGTAATGTTATAAATATGAGTATTTTTCACCGTGGCTCAGCGTGAATGCAGTCAGGCTACTCATGGTTTGCATGTAGCTGTAGCATCAGCAGCGCTAGGCTAAAGCAGCTAATTTAGGTCAGTAGCAGCAACCCACTTGTTTAATATTTGTAGTATTTTTGTTATCTTTTAATCTTCAAAATAGTAATACACCTTAGTATTCTGGGCTAGTGTTTGTTTTCTTAGCGTCGTGTGATTTTCATACGACATTTCTTTTTAAAAACCGGGAACTAAAGATGCATATTTTTTCGTAAACCTTCAACTGGTGTGGTTGAGATGTGCTGTAGGAGTGACTGAGGAGATGGCACTCCACCAAGGATCTCAGCTTCCTGTTTGTGGATGGACCGACGGACAGATGAGGTTAGACATGAGTCTCTGTGGACCAGAAGGTTTGAGAAGAAGTTCTAGTGGGTGGAGATTTTGTCTGCAGCAGAGAGGACTGAAGGTCAGCAGATTGGCACTGGTGAAGAAGGTGGAGGGTTAACGGCCCAGAGCGATGGAGAAGAAGATGTGTATGCAGGAAGGTTGAAATGGGTGGAGGAAGGTTTCACGTGTGACAAAAGAGTGTTAGCAAGAGTAGAAGCTGTGCAGGGTGGTGGCAAGATCCTCCATGTGGGATGCAGCTGACTGAGGAAGATACAGAGTAGAAGGTCAGATGAAGCTGGAAAATCTGCTGTGGTGAGAAAACATGGAGGTGCTGAAAGATAAAGATGAGGGTTGAAAAACATTTTTAGAATGTTTATTTATCCAAGCCCTGGTAAGACAGTGGTGCAAACAAGAAAAACTCACCAAATCTTTAAAATATTTACTGTAAAAGCTGCATATTCTTGTCGTCCTTCATTATTTTTGTTAGTTTGAATTCTTTGGTTTTAGCTTTGCCACTGATTTAATATCATATATGATGGTATCATAATCCTCCACACGGTTGTTTGCTTGTATTCAGTGAATGCGTCACATTGCCTTGAACTATAAGACCATTATGTGAGACATGATGCTTAAATTGTACATCACTGGCATTTTCTTTTTTGTTTCTCTGCAGGCTTAATGAAAATGGTTGTAAATCTCTGTTTGCCTCATTTTCACACAACGGTTCACTGCAACAAGGTATGACTTGTTTTTTTAGACCTTTCCATATTTCTGCACTTCCTTGAGGCCCTTTTTTTTCTTTTTGCTTTTGGAATGTGTCATATAGTATTAACTGAGTGTTGCAACATCCACAGTGCTGCAGCTCAGAGTAGGAGATAAAAATCCACCTCAATTGTACAATTTTCACTTGGCTTTCATGTACTTTTACCCTGTTTCTCCTATGTAAGGAAATAATCAACAGCTTTGTGTGTTTTTTCCCAGAGAAAGCCAGACATAAAATGATACGTTAGGAAGGTTGTGAACATTGAGAGAAAAATAAAGGAGTGTAGAAAGTGTTATGTGGGAGACTGCATCACAAATGTCCTTGTTTATTTTTATATTTTTTACATTGTTCAATGCCAGTCTTTATTCTCAAAGAAACTAGAGATGTACTTTGAGTTCAATAAAACAGACCTTTATTTTATTTTCTCTCCATGCAGTTGTGCCATGGTATACTATAATGTCTCTTTTCCGTCCATTTTTCTTTTACTGCCCAGACATTGCAAAAGCAAAATGAATGTTGAACCTCAGTGGTTGCTTTTGTTTTTCAAAAATAAAGTTGTTGTGTTTTTACTTTACTTGCAGTTATGTGCAGACGGATATGATGTCACAAACCTGGTATCAGCTGACCCTGCTCTCAGGAGGCGGGGTTTTAAGTTTGAATACTTCCTACGCCCCCCTTTACAGGTAACAGGATGACGCAATAATTAAAAAAAAACAATTCACAGTTTTCTACTGTTGATGGTAAATGGCGTATACTTATATAGCGCCTTTCTACCTACAAGGCCCAAAGCGCTTTACAGTCACAGACCTGTTCACCCAGTCACACACACATTCACACACTGGTGGCGGCTCCGCTGCCGGACACTGGCGCAAACTTACCAGCAGAGGCAAGGTGGGGTTCGCCCAAGGACACCTCGAATCATGTGCAAGGCGGGAATCGAACCTGCAATCTTACGATCATGAGTCGACCGCCCTATCGCTGCACCACGGCCATCCATGATGCTGTTACTACAAAAAGAAACAATATTATTATATGACATATATCCATTTCTTGCTACATTACACCCTCTTTTGTCTAACAAAAACAAACATAAGTGCCATGTATGTTAAGTTTCTGTAGAACAATAAACAGTATTTAAAGGAAAAGCAGAAATACTTTTTCCATTTCATCTCTTTGACAGCACAGAATTACGGTATAATAGTTGAAACAAGGTTTTTAAACTTGATTCCTTCTGTTAAGCTGAAATATGAAGTCCTTTTTAAACTCCTTAAATGAAATCAGAATAAGGTAGTCATTGAACTGGTAAATATGATTTCATATTTACCAGTTCAATGACTGGTAAATCTAAAAAAAGATTAAATCCTGGACATACATTTGGGCTTGTAAATACATGCCCTCACCATAAATAACTCTACATACTTATGTTTTACTAGAATCTTGTTTTTACAGTGATTTAAAGAGTGCTTAGCTTATATCATGTTTACAATAAATCAGGTTGTATTTGCAGGTTAAGAAATGTATAGATTGGTTTTGTTAGAACAGATGTAACTCAAATAGTATTTCTTATTCTGCTCCAACTAAATTTATAAATTATTATGATTAATAATTTATTTCTGAAAGAATTTCTTTCAAAGCCTTTTGTGTTTTTCAGCAGAACAGGGGGGGATTATCTTCACTCCAACGTCATTTATTAACTCTTTTGAAGATCTATTTGCAGGAAAACTGTAAATATTCTCTATGATCTTTAGAAAATATTTACAGATGTGCCCTGTAAGGAGATATTTAGATGACAGTGTGTCTATTTCCTTATTTTGTTCCTTCGTTAACTCAATTAAAGGATTTTATCAACATTGGGACAGCCTCCACTCATTAGATCAGGGATCTTTTGGTTTTAAAACCATGTTTTGTCAGAAATAAAGTATGTTTTAAAGGCCCAGTGTTTTTTGGAACTGCTGAAAGCTGTCTTGTCATTTACAACTACCGGTACATTGTTGGGAATTCTCCCTTAAAGAAACTGGAACTTTAACCATTTTACACCTAAAACTAAACTTTGAGGCACTTTGCTGGATTTCAGTTGTGTTTTTTTCAGAATTTTTGTTTAAATAATTGTGTTGTATAAGCCAGGTCACTCAACTCCTTTTCCGTTATTTCCCCTCTCAGGTGATTTTGAAGTTTGGCTTCCAGGTGGAGTTGAGCAGGGTGGATGTTGAGCTGTGGCCCTGGGGAATGGACCGGGGACAGACCTGCAAAAGACTAGAGATTAGCACCAGTTCTGACCTGCAGAACTGTGGTCCTACAGACCACAAACAGTTGGGGCAAAAAGAGCAGAAGACGGAGGTGAAAGAACAACACAGACGGAATCAGCAAAGGGATGGGACTAAGTCAAAGCCAAGTATTGGTGCTCAGTGGAGTTTCCAGGCCCATCAGTGGGATGAAGAAACTCCAGATGGGTTGCAACAAAAAGGACACGTGTCCAACAGTCTGTCCAACACAAACTCCAACTCCTCTGATTCTGATATGAAGTTTAAGTTGATTGGTCGTTGTGAACTTAGAGATGAAACCCACGTCTGTTTCTTCCATTCGAACTTTCGCCCTCGGGTGCCATTCCTCTCCCTTCCTCCTCCGCCGCCTGAGAACAGTCGGCAGGTGGAGCTGTGGAGTCGGGGTTTGGCCTCGCTGGGAGCTGTGACACAGCTTCGAGTGACCGTGCCTTTCGGTGGTGGAGGATCGTCCTTGGGGCTGAAGGCTTTGGCTGTGTGGGGTCAGCCTGCGAGCCGCTGCCCTGCAGAAGAAGTGGAGAGGATTAAAAGGATCCATGAATCTGCTCGGAGGCAGCTGTCAAAACCAGCTTTTTTTGGACTTCCGGTCAGACAAACCACACCCCCACAGCAATCCACTCCAAGGTTGTTTACAGATTTTAACTCTTATTTTTCACGAGGTCAGATAATGGAAGTAATAATTTAGTTGTCACAAATATTCACTTTCTTGAATGTACTTTTATGCATCACTAAGCATTTTTGTTTTGTCCTCTTTGACAGTGTCATCATCCCAGAGGAATTCCTCGATCCGATAACCCAGGAAGCGATGCTGCTGCCTCTGCTGCTGCCCAGTGGCATGTCGGTGGACAGCACTACACTGGACGAGTACCAGAAGAGGGAAGCTGGTTGGGGCCGACCTCCAAATGACCCTTTTACGGGGGTCCCATTCACGCCAACCTCCCAGCCTCTTCCCAACCCCCAGCTGAAAAGCCGCATTGACCGCTACCTCCTCCAGAAAGGGATAATAAAGAGGGACGGCATGCTAGGAGGGCAAAACCCAGAGGACAATCCGCACGCCTCGAGACTTGTGACTTCAGACAAGCGTGGACAAACCCAGAGTTCTCCTAGTTTTAGTGTGTCCAGCCCTGATAACAGAGACACGAGCTTAGCTTCAGGGCAAAGAGAAAGTAATAAGTCAGAACCATCATCAAGTCCTCAAAGGTTCAAATGTAACCCTGACTTTAAATCCGGTTCAAAAAGGAAAACTAAACTAGAACCAAGTGAAATCACCAAAGTGTCAGCAGCCGAGAGAGAACCTCTAACAAAATACCCGAGAAAGGATTTGTCATCCGGTGAGTATAACACATTGACTCTCTCTACGGCCGGGTTCTGCAACCTGAGGCTCTTTGACCCCTCCTTTGTGGCTCTCTGGTTAAAGAATAATAAAACACTTTCAGCTTTAAAATGTAACGTTTCTTCTGCCTAAACCGCATCAAGCAAAGGAAAAACGTTAGATAAGTCAAACTTTATTAGACAAATCACAAACAGTTGAAGCACATAACGCTCTTCCTGGCTCCTGACTACAATACCCATAATTCTCCAGCAATTCATCATACAGTGCATCTTTGTAGGTTACCAAAGCTGAACAATTTGACACATTTTCAGGCGATGTGTACCGCAGAAAATCAGTTTGAGCTTAGTCAGCACAATCAGAATTCATTCTGAAGGCCCACTGTCTATTGAACAAAATTTAAGGAAAATAGTTCTGATTTAATTTTAGTTTGTTAGATTTACTAATTTCTGGCTGAGCTGCATCAACAACTGTAAAATAGAAACACTGCTGACATTACATCATCTTGCTGCATTAAGATGATCCTATGTGGCACAAGGTGTCTTTTATTTTGAAAGGAAGTTATGTGAACTTCTGTCAGAAGTTAAAAACTATTTCATTTTTTCTCATTTCTCTTTATGTTTACCTTTTATCTAGGCCAAAAGTAAAACAATAGTTTATGTTTTTCACAATAGTAACAATGACATAAATGCAAATCACTGTCTTACTTTTCTACAGGGTGAATTGAGACTTTATGGGAGAAATTGACCTGAATGGCTCTTTAAGTGTTGAAGGCTCCAGACCTGTTGTAGGGTCTTCCTCTTGTGGGCGGAGTCAGCCACCAACATCGCGCTCTTGTAGTCGTTTTTCATACATGTAGAAATGCTGTCCAATGGATAGATTTGACATTTGCAAGTTTGAGCTTGCATACTTTTTTTTTTTTTTTTCTTCCTGTCAAATAAGTATCTGTTCTGGCCTTCAGCACTACACCATATATAAGTACTAGATGGGTTTCCTGCAGATATAAGATAAAAAAAAAAGACTTGAATGGCGAGGTCTTCTTGAAATGCTGGCCTTTGCCTTTCAAAAGCTCCAAAACTTATATTTGTGCTTTTATTCTGTTGACCTTCCTCTGTTAATTTTCCTATCCATGTCTCAGACACCAGCAGTGGCTCTCATGAGCAGCGTTTGGCAGACAATTTGGATGAGGCGCTCTTCTCTGCCCTCAAAGGCCGACCCTCCTTTACTGCAAATTTACCCCAACAAGGACGGGGGATTTCTGAGCCTGACCTGCGGACTCGCGCTCCACGCTCTCCCAGCCCAGCTGAAGGTAACCCCCCCCCCAGAATGAAGATAAACGCTACATAAATCAAACTGACCAAATTACTTCTTGCTATGTTTGTGTTCATCCTAGTTATAACCTTAAGCCTTTTCAAAGTACCTAAATCCCCTTTGCTGTAAGATTTGGTCTGATTTAGATGAATTTCAGATTTTCCTGCTATGACTGCAGGCGTTTCAGATAATCGTACACGTCTGGAGGTCTAGTCAAACTGGGCCACCCTGTTTTGCCATTTGCATTCCCAGTGCTGCACAGAGGAGCCAGAACTTTAAGAAGGCTGATTGTTAAAATTACTAAGCGGTTATCATCTTTAAAACTAATTAATAAACCAGTACTTCCATCCTTTCTGTTCTTGTTTTCTAACATTTCTCAGCAGGTGGGAAGGTGTGCTCTGCTTGTTCCTGCTCTGTGTCTGTTTACTCGACGTCAGCTTCATGCATCTACAGACTGACCTGCAGCCACTTGCTGTGCAGGACCTGCCTGCAGAAGGAATCAAACCCAACAAGTTCAACATCCGCCCTTGTTTTGTGTCCAACCTGCCAAAGCCGTACTCCCCGCAGTCGCATCGTACGCGTGCATCATTGATGAATGACTGAAGAACGTGGATTAAAGGGGTTTTGGATGGACAGAAACAAAATATTGAAAGTCCTTGTTTGTCCTGTTTTGAACTGGCATATAAACTATTAAAATTCTGTCATCTATCTTTGAGATAAACAACATTTTCCACATGAAACTGTCCATATATTTTGATTTGATTACTGCTTTGCACACTCTTAGCATTCTCTAGGTGTTAATACTTTTATGAATTGACAAAAGAACTCTCTTGAACAATTCAAAGTCCTTTAAATTTACTTTAATGGTACAAAATAATCGTGTTTGCTTCTGTTGTCCGCGAGCAGAAATAAAATAGGACATCTCTGAAAGCAGCGCCCTTTTCAAGTAGAACATACTGAAATACCAGGGTACATATAAATTCTTCTCTTCCGCTCTCACTTTCCTAGCTCACTCATTGGAAGTGTGGTTGCAGCCTTGAGTCTGCAGTCTTTTTACACAGGCTGGAATTATAGAAACCGTTGACACACAAAGGGAGGACGAGGGACTGCTGCATTGTGAGAAAAGAAAAAAAAAAACCTGATAGAACTTGAGTGAAAATAGCATTGAGCCAGAGATGTCGTCATTTTAAGGAAACAAATGGGGTCAGAATCAGCTGACCTCCCGATGTTGTGTTTTTTCTGTTTTTGTCTGGCCCCTACCTCATTTTTTCCCTTTCAGCGCTTCAGCATTCATTATCCAACAGACCTGAACAATCTTCCTCTGTGATTCATTCTGTACATTTAAGTTAGCATTGAAATCATGATCCCTTGAATGTTCAGAGGGCTTTTTCTGTCCTTGATTTTGTACAACTTTATTTATAAAAGCCATCTTCTAAGAAATGCACTATTGTGAGTTTGTCAGTGCATCTCTGTTTAATTTTTTTATACCTGTTCAGGGCCACAGAGAGCTAAAGTTTGTCCTAGAATTTATCTAAGGAACACATTGATGTAGCAAGTCACAATTTTACACCTTAAACCAAATTGCTTGTCATCTCCCATTAATGTCTCTGAAAGGGTTAAAGAGAGAGGAGACAAGAATGCACCGCTTGCTGGCCTTCACAGCAGAAACTCTGTATTGGTTTCCCTGACAGCATTAAGCTTAACCGAGGTCGTGATCCTGTATCCGCTCAGTGAGGCTGTAATCACAGGTTCTGCATATCCAATGGAGACTGGCTGATAAAGATAGCACCTCTAAACAACACTAAATCAGATGCTAAAGAAATTTTTGTCGTCTTTAATTTCCCTAGTGTGGGACTGCACGGTGATGTGGCGTTAGCCCTGTCCCCTCACAGCGAGAACTCCTTTGCCTTTTCTCTGGCTTCTCCTATGAAACCATATTTCATAAGGTTATTGGTGACTCTATCTGTGTCGCCCAGCAATGGACTGGTGCATTATCCAGGGAAGGGGTCTACAATCTTTAACAGTAAAAGAGCCTTTTGGGCCAATTTCATACTGATCATAACTTAATAGGAGCCGCAAAGTCTAATTTCCCCATTAGGAAAATTTAATACTGCTTTCAATTCATTACATTGTTACTTTTATGATAAATATGAATTTAAATTCTTTTTGCTTGATTAAAAACAGAAAGCATTTTATCAAAATATAAATAAACATCTATTTATATATATATATATTGACAGAAGCTCGTATGACTTCCTTTCAAAATAAAAGATGCTGTTTGTCGCATAGGATCATCCCAGTGCGACTGATGTATTCCTACGAAAGGTTTTAAACAACACAAGACAAAAATGGCACTTTGTTGGCGGCAGGCGGCTGGTCTGAGGATTTCACAAACTGCTGATCTACT
This sequence comes from Oryzias sinensis, assembly GCA_037389245.1. NCBI lineage: Eukaryota > Metazoa > Chordata > Actinopteri > Beloniformes > Adrianichthyidae > Oryzias > Oryzias sinensis. The sequence continues at coordinate 7,144,773 of CM074495.1, forward strand.
GGGATTTTCATGCACAACCATCTCTACACTTTACAGAGAATGGTCTGAAAATTCTGTGGCTGGAAATGCCTCGTTGATGCCAGAGGAAGAATTCCAGCTGATGATGAGGAAACAGGAACTCAAATAACCACTGGTTACAACCGAGGTCTGAAGAGGAGCATCTGTGAACGCACAACACATCCAACCTTGAGGCAGATGACAGCAGAAGAAAACTGAGGCTACAATTCCCACAGGCTCACCAAAACTGGACAATAGAAGATGGAAAAAAGTTGTATGGTCTGATGAGTCTCCATTTCTGCTGGGACATTCGGATGGTCGGGTCAGAATTTTGGGTGCACCTCAGCCATATATTTCTGAAGTAATCTAATTCACTATAGAGGGGTAAACCTTTTTGCTCCAGAGTCTCAGGTTGAATACCCCTGGTCCAGGGTGTACCACACCTTCACCCTGAAGTGTAGCTTGGATAGGCTGACAAACCAGCATTAGAAGATGGATGGATGAACAGAACTAGTTTGGTATGCAAGAGCAAGCCTCTCAAAAGTAATATTCTATCAGCGTAATTTACTAAATGAAAGCAGGTTTGAATGTCAGGATGACTATTACAGGACCCTTTCACGTCTTGACCTGCTGATGCTCCCTTTAGCTGCTTGTTGTTTACTTGTTAATTAGCATCCCAGCACCTAACAAGACAGATCTGACTCAAAGCATGCGGCAGGACGCTAAACCAGAACAATTAACACAAAATATGTTTGTTGGAAATGCTAATGTTAAGCTCATCAATAGTTTTGTGACCCTGGAGCTTCTGCGCTGACAAAGGTCCAAAGTGGCAGAGAAAACCATGCATGCTTATCATGAAATGTTCTTCATCATTTCATTGATTGCGGTAAATATAATTAGTTGTCCTCAAGCTCAGATGAGTTGTTCATGTCTGGTTCAGATGTATTGTGTCATCTAAAATTTGTTTTTAAAAATGCATTAGTGTGGTGCAGCGCAGAATACAAAAAAGACATCTTGTGCTGCTGCTGCTGCTTCTTCTTTAGATTTGTTAGATTGCGCGCTTCTGATGCAGAGCCACACCTGCTGCGACCTCTTGTGCTCACACCGTGCACGCGCGCCAGTGGCCTTCTGAGGAGAGCTGAAGCAGTGGTGGCGTGACGTCAGGAGTTGGCTGTATTGTCAAAGCATGTCCATGTGTTTATAAATGACGAATGAGCGGGCTGTCCGTCAGACGTCCACACCAACAGCCTGCAGCAATGCATCCCTCCCTGCTCAGCCTGTGCGCCCTGGGATTCCTCGCTCTGTCCTCCGCCTGTTACATCCAGAACTGCCCCCGAGGAGGGAAGCGAGCACTGCCGGAGGCTGGGATCAGACAGGTGAGATGCCTTTGGCTCTTTTCACATTTTGATTTCATTTAGCAAAAGCTTCTTTTTTATTGTTTTTTACAAAAAGTGACTTAGTGAAGTTAGAAAGGGTGGCAAAACTGTATTTTCATTTGGTTCCATCAGTGGAATGTCCTGTTATATGCTGTAAATGATACTTATTTGATCATGTTTGTCAAAAGGACAAAACAAAACCTTAAAATGACGTTTCTTTAAACTGACAAGCATATTTTAGGATTTACAGGGGGGAAAAATACAACCTTTATTGCTAAAACATTAATCTTTTTCAAAATGACTTCATTTTTCTGGTTTTCTATCTTACAGATGAGTTTTTTTTCTTTCATTCTTGTTTATAAAATATATCCATTGTTCTTATTGCAATGTACCAAGGCCAGCAGGCAGAGGATTTCCTGAGAGAGAGAAAAAAAGTCTAACATTATGGCACATTTCTCTGAGAAGATGTATTAAGAGTTGGGCATTGTCTTTTATTAAACTGGAGGAATATATTTATCTTCTAGTTTATTTATTTTTTTAGTTTTTTTTCTATTTGGTATTAATCTTTTTTGTAGAGGACCTTGAGGCATGAATGCATATAAAACAACTAATAGTGTATCATGCCGTGAAAGTAGATTTACTATTATTATTTGTATGATTTGAATTTATTAAAAAAAAAGAAAAACTGTTAAGGATCTTTATAGTTTTTGACTTTGTGCATACAAAACAAAAATCAATTTCTCCTCCAGTGCATGTCTTGTGGCCCTGGGGAACGGGGCCGCTGCTTTGGCCCCAGTATCTGCTGCGGCGAGGGCTTCGGCTGCCTGCTGGGCTCCCCAGAATCAGCTCAGTGTGTGGAGGAGAACTACCTTCTCACCCCCTGTCAGACAGGAGGCAGGCCCTGTGGATCAGACGGAGGACGCTGTGCTGCTTCCGGACTCTGCTGTAACTCTGGTACCGCTCTGTGAAATGGCAAGCTGAAGGCTACCAAACTGTAAAAACTGTTTCACGCTGCTTTCTTCTTCTTCGTCTTCTTCTTCTCCTCAGAGGGCTGTGTGGTGGACTCTGACTGCCTCGTGGAGACGGAGGTTATAGACCCATCCCATGGCTCTGCCAGGAGCTCGCCTGCAGAGCTGCTGCTGCGTCTCCTACACGTCGCCAGCAGAGGACAGAACGAATACTGAAACCTGGATCTGCAGCAGACACGGCGCCTCAACTTCCTCTCAGCCAAATGAGACATTGCTCTTTGCTCTCTGCTTGAACTCTCCCCTTTTAGGATACTGGCATACATATCCAGGGGAAAAAATACTCTTAGATTTCATCTTTGTTCCCTCTTAAAGAAATGTACATACGATTGCACATATTGTAAACAATTCAGAGCCTCTGTTCAAATAGATAAGAGCTAACAGCAAACTGTAAATAAGTCACAGATTGAAATTTAAAAATAGATGCTCATAACAATTACGAAATGGCTCTCATGTAGTAGAACTATGCCTGTAGATTGAAAACAAGAGAAAATACAGAATGTCTCATCACAGCCAAAACGCCTTCTGCTGTTTTTCTTTATCTGTAGCCCCAAACAAAGAAGACTTCTTTTACAGGATGGTGAGAATTTGTGTGAAAGGGAACCAAATGTAATTTGAGTGATCTCAGAGATGAGTAATCATGCACAACAATTGCAAATGTCCCTCTTTAGGTGGTCTTGCTTTCCTTCCAATATTTTGACACGTTTTGCTCCTGATGCACCTCTCTACCAGCTGTGTATCAACATGTCAAGGTCTGTAAATCAAAGGCAGTGGCATTTCATTTGAGGGATCGTGCTTTGTGTGCGTGCGATGACTGAAGGCTGGGTTACGTGCCAACGATGAGAGGAAAGACAGTTTGTCTTTTAAAGTCTGTTTCAACCCGGAGGTTGACTGCAAGGCACCGCCTTGTACTTGACAGTTACATGTTTTGACTGATAGAGCTTGGATCTTTTGCAAAGGCTGAACCTTAAATCCTATTGAATGAGTGATAAATCAGTGATAATCCCCAACTTGGAGCTTCTTCAGCCCCCTGACAACGACAAGAGCGGGATGTCCACACACATTCATCTAAGGAATTTGATTGTTTTCTAATGTATAATCACTACAACGATTTTGGTAATCAAGTTCTGCTCAATGTTAACCATGTAAATACAACTACCTTAATAACCTTTCTTCCCTTCAATGTACATATAATCTGGTGCAAAAAAACCTCTTTAAATTTGGAGATTCTACCTTTTTGCTATCAATGCGTTCAGACTGAATATTTTACGTACTCTCAGAATACTTTTAAAGTCGAAGAAATACACCAGATCACCAAAAGAATTTGCTCACCCATGATCAGAATCAGGTGTCCTAATCCCTTGGTCTGGTCACAGGTGTATAAATCAGGCACTCAGGCATGCAGACTGTTTCTTACAACTATTTGTGAAAGAATGGGCCGCTCTCAGGGGTTCAGTGATTTCTAGTGTGGAAACTGTCACAGGATGCCACTTGTGCAACAAATCCAGTCATGAAATGTCCTCACCCCTTAAATATTCCGCAGTCAACTGTCAGCTCCACCAGAACAAAATGGAAGAGTTTGGGAACAACAGCAACTCAGCCATAAAGTTGAAGGCCTTGTAAACTTTCGGAGAGGAGTCCGCGTATGAGAAGCACATAGTGCAAACAGGTCGTCAACTTTCTGCACAGTCAGAGAGCTCCAAGCTTCATGTCACCTTCAGATTAGCCCAAGTACAGTACGCGGAGAGCTTCATGGCCGAGCAGCTGCATACAAAGCGCCAGATACAGTGGTGTAAAGCACGCCACCACTGGACGCTAGCAATGGGGACGCCTTCTCTGGACTGATGAATCACGCTTTTCCATCTGGCAATCTGATGAACGAGTCTGGGTCTGGAGGTTGCTGGGAGAACGGTACATTTTGGACTGCATTGTGCAGAATGTGAAAAGGAGGAATAGGCCTAAAACAACACAGAAGAAGTTAGTTGATGAACTCAGACTTTACACCACAGTGATTTGAGAACTTGCCATGCTCGTAAATTATCCCTGCTTAAGAATGCACATGTGCAGCTGAAGTTTGCCAATGAACACCTCCAGGATTAAGAGAGTTTGGTGCAGTGGCCAGATGAGACCAAAACGGAAATCTTCATCTCAACCTGTCTTGTTTGGAAGAAGAGAAATACTGCCTCTGACCCCAAGAACACCATCCCCACTGTCAAGCATGGAGGTGGAAACATTATGGTTTAGGGGAGTTTTTCTGCACAGGACTACTAAATCGTTTGAATGGGAGGATGGATGGACCCATGTACTTTCAAATCCTGAGTGAGAACCTCCTTCCCTACACCAAGAGGGTAAGAATGGGTTGTGGATGTATCTTCCAAAAGGATATTGACCCAAAACATACAGCCAAGGCAACCAAGGAATGTCTAGAGAAGAAACATATCAAGGTCATAGAGTCACCCAGCCAGTCTCAACGTCAATCCTATAGAAAACCTATGGAGAGAGCTGAAGCTCAGAGTTCTTGATGTGTGGAGAAACCTGCTCATCAACTACAAGAAACCTCTGACCTCTGTGCTGCTAGGAAGAACCTACCATTAAGATGACAGACTGTCAATTTCTGTTTAGGTGTGCAAACCTTTATAACCTAATCAGCAAAGGATGAAATACTTATTTCCTCCACTGCAAAGGCTTTAAGGTGCATCCTGATGCACCCCTTGTTTAGGCCGACTTCACGATGCACCAAAACTGTTGAGGTGAATGACTTTTTATGTATTAATTATTATTATTATCTATTATTATCTGTCACAAACCGCATCCAACCACTATGATGTATTTTTTCTGTAAAGCAAGTCTGCTCCCTGAGAAACTCCCTTGGAATAGGCTTGTTTTGACAGCGATTATCCTTTGCACTTGCACGATGGTTTGAATTGCACAATGTGCCTGAGGTCACAATAGGTCTGACATAAAGGAGCAACTGTCAACGATGCTGCCAAATGACTGGCTCTTTTAATCCACAGACCAGAGGCTGCTCAACTGATTGAGCTGAGTAAGTTAAATAAGCATTTATTTAAAGATGAGTTTTCAAAATAAGAAATCTCCAGCAAAGGATTGTAGTAAAATCCCAACCAGAATGCCTTGTGGTACTGGTGGGTCAGAAAACAAGTCAATTGGACTTTATTGTAGTTTTGGAGGGAATTTTCTAGAGTTTTACCCAGAAAAATAAAAGAACCCAGAAAGAGAACAAAACCATTTTTTGTAGAAAAATAAATGTATTTTCTTTCAGCAAACAAAAGGCTATAAGTCTCTGCCTCAAATACAGTGGGACAAAGTAGTATTTAGTCAGCTTGTGCAAGATCGTCCACTTAAAAATATAAGGAAGGCCTGTAATTTTCATCATAGCTATAGCTCAACTATGAGAAACAAAATGAGGAAAAATATGAGAAAAAAGAGAGTATTTAGTCAATAATAGAAGTTCAACCTAATACTTTGTTATATACCTTTTGTTGGCAATGACAGCAATCAAATGTTTTCTGGAAAGTCTTCACAAGGTTTTCTCAAACTGTTGCTGGTATTTTGGCCCAGATCTCCATACAGATCTCCTCTAGAGCAGTGATTTTTAACCAGTGTGCTGCGGCACACTGGTGTGCCGTGAGATATGGTCAGGTGTGCTGTGGGAAATTACCCATTTTCGCTGATCTAAAAACATTTACCATCTCCAGGATATCAGCTCTGTGTTCATCCAAACAGGCCATGATAAAACACTGAGTAGTTAGGAAAATGAAAGATCATAAAATACTTTTTTCTTTGTGTTTATTTGATTCTATTAAAGACACTTTGATAAGAATGATGGTACTGCAATTTAGCCACAGCTTCAGCTCGGTTTTTGGAAAGGTCCCGCCCCTTCACCTGTCTCCACCAATCATTCTTAGAGGCTTAATCACACGTCACCAGTCTGACCAATCAGAAGTGGTTAAAGTCCTCACTTCCTTGTTTTGATTGAGCTCATAAAGTCTCTCAGTTCTAACAAAAATACCAGCTAAAGCTCGTCTTTAGCTGTGTAGCTTTCCAAAGAATCCGGGGTCAGACTGTGGAACAAGTGAACAAAACCATGAAGCTCAGAGACGCGAGTCTATTTGGTATCACTACATGAGTCTTCCCTATTAAACATCTTGAAACCACAACAAACACACACCAAAAAGTTTTTAAATCTTCTTGATAAAATCAGAGGCAAACATTTCAGTTTACTCCCAGAGTTTGGTCCAAGTCATTTGGATTGAAGGACAAATTCAGTTTCAGACTTCAGCCACTTTTGAAAAATGAAAAGTTAAGCTTAAATAGAAGTAATAACAACATTTAAGAAACAGAATTAAGGTGAAGTGGCCAACACACACAATTAAACTAAATTGAAACAATTTAACAATATAAAAAGAAATAAAACCTTTTTGTTAAAGTCTTCCAAGACTTCATTTTTGATTAAGACAAGAGAATAACTAATAAAACCTCAACATGTTCACTTTTTGTGTAGATACAGAAAACATAAATATGATGTTAGTTCTTTGTGTAAAATTTATCAAACATATTGTGATCATATTGTTCAAAAATTACAGTTGCCTTTGCACTAACATTTTAGAAAAATATTTAAAAAATAAATCACTATTTAGAAAGAATATATTTGTTTTTCTGTGAGGTTCCATAAAAATGCATGTTAATAAACTGGAGGAAAAAAAACTTCCAGGGTAAAATTTCAAATAATTTAGTTGGAAATTATTACTGAAAGCTAACTCAACTTTTATAACAACTTTTAGAAAAAACAGATGCAACTTCCAGCTTTTTCTACCACAATTATCACAAAAATGCACGTGAGATTGTGGAGGGACTGTACATCAATACAGACTACAGATTTTCTCCATTTTTACATTTTTTGATGCTGGTAAAGCGTGCCTTGGCTCAAAAAAGGTTGAAAAACACTGATCCAGAGCAGTGATGCTTTGGGGCTGTCGATGGGCAACACAAAACCTTCAACTCCCTCCAAAGGTTTTCTATGTGCTCGAGATCTGGAGACTGACCAGGCCACTCCAGGACCTTGAAAGGCTTCTTACAAAGCCACTCCTTCGTTATCCGAGCAGTGTGTTTGGGATCGTTGTCATGCTCAAAGACCCAGCCATGTTTAATCTTCAATGCCCTTAAACTCAAAATCTGACCACACATGGCCCCATTTATTCTTTCCTTTACATGGATCAGTCGTCCTTGTCCCTTTGCTGAAAAGCAACCCTACAGCATGATGTTTCCATCCCCATGCTTTACGGTTGTATGGTGTTCTTGGGATTCAACTCAGCATTCTTTCTCCTCTAAACACAACGAGTAGAGTCCTTACCGAAAAGTTCCATTTTGGTTTTATCTTAGTGTAGGACATTCTCCTCTTCTGGATCATAAAAATGTTCACTAGCAAATTTTAGACGGGCCTGCACATGAACTGGCTTCAGCATGGGAACACGTCTGGCTCTGCAGGATTTGAGTTTCTGGCGGCGTAGTGTGTTACTTTGGTAGCCTTTGTTACTTTGGTGCCAGCTCTCTACAGGTCATTCACCCTTATTTTTGCTGACTGATCTTGTGACCTTTTTGAACCCTTGGGGTGAGATCTTGGGGGGAGCCCCAGATGGAAGGAGATTATCATTGGTCTTGTATGTCTTTCATTTCCTGATGATTGCTCCCACATCTATTTTATTTATTTATTTATTTTTTACACAAAGCTGCATTCCTATTGCAAATTCAGTCTTTCCAGCCCAGAGCAGGTCAACAGTTTGGTTTCTGGTATCCTTAGAAAGCTCTTTGGTCTTGGCCGAAGTGGAGTTTGGAGTGTGACTGTTAAAGGTTGTGGACAGGTGTCTTTTATATAGATATCTAGTTCAATCAGGTGCCATTAATACAGGAGGACAGAGGCTTGTCTTACAGAAGACGTTACAGGTCTGTGAGAGGGAGAAATCTTGCTTGTTCGTAGATTACCAAACACTTCTTTCCTACCGTAATTTACAAATAAGTTAGTTAAAAATCTTTTCTCATTTTGTCTCCCATAGTTGAGGTATACTTATGATGAAATTACAGGCCTCTCTCATCTTCTTAAGTGAGACAACTTACACAATTGGTGGATATCTAAATACTTTTTTTCCCAACTGTATATAGTTTTTACAAATATTAAAAGCTGAAAAATACCCTCAATTGTTCGAGTTTTCTAAATTACTAAATAAAATTTAGATTTAAGTTTTATCCACATGACATGACTGTAAAATCCACATAATCAATTGCCTTCCTAATTTCTTAATAACATTAAAAAATGTGAAAGTTTTTATACAAAACATATTTAGATTCTTGTGCTACTTACTAAACTTTACATGAAGATCTCCTTGTGAAACTGTGAGAAATCTGCAAAAGCTGTTAGCATTTAATGATAACCGGTCTTTTGTGGCAGCAGGTGTGGCATTTAAAAGCTTTTTATTAGTGTCAAACAATATTTTTGCTATAATGATGTGTCATTGAAAGTGGCATTATACTTGTCAAAACCTGTCTTGATGAATCACACAGCGACCAAAAAACGAATCCAGCTACCTTTTAAATATAGAAACGAAAGTATTCCCCTCATTACCCACATCAATCTCAGCATTATCTGTTTTGCAGCTTCAAAGCCTTTAGCTTCTTATGTTTAACACCAAACTGGGTGGTTTGCAGCAAGAGGTGAGTTCATACCTGCAGAGGCGTGTCAGTATTAAAGCAGCAAGCGTTGAACTTCTCCCAACAGAAGCGCTGCCATCATGGACCTGAAAGGTGTGTTTCTGTCCCTCTGCCTGTGTGCTTTGGTCGTCACCTGCACTCATGGTAAGACCGGCACCCAAGAGGCTTTGCAACCTATAAAGCATCAGACTACATTGTTATTTTTAAGAGAAAATTAAATCTGTAGAAAAATAACTCAACTCATTAGAGAAAATGGAAATGTGTAGAGACACAGCTGATCTGCTAACTTTGTGAATGTTTAGATAATGGTAGACAGATAAGTGCTATTTGTAAGTACTACTTCGATTTACATAAAAACTATTTTAAAAAAATACATCTTCATCGTTTTTTAACCTTCAGCTGACACTTCTAACCTGTTTAAATAGCCATTTGGTTTGCTGAATCTAAACACAACGTGGAATATTTATATGTAGAAATATAAGAACCACAGTTCTTCTGGATCAAAGAAATTGTCCTCGTAATAACCTTGCTTTGTTGTTGTTGTTGTTGTTCTTGACCACGAAGGATGCTGCTACAATATAGGTGAATTCCAACTGAAGAAAACACAGAGAATCACAAGTATAGGAATCCAGCACGCCAGCGGTGGTTGTCAGATCAATGCAGTAGTGTAAGTGAGGATACATTTGTCTCTAATTCTTTTGTCCTATTACAGTGCATGGGCTGCCTGAAGTCCAGTCTCTTTGAATGACAGAGTTGCATGCTTTATCACTCATAAATTGTTGTCCTGTACACAGAGTGCATCTGGATGGCGTCAAAACACCCGTTTGTCTTCACCCTAAAAGGGAAAAGGAGATTCGCACGTTAAAAAGAAAACAGGATAGGAAAGCACAACGACCTAAGAAAGAACAAATGAAGACAAAACGCTTTAAGGAAAGACATAATCAGAGTAATTAAGAGTTGGAGAAAATCCCTGCCTCTGATTTCCATTTATACTGGTCCCTGCTTGTTCTGTCTTGTATAATTTGTGTACTTCTGATATTTGTTTTTTTGCTGAATTTACTCATTATGAACTCTTTTTGAAATCAGAGATGAAAAGTAGGAGGAATGTTCTAAAAAGTTGTGTTTTTGTGTTAAACATGAAAGAATAAATGTATATCACCTTTTTTTATATCAAACACAAATGTTTTTTTTAATTGTAACTTTTTTTTTACAATGCAATAAATGAAAAACAATAATATGCATAGATATGATCAAACTACTCTCCTGTTAAAAAAATCCTTGCATGTTAGAATTGCTGACTGGCATAATCTTCTTAATGTGTTTTTTTGCAGTTTGGTTTATTTCAGTATGATGTTAATTATGCATATTTAACAATAATCATAAACTGCAATGTGTGATTTATGTGTCATTTTTAGAGGTTTATATTAAAACAACGCTAAATTTCCTCCTTTTCCCCAACCACACTCATATGAGTTGGATAACATGGTTGCATATTTTGGATTAAAGAGCATTCATTTACATTAAAAGTGTCTTAATTCTCCTAGTATTTCGTAATAAGGAATTTTATTATGAAAACACAAATTAGTAAATCAAAATGTATAACGTATTTGTAACACTGAGCAAGAATTGCCAGCAAGAGATAAACAAAATGACTTTTATTGTTTAGAAATCAGAAATAAATGGTCAGTTTGGTAACTGAAATAAAAGGCTTATTTTTTCATCCAAGACATGTCTGCTTTAAATGAGACAAGTTGGTGCTCAGCTCCTTTTCCGTCAGTGTCACCAACTGTTAATGTTAGGTGTCTTTTTTTCATTAAATATCAGTTTAAGCAATATAAATGAACCTTTGACTCTTTTTTCTCCCTTAGCTTTATTATTATAAAAATTATAAAAATTTCAGACGTAACATACCCTATATGCTATTTTCCAAAAATTCATTTTTTTACTTAGGATATTACTGATTTGAATTTTGGGTCATGAAGATTAAAAAAATATATATATTTTATGTCCTAAGAGCAAATTTCTATTTTAGTATTAAATTGGCATTTCAAAAACAAAAAGAAAGCATTCATGTCGGAAATGATCTAAACATCTGAAAAACAGAAAGGGTTGGAGCCCTGAGGCACCTCGCATGACAGAACAGTAGACGCTAATTCATGTAAAACGCTAAACTCATCACACCTCTGAAAAAGTAAAAACACGCATCTTCACACATTGCCATGGAATAATTGATCCGTGTGAAACTTAACAAGTCAAACTGAATTCTGGAAATTGTTGCATTAGGAGTTACAGTTAGAGTCATTCAAACTAATAAATGGAAAGACATAATCTGTTTAAGTCAAAGACGGCTTGTCCAAACACGGTTACTCAGTATCCCAAAGGGTATAGACGTGTTAATGGAATCCAGCTCCTCTTTCTGTGCAGAAGATCAGGAGTTAAATAAAAAATACATCAATGATTAATACATATTTATTTAGGCTTAAAGATATAAATGTACACAATATTATAAAAAACATGAATAAAGCAGCAATTCAGTTTCCAATATTGCACACATTGGTGGCAGCTGTAGAGGTAAAGTGGTCGACCTCTGATCAGAGGATCTTTCCAAGTGTCCTTGGAAAAGACACTGAACCCCACGTTGCTCCTGCTGTCATGGGTTGGCACTGGTGTTAGGCAGGAGAGATGCCATCAGTGTGTGCATGTGTGTACATGGGTGAATACATACAGCATTTTGGGCCTTACAGCAAGGTAGAAAAACACTATAAAAGTATGCACCATTTAAAAAGTTCCCCACGTTGATAAACCCCTTCAGGCACTAATCTGAGAACAGTAAAGCTGTCACAGTGGTTTCACTCATTTTTACCTCAAGGTAAAAATAAAAATTCCTCCACAAGGGATCAGTTTTAGTGTCTTCCATAAAAATCTGTGGGGAAAAAAGAATGTTGGAAAGTGTTTCAGCGAAACATCCTGCTCCAAGACCTGATCCTACAGCACCATCTTGTGCAGGCACTGAGAGCACAAAGTGGGTCAAATGGTCGTTTATGGCAATAAACTGAACCCAAACATGTCCAAACGCAGATTCCTCTGAGGTAAACGAGTGCATTCACTAGGAGAATCGATCATCTTATTTTCTGTTTTATCTTTTCTGAAATGTACTCCTGACATCCCGTCCACTACTCAGAGGTGAATTTCAAATAAATTACTGTCGCTCTGCAGAAACTATGTCCTAGAAAACAACACAATTTTTTCTATTTTTGCTTTAAAAAAAAAACAGCCTTATTATAGTGTAAATACCACTGGGGACGCTTTTTAAAACAGATCAAGAGATGATCAAAGTGATTTTTAAACTTACAGCCACACCAAGAGTTAGAAATCTTCCTGAAATAAAGAAAATGAATTGGCAATTTTTAATTCCTGCTTTATTTTGGTTATACATATTGGCAGCAAATGTAAATCCCTAACATCAGAAAAAACCCAAACAGATTCGCTCAAACGTAGTGGCTTAATGAGGTTTCTCCCTCTGACTCTTTATGCATGGTGTCAACACACAAATTCCTTTTCCCTACCCGCTCACCGATGTGTGACAGCTCTTTATCTAACAACGTTTACCTTGGAATGGCTGAGACAGATGACCGTTTAAAACTGGGTGGGTACGAGCTGCATTACATAGTGATTTGATTAACGAAACATACTGTAATCCACGCACAAGGCTCTGTTCATTTCTGCTCTAATTGTAAAAAAACAAACAGAAAGTAGAAAGTTCTCAGACTTCTTGAGTCTCACTTTAACCTCATGTCACACTCCATTGGCACACATCATAGCTTGTGTTGTAAAATATTGTCTTTAATCATTCTATCTTCCAAGATAGAACAGAATTATGTTCAAGCATGAACCAATTCAGACAAATTTTTGTAGTTCACAGATCATATTCAGTATAACAGTTATAACACAAATAACTACAGTATTAAACTTTGCTAAAAGCATCTTTCCTTTCCAGAATTAATTTTAGTGTCTACACTGACGCTCAAGTTACCGCCACTAAATGAACAAAGGCCTAAAACTGGTCAACTTGTTCCTCTCCCATTCAGGTCAAACAGTATTTATACTTTTAGAGTTTCTCCTTTTTTATTTCTTGCTTTAGTGTAAGTTCATTGGCATTTACTGTTGGGCTTCCGACGCCATTTATTGCTAAACAAATAATCGTAAATAAAAATAGATGGTTTATGGACTGAAGGTTTTTGCCCAAAAAACTAAAGCTTGCATAAAATCTAGTTTTTGCTTTCTCTGACTAAAGAAATTTGGAGCTTAAAGGCTAATGATAGCATGTTAGAAAGTGTCAGGTATATGACAAAAAAATTATTTGTTTTCAGTACACGTCAAGATCCAGATGACTAAAGATGATGATTCATACAATAGTTACGGTAAAGATCTGTGGAATTTAACCTGAGGTGAGAGGTGAGTATATTTGAGATATAGTATGGTTTCATACAGTGAAAGACAACCACAATTGTATTGTATTCTCTTGATTGACAGAATACAGAGAGATGAGCTGTGTGTTTTGTACAAGGAGGGCTGGTGTGGCAGAGAAGTTGGCAGGAGTGGCTCAGGACAAGCATGTCAGATTTTTCAATCCGGCCCGGACGCAAAGAGTAAAAATTATAATGATGCTTTAAAAAGCACCTTTCTAGTCCATTCCTGTGGCAAGTTATGATTTTTTTTAAAGAAATAGACGAAATGCGCAATTCCGCCACTAGGGGAAGCAAAGGAAAAGCAAAACAGGGGAAACTGCTTATCTCTGCACATGCTAAAAGCAAAACCTAACAGCTCTGTGTTTGAGTAAGATGCAGTTTGGTTTCCCGCGAGCCTCACTGCTGTTATGTTGCTATAAGAATGATCAGAAGTGACACCCTAATGACCATAATGTTGTCAAAAAGAAAAGAAGGTTGAAGTGGAGTGCTGAGCTTTCCAGTAAAAATGGACACAGTTTCATTTGTTCACGGAGCTAAATGCTTGGTATGTCAACAGGTCGCAGTGCTCGGAGAAAATAACATTCAGCACCACTATGAAACTCAGAAAAGTTTCGCAGCTAAGAAAAGAGAAGATTTACCAACTATTAGCTGGACTGTAGAACAACCGTCTGCATTTACTGCAGCAGTAAATAGAGCAGTGAATGCTACCTTAATGCTAACAAGTTGGAGCAAACATCCAAGCCATTTTCGAGTGGTGAACCTACTGAAAAATGCTGATGGCTGCAGAAGTCTTGTGCCCCAAAAAGCAGTCAACCCTCGCCAACATGAGTCTGTCAAGGATTTCGATCAGATACAACATCTCTGAGGAGACTTGGGCGGCCAAATGAAGGAATCCAGTCATATTTGGTCACCATTGACACAGATATATACAACTGAGGGTACTTATTAGAAGTGTTGAGGAGGCCGTCACAGCGGTGTTTCTTGAGTTGATGGACACAACAACAGCTGATTACATAGTCAGCTCTCTAGTAACTGTGCTGGACGATATTGGAGTGAACTGGTCACATGATGTCAGTCTGGTCACTGATGGCGCCCCATCAAAGATCAGGAAGAAGGCAGGTGATGCCACAAAATTCAGGCAGCAACTAAGAAAAGACTCTTGGACATTTCATTGTGTTTTGCACACTTGAATGACAGTAAATGTGTTTCTGCTCAGGATTTGAATCCTGATATTGATGGTCGGTTGCAGTTTCAGGAGAGAAAGGAGGTTAACTCCAAATTCTTATGTTCAGAAATGTTTGCAAGTTTAATTTAGTTTAATTTTTCATTGATTTACACATATACATTTTAGGAAGGGTGTTCCATTTTTTTCCATAGCCCCTCTTGAGTTTATAATCAGGATTGCTTCAGTGTCAGATGTCAAATATTCAGTCTGTATGAAAGTGAATAAACCAATTTTTTAAAGTGAAATGCATTTAATTTGAGATCCTTTGGTCTCTATGAATGAATGTGTAATAATAAGTGATTAGGCTGCTATGTTGAGTAAAAAATAAATAAATAAAAAGCTGTTTTTTGCTTTTGTGTTACTGGTCCGGCCCCACTTAGGATCAGACGGGTTGAATGTGGCCCCCGAACCAAAATGAGTTTGACACCCCTGCCATACATTGAGAATGTTCTATTAATGTTCCCTTTAATTTATTTTGATGTGAAAAAAACAACAAAAGTGGGCTGAACTTTAGGAAACTAAAATATGAATGGATTTGACTTTAACTTTAGTTTACTTGTTTGTTTGTACACATTTAAAGTACTCGATCATCTTGAAAGAAATACAAGGAATCTGGAAAACTTCACCTGCAATGTTCAGTAGGTATTTATCTCTGAGTTGCACTGGTTGAAGTTTTTGCTAAAGATGTCCTGGATCCATTTTAGGTCGGTGAATCGGATTGTTCCAAATGAACCGATATCGACTACGAAGCAGATTGAAAACCACAAATTATGATGTGAATGGAATTCTTGTTGACAGGAATCGTTACACCCCTTCTAATAAGTTATAACTGTACCAAAAGCATTCTTCAACAAGGCATGGTTTACTATTGAGTCAAAAATGTGCAACAGAGGAAGGAGCGTCCAAAACAGAGGAAAAAATGAATATAAAAATAGAACTCACATCTGCTGACCTTTCAAAATAATAGTCTTCTACTATTTGTTTTATTTTTGCTTGTTAAGCGATTAAACTTGACTCCCCCTCTCAATTACACAACAGTTGGAGGACCGCCCACCTGTGCCTCTCCTTTCCTGTTGTCAGCCTCTGCTTTTTCAGGAAATAGGAGAGTTTAGAGCCGTTGCAGACGGCTAAAAGCGGTTATAGCCCACTTCCAGGCGGTCGGAGGGCTTGTGGCTTCTGAGCATGTCTGCTGAGGAACGGAGGGACGCGGCCGACCACTCCGCGCTGCTCAAGTTCCTATCGGCCGTCTTCTACGCCGCCAGCTCGTTCCTCATCACGGTGGTGAACAAGACTGTGCTGACGAGCTTCAGGTTGGTGTCACGCCGCGTCACTCTTCTGTCTGTCACAGAGCCGGCTCCACGCTCACGCGTGCTCTGTTCTCTGCAGGTTTCCCTCTTACCTGTGTCTGGGAATCGGACAGGTAAGTTCATCCGGGTGTGTGGAGTCATGATGTGGCAGCGCCTTTGCTTATTTTAATTTTTTGGGTCCAAAAATGAAAATGTTGTTCTTTCAGATGATCACCACAGTGGTTGTCCTCTATGTGGCCAAAATGAACAAAATGGTGCAATTTCCAGACTTTGACAGAAGCATTTTCTTCAAAGTAAGCTGTTCTTTTTATTTATTTATTAAATGTTTTTCTATCATGAAAA
This sequence comes from Oryzias sinensis, assembly GCA_037389245.1. Lineage (NCBI taxonomy): Eukaryota > Metazoa > Chordata > Actinopteri > Beloniformes > Adrianichthyidae > Oryzias > Oryzias sinensis. The sequence goes on from CM074495.1 coordinate 7,161,237, forward strand.
ATTTATATTATTTATTCATTAAACGTGCGAGCCTTATTTCTTTCATGAACATATTTATATTTTTAACTGATTTTTTATCTAGAAATATATATTTATTTATTAAATTTCTTTTCTTTTATGAAAATGTTTATATTATTTATTACATTGGTTTTATTTTAAGAAAATATTCATTCTATTAAATTTTGCATTTTATGGAAATGTTTATCTTATTTATTTATTTATTACATTGATTTGTTTCATGAAAATATTAAAGTATTTATTAAACTTATATATTTTGTGAAAATATTTATATATTTTTTTTTTTTGCAAAAATTACAAATTGATCGTTATCCCGATATCAAGTGGTGCAATATGCATATCGCAAAAGACAGAGAAAATTATAATAAATGGTTACCATAAATGTGCTAAATCAATCTTATGGCAGCTTGAAGTAGTTAATGAATCAAATAAATCCTTTTATGCATTTGACCAATCGGATGGACGCCTTCACGCTGTTGACCAATCAGATGGAGCCCTTTAATTGTAGAGTTTGCCTCCTATGTAGACAAGGGTCATTTGAAGTGTAGTTTAAGTCATGTTAACTCTTATTTAAATGAAACTGTTTCTGTGAAAAGGAAATTATGTTATTGGTTGTTCATGTATCGCAAGTTATATCGTCATCGCAACATTGATCACTGATATCACAAATCGCACATTTTCCTTAAAACTTGCAGCCCAATAATTTATTAATCAAATAGATTTATTTTATGAAAATATTAAATTGATTTATTTTATGAACATATTTCTGTTTATTGGGCAGATTTTCCCTCTTCCCCTGCTGTATGTTGGAAACCATGTAACAGGACTAGGAAGCACCAAAAAACTCAGGTTACAAAATGTGACTTATTTAAACAGAGCATTCATGTTCAGGTTGAATTGTCACAGAGGTCACCCGTTTGCCTTCCCTTAAAAACTTTTTTTTACAGTTTGCCCATGTTTACGGTGCTAAGGAAGTTCACTATTCTGATGACAATGCTATTGGAAGCATACATGCTAAGGTAAAACGTTTTTTTTTGGCCATTATTTGGCAATCTGACGTTAAGACAAGGACAAAGCTGTATAGAAAGAAATATAAAAGAATTGTATCCATATTTGATGACTCTTGGTTGTTCTTTTTTTTTAGAAAAACATTTCCAAGGCGCATCGTTTGCTGTGTTGTGGCAATAATGTTTGGTGCCCTGGTTGCTGCAAGGTAAACGTCCTGGCAAGGAATTGAATTGTTAATATTGCTATTATTATATTGAACATATAGGATGCCAAAATGTTTTCCTCCATCCCATTCAGCTCGGACCTGGCCTTTGATGTGGGGGGATACACATTCATCCTTCTTAACGATGCTTTCACCGCAGCATACGGAGTGTTCACCAAGAAGAAACTTGGCGATCAGGTTGCTGTGTCTGTGAATTAACCTATTCAGTCGTTGAGCTTAAAGTCCGGAAATTCAGAGTAGTTTCAGACTTTAGATGGTAAAAAGTCTCTTTGATGTCACCTAAAGCTCCCAAAAACTTTGAGTCTTGGAATGGATTCCTTATTGGCTTATTGGTTTTTCCTTTATATCTCATGGTTTGATAAATTAGAAAAGGGAGAAGGCATCGTAGCATGCTACGTGAGGAACAATCAAAATGTTTATAGCATTGTTTATTTGCTTTGTCTCATTTTCCTACTTAAAACCTGTTTATTTAAATATTTTTCTCTTCTGTTATTTTATTCTCTTTAGCAGATCCGAATAGGTAAAAGTCAGGAGTAGATGCATCATAAAAGTGTGACATCATTCATTTCAAGTTGATTTCCTATCCATGAGGAAGAAAATCTGCTAGTTATATTCCGAGTCGTTCCATTGGTTTTACAGCAGCTTCTAGAACCGCCAAAGCAAGAAGCAAACCACACATAAAGAGGGTGGATGTATGAATAATTGTATTAAAATCACGTCTTTGCAAGCTGGGTTAATTAAAAAATAAAATAAAAAGGCTGTAGCTCTTAATACCCTCAAACTAAACTCGTTAATGAGGTGCAGAAAGATTTAGAATCCCTTTAAAACAATAGATTGCAGATTTGTTTTTTGTCATCTGGCACTATCACTTCCTTAGGCCTAATGTGTACAAATACCTTAAAATCTGTACAAGCGTTAAGTTCCTGCTTGATCACATATCAAAAGTATAAGTGATCATTAAAGGATTCTAATAAATAATAAATAACTATTGGTTTCTGAAAACCAGGCGCTTTGTCAAAAGTTTATTGGGAACTTTATCCTCCAAAGTTCTTGACTAACTTTGTATTGTTTTTTTTTTATTTTAATTAGGAAAAACAAAAAGTCGTGGACAAGGTTGAATTTTAAAGTAAACGCATTTGTAGAAGGGGGTTGCTGTACTTTTTTCTATTTGTTTTTCAGTTTACACCCTTTTAAGTAAACAGACTTTGTTAAAAGGATTGTTAAGCACTTTATACAAGCAACAGTTTTACTTTTCTTTTCTAACACAGCAGCTAAAGTCCTGGATAACCACTACGGCATCCCATGCATTTTTGGTCTAATATGTGAAATGTTTTCTTTGTTTCTGTTTAGGCACTTGGGAAGTATGGTGTCTTATTTTACAATGCACTTCTCCTCGTCATCCCTACTCTCTTGGCAAGTGCGGTGACTGGTGATTTACACAAGGTACAAACAACCAAAATGACTTGTTCACCGCCCAGCCGAGGGCTCGTCTCACTTATGCACTCTCTGGTTTTCATCAACAGGCAGTTGCATTTGAGGACTGGGGAAAAACCGCATTTGTCTTATGTTTTCTCATTTCCTGCATCATGGGGTGAGCCATTGTACTTAGGTTTGAGCAGTTTCGTTAGGGGCCACAGTCAAATATAGGTTACAGTTTTGTTCATCTTTGTGCTTTAAGTCCATGCAGGAAGTAAAGACTTGTGTTTTTGCAGGTTTGTGTTGATGTACTCCATAGTTCTGTGCAGCTATTATAACTCGGCGCTTACTACCACTGTGGTCGGGGCAATAAAGGTAGGAACATACTGATAAGACCACAGCACACAAATTATGCAGATTTATTTAAGTACCAAGTTTACATTTACAGGGCACTAAACATAATATAGAACATTTTCTTAAATTAATGGATTTTAAAGACCATAATAACTAAAAACAGTTATAAAACTGGCTGATGTTTGGGTGAGAGACCTTTACTGCTGCAGGAAAACATTTGGCTTTATTTCACTTTAATATATTATATTTATAAAAACCCAAGTACATCCAAACATTCACTAAGCTCTGCTCCTCCGTTTCAGAATGTTGCTGTTGCATATATTGGCATCTTTGTTGGGGGAGACTATCTGTTTTCTTGGACAAATTTCCTCGGACTCACTATCTGGTAAACGTTTGTTCCACTTCTTTGCACTTTTCCCACTTCTTTCATTCTTTGGAGAGCAGTTGAGAGGCAGACGGCTGGTGAAAAGTATAAAAGTGCGCACAAAGTCACACCTTTCTTGTCTGTACTGTTTTGCTGAGATTAGGTTCTAAAAGGGCAAATGCTATATGTGCAATAGTTGGTCATAAAATTGATTGGGCATCCATGTTCTCATACACTAGTAAATCATTAAATTATGACTTTATCATAGATTTTGCCAATTATTCCTGCTACTCCTCCATCTTTTCCTGCCACATATAGCTTGTTTAGGAATTGGGTCATTTGACTTGTGAATGGTGTGGATGACTGTCCTTGCGGCCGTAGTCTATTGACCCATAGACTCAGGTTGTGTCCGAATTCCTTCACAACTCACTACTTTGTGCACTAATTAGCGTGTTTTCAATTATGTAATGCTGTCCGAATCTACAATTTCCCAGAAGTCTCTGCAGAAAAAAAACAACGTGCATTGATGCTCACTGGACTGGCGAATATAGACCACAATGCATTTTGACCAAACACTTTTTCATGTAAAAGTAATGTATTTTAATCTATTTAGAAATCATCCACGTTTTTTAGAACAGTCATCATACAAAACCTATTCAGTAATGAGTTTTTTCCCCCGCAAAATCTGTGACGTTATATCTGCCATTAAAAAAATAGTTGTGATCATAGTGTCCAAATATCTTTCACAATATTCTAATTTTTTGATACATTATGACAATTTCAATTTATGTGTAGTGATTGAATTTCACTTTTGGAACTGCTAAAGCTGAACTTTATGGCTTTTTTGTAAAAATATTTACCTGTATTGGTTGACTGTCTAAAAACTACTTTAGTAGAGTATATATACGCTATGTAATCACTGAATTGTACATTTCTTTGCTTTGCAGTATGTCAGGAGGACTGGTGTATTCTTATCTGACATTTAGCACCAGTAAATCCTCTGGAAGTGACTCTGGAGACACACAAGAGCAGAAGATCCACATAACCGAGGATTCGCCCAGGAAGCACTGAGCCAGCAATGCCTGCATTTACCACTAGGTGGTGCTGTTTTTCTCCATATTGGGGAATCCTATATATCCAACATTTTAAACTTGGTTTTTACTTGTAGAATTTTCAAATTCACAGATCTGTTGACAGAAAAAGACGACGATGGGTCAGATTCTGTGAATATTTATTACAATGACAGAGCAGTGTGGACAGCCTGACTGAAACATAACTGTAACATGTGGAATAAAATGACTATAAAGGTAAGCAGTGTTATCTAACCAACAAGGAAACTGCTGCAGGATGTTAGCAGAGGCACAAACCCAAACTACAATTAAATCTCCAAAGCTTTCTGTAAATAGTGTGCACACAAACACTACATTTATATATTAAAATGACTTTTTCTAAAACACAAGACAAGAGCTTGGGGATTATAGTTCCAAATATATTAGGGCACTACGGCTGTTTTTTCGTCTTCCAGTTGATCCCAGCATCTTCTTCACACCAGATTTAGATTAAAATCAGAAAGATGCAAAAGTTTTTGAACGGTCAGTTTCAAAAGAAGTAGCGTTATAAAATAAAATGGTTCTGGGAATTTCCCTCCACTGCACAAATCCGGTTCCAGATAACAGCGCCACCTTCCTGCGAACAAAACTAGTTCTCACTGCCTCCTTTCTTTTTTTACACATGATACAGGTTATAAGTGCTTCGTCAAGACAGGACAAACACCTGAATTCATTCGGCAGATAAAAAAAAAAAAAAACATCTGTTCTTCCCTTTAAAGAAGGATCCCAGCACCTCAAAATGTCAGCAGAGGAAGGTTTGTCGTCAGCGCCAAACCCAGTCTGCCACCTTTTAATATAAAAGTTGACATCTCCTATAAAACATTGATTATGGGAGGTGGTGGTGGGGGTCTTCACAATGAAAACAGACTCTGAACAAGTATGAAAAACAATTTACAGGTCGTACAAAACATGAAAAAGTGTCCAGAGTTGCTGGGGTTTGTTTTTTGCCTGATCTGGTTTGCATCCTCACCCCTTCTTAAAAAAGTTATAAAAAAAAAATCAAAAGACAAGGATGTCAGACTTCTTCCCACCTCTACCTTCTTTTTAAAGTTGAGAACCAGTGAGAGAAAAACGAAACAATTCTGTCCGTTTGAACGTCGCAGATCTTTGCCGTCTGACCACACCCTGCATCCTTCTGCCGCCTGAGCTTCATCCACATAAACAGCCACACACTCTCTCGCTCTGTCCTCACAATATACTTAAACTCGTTACCAAAGTGCAAATGAAACAGTTTAAAAACATAAGATTCTTTCTTTGCCTTTAGAAGGCAAGAGAAAGGAAAGACATTCTTCATATTGTCAAACCCTATATAATTATAGCAGCCTAAAAGGATAAAATGAAAGCTCAGTAAGGTGCTTTAGCTTGTGCCTTCCTGGTGCTGTGAGGGGGACTGATGTCGCCGAGCAAACTAAACTAGTCGCTGATCTGCGCTCGAGACAACTTTTAGTAACCGCACGCGCCGCAGGAAGGCCGACTGGAGACGGGAAGCGTGGCCCGGTTCAGGCTGACAGGTTGTTGGCCAGCTCGATGAGAGCCAGAGCGCCGTGGAGACGCTCCCGTTGCTCCTGGAGACGGCGCCTCGCCGCCCCACCCTGGCTGCCCTTCTCTTCCTCCACGGACACCTCTTCTTCCTCGTTCTCTTCATCCGACTGGGTGAACTCCATGGGATCCTGCTGCTCTTGGTCCTGTGCTCTGGCCTTGCCCTGCGGCTTGACCTTGCAGGTTGTAGGCGCGCGCTGCTCACGGGTCTGCCAGTATCTGGAGGAAAGCACAAAGATGCAAAGATGTTTTTCGTTTTCTAGGACATAGTTTCTGCAGAGCAGGTCTTTAGAAATTCAAATCTCAGTTGTTGCTGAAAGATCTCGCTAGCTTACAGCCCCTTGCACCCCCATCCCAACATTATCAGTCCAATAAAAACGGCTCAGAGGAGGAAAACCACCATTTACATGAAACGGATTCTCTGCTGTGCATCCAAAGGGGGCGGAGCAGAGAGCTTCTAAGTCATAAAAAGCTCTTTTTCCATTTAAAACTTGAAAAAAAGGGCTTTGTTTTCTCTAATGCATATCCTCCATCATCAGAAAATGCTACAAACACCATTTTCCTTGGAGTGATTCTGGGAGTTGTCTGTGTTCTACATTCACTTACTTTGCCAGCCACTCTCCCACAGCCTTGTTATCTGCAGACTGAGCCTTCCCGGGGCCCACCTTTGGCTCCTCCCTGTTCAGGCGAGAGAAGGGGTGTTTGGGGCAGTGACGGTTGGCGTGTGTGAAGCGACTTCCACATCCTGCAGAGAGAAACAGCACGAAGAAACGCAGCAAGTTAGACAAGAGCCTCCCTTTTCCCTTGACTTAATGTTCTGCACTTCTCTTTCATTCAACCCAAGCAAAGGTTTGCTTTAAGGCAGTGTTATACACTAAATAAAGCTATGGTTTTAATCACAAACATTCATGTCACTACAGTGCTGTGCTTTTTTGGGTACTTTCCAAATGGAACTGGGCCTCTGGAAAGTACCCAACACTGACTTCCAAGTATTTTTTTAATATTCACCAGGTTTCTCCCACCATAAAAACAAACAGAAAAAGGACCTTTCTCTGAGCAGACGAAGGGCTTTTCGCCCGTGTGCAGCCTCTGGTGTGTCTTCAGCTGACCGCTCTGCACAAACGCCTTCCCGCAGTTTGGGTAGTCACACATGTACGGCCTCTCTCCTGAAATCAAAGGAGTGTGTCGTTAGGGTCGATGTTGTTGAGAAAATGTTTTCAAACTGCTTTTAAAGTGAGGATCCGTCCTTTTTCTTCTCCAAGTTGAGCTGCGACCACTTTTACAGTGTTTTGACAATTCAGGCCTTTTCTTTCTAAAGTTTTTACTCAAATTAGGAATAGATGTCATGCGATTGCTGATGGTAGCAGGGTTTCTTTTCAGTGTCACCTGGGTTTTCCCAGTCTTTGTTCGTCAGCCCCCCCACCTGTGTGTGTCCTCTTGTGAGCCTGCAGGGACTTCTCTCTGGGGAACACGCGGTTGCAAATGTTGCAGCGAATCCGACTGGATGAGGTTTCCCCCTCGCTTATCAGCTCCCGGACCGTGTCCGCTCGTGGACGGCCCCTGCGGATACCATCCTGACAGCAGAAATAGGCGCACATTAAAAGCAGGGTTCAAAATTGTGTATCCATGGAAACAGAGAGACGCCATCATTGAAGTGTTTGCTATGAATACGGTAAAGTGTGATGGATGCGTCTCCAGCCCTGTTTTGTAGCTAACCCTTCTTCAGTGATTGCTGATTGGCTGGATTTAGGTTTAGGCAGCAATTAGGTTAGCTCCAAAACAAGTAGGGCTCACAATGAAACCGGGTTAAAGACCACTGAAAACTGCAGTAATGGAAATATTACTTATTTCTATATTTTACATACATAATAAAAATGCCCTTTTTCTTAAAAGTACCACTTGGAGACGAACCTCATAATGAGGGAAAGACTATTTGGGTTGCCAAAATCTTAATTGCCAGAAAGCTACAAGATTCCCTTTTCTGGAATTATGGTCCGCAACAGGTGCTCTTTATTCTAAAACTGTAATCTAAAAATTAAAGTCAATAGCTAAAAAATCTTTGCACCGAACTATTCAGTTCTGCTGCTTATTACAAAAACATGTTACTTACAGATGTGGCAAAATTTCAAGGGTAATAACAATAATTTAAAATGTAATACTACATAAATAATTGCCAAAAACATTTCTTTATTTACGTTTTTAGCTGTTTCAAAACTATTTTGCATATTTGTGACTGATTTAATAGACAAAAATCCTAAATCTGTATTTATTTTTAAGACTTACAGTTTCATGTCATTGTAATTCCTTTATGTGTTAAAACAATTACTTATTTTTAAACCAAAAAGCTCTAAAATAGAATGTCTTGAAATTTGTTGTTGAAACATGAAATTATTTAAAATGTTATGTCTGTAATATTTTATCGTTCATATGTTTTATCCTCTTTTATATTCTTTATTTATATGTTTGCATTAACAGATAGTGTAAATTGATAGTTTTGTACTGGACCTAATGTTTCCAATAAAGTTTTTTGGAGATTTTTTTTTTATTCCTTAACTTCCGGTAATTTTTTGGCGCGCAGCTCCACGTCACGCCCGAGCAGCTGCTCCAAAAGCAGGAAGTAACTGGGGTTTAAAAATCCAGCGTCACACCCTAATGCGCGGGCGTTTTTTAAATGACTGCTTACCGGCCATGTTGCCTTGATCCAATAGAATAAAAGTAACTTTAATAAACACAAACTTAACCTAATTTCAAATCTAAATATGATTAATCTGTGAGTTTTTATGATACATTTGTGATTATTTTGTCATCAAAGATTATTGTTGTCAATGCATGTGACATATAGTATACTTATAGTTAAGTTTTATTAATGATGCCCTGCAGCAGACATTATGAAAATGTATGATATTATTGTTTTCTTCTTTTTAAATGAATTAAACTATAAACATGATGGACAATTCTGCAACACTGCACAGCTTGAACAACATAAAAAGAGTGTCATACCTTGATTTGGTCAGGCGACGGAGCCGTGTCCGCTTCCCGGGCCATCTGCGTCCCTGTCGGGGAGGCAGCTCCGTTGACAGAGCCCGGGCTCAGGGTCACATTGTGGGCGTTCTCTCCCCATTTCCACGGGTAGACCATGAAGTCACTGAAGCCTGGGCTCGTTGGCATCAAAGCGTCTGCTTTCTTGGGCTTGATCGGGGTCGTCTTGATAACAGAAACCAAAACCCTTTTCGGGGAATCGTCGCAGAAGATTACCCGGGAATGTTTCGTATCTGCCATCGTGTGGTTCTAGAAAACACGCAGATGGCCACAAAGAACAAAACTGTAATGATTATTTGCGGATTGGAACAAAACGTCGATTAACATAAACTAGCTATATATATTCAGTCCAGGGTAGTTTATTCTTCATTTCGCAGGAGGAAAAGATAAAAAGCTAACATACACCTGCGAAATAAAAATAAAGTAGTCCGTAAAGTGGTTCCTTTCAAACCACAGTGAGTTGGCTGGACTGACCTGTATGCTCACACAAGAACGTTGTCCCGCGTTGCAAAATCGCGCCTGTCTGGTAAATTAACCAATGACGGGCGCGTATGTGATACCACGTGTTTAAGGTAACGAATGGTAGCGTCTCAACGGCCAACATGCAATCCTTCGGCTAATAGAAAGAATAGGAAGTGCTCTGTGCGAAGTGATTGGCTGAAACGTCCTGACCAATCAAATGCATGCGCGCCTCAGAAGATTGACAGCAACATTGGCCAATGAAAGCAAGCGGACTGTTCGGCGGAGCCAACAACTGAAAAGGGCGGTTGATTTAGCTTTACGCTGTACCAGATGGCCTTTTCCCGCGCTGAGTGATCTGTTTATGTTTTATCGTTTTAAAGGGAAACGAAAGGACCCAGAGGCGCCAAAGTTACGTAATCGTTTTTGGTCAAAAACAAAAGGATGCATTGTATAAAAACCATCTGAATAATATTAACAGTAATATTGAGAAATAATGTTTAAAGTTTGTCTTATTTAATAAAAAAAATGCATGGCAATAAGTTTTCTATTCTCTTGAAATTTTACAGTAGATGTGTTTAACTTTAAAAAAAAATGCCCATATGTGTTATATGAGTGCATTATCTTAAATTCAAATAAAACACAAAAAAGCAATACAATTCTTTTCATACTAAAATACTAAACTAAACATTGACTTTTAATTTCTTCCTAAAACAACATTAAACACACGTACTTTCCATTGTGACCACTAGAGGGAGTTAAGTCTTCTTTGATAGATTACCCTTTTGCAACTACCTGAACCTGCATGGTTATTATTTAAACTGAAGAAAACGTAAAAATTAAACCAATTTTTGTCCCCACGCCAATTTAGACAAAGAAAAAAATGCTTTTAGACCATGCTAATATGTGCTATATGTCAATTTGTGCATTGATTTATTTGCAAAGACATTTATTAACACATTAAAGGTGGGTTCTAAATCTCTTTTCTATTATGTTCCCCTGTGAGGCATCTTCAAATAAAGGACTTTTTATTTGCAAAGGCATTTACAGAGTCACAGAGGGCTTCTGCAGCAGTGAACAACACTAAACATAATAAATAAATGGTAGTTGTAGATAGGAATGGCAGATTTAAAACCAATAGGGACTGGAAAAGGAAAACTAAAAAAGTGGGAGACATTTAAGTTGTAAATAAATGCATACAGCACAGCACTATGTCTAATTTATTAAATGTGTCAGTTTAAGGATCTATCAGACATTTTAAGCTACAAACCAGTAAAGAAGGGAAACAACTTTGTTGTAAACGTCATTGTAAAATATTGATAGTTAGAAGAATAACCATTGCACAATTGCTCTGGCTCTAAAGATGACTGGGTCTGAGGTGACACTATGCAACCTGGGGCTCCAGAGCCATATGCATCTCTTATGTCTTAATTGTGGCTCTGAAGAGAAATGCTAAAAATTTAGATAAATATTATATGTATAGTTTATTTAGAGTAACTTGCTGTAGTTGGTTAAGTTTTGTGATTTATGCCAAGATCTTTAAGATGAGGGGATTTTATAAAACTAAATAAACTGTGTAGTTTAGTATTATTATTATTATTATTATGTTTAAAAAGGCTGACATTACACTAAATAAAAACTACTCAGCTCTTTCGCTCCTCCAAAGTACACACGTCAGATAACTGAGCAAAATGATAGCTGTTAAAGTGGTTGTTTTACAGACTAATTCAAACCCCAATTTTATATACTCTCCTGCACAACAGTAGTTGCTGTTCAGAGGCAAAGTCCTAAAAGTATATAACTTTATTTACATAATATAGATTTTTTTTTTATTTGGGATCCTGAACCGATGTTGTCATGTTTATATTCTAAAACGATAAAAAGTCTGAGGGTGTACCAGTAGACATGACTTGACATAGCTATATTGCCTTTGTAATCTAAGTAAAGAAGCTACAACAGGAGGATCTTATTTGACACAGAATGTTTTACATTTTAAAAGAAGCTTGTATTTGTTGTTTTGAAAAGTATACCAAGTTAAATTGTTATGAATATAAAAATATAACTGGATTATAATTCAGTGAGTTTTAATAGGCTATTACAATGCACCAGTTTATACGTTAGTTTCTTAAAAGTCACAAAAACATGTAATAAAGTGTATTTTTCTAAACAGAGAAGTGGGGCTTTTGAAGTACAGACCTCTGCCCTGGAACATGTTTGATGTCATAAGTAACCTCTGGGATTTAGTTAAGAAAAAAAAAACAGTTTTGTCTTTTGAGAAGAAAATCTCTTACAAACATCAGTTTAAAATAAAATTGTGAACAATTTTTTTAGACTGTGATGTTTTACATTTGAGGTGTCTTGAAGAACCCGTATTTAATAAATTTTGACAGTTATGATTAGAACAGATCCAAAATAATGGCACACAGTAACCTCCATGCACTTTATACGTTTTTTTGCCTCCTATATGTGTTCCCTAATTGAAACATATTCTGGGATGTTTATATACCGGTATATGTTTTTAATTGTATTGCTCAGACCTTTATTTTAAATATAGACCTGTGTCGGTTAGGGTCACACAGTTCAAACAAGCAGAAAAAAAGCCCCAACATGAGGCCAAGCCGGCAAAACGGATATTGATTATTGGGGAGCCAATTAACGAGCCTAGGGGCGTGGCCAAGGCCGTTTAAAACCAGTCTGCGACGCACGCGGCGGCTTGAGCCGTGTGGCAGAAAGATTCGCTCCGCTTCACATTGGTGTTCTCTTCCTGCAGCTGGCCGCCAAAACGGTGTTTATCTGCTTCCGCGAGAGATGTTCGTTACAAACGAGTGCAGCTCCGCGCGCTGACCGCCCTGACCTTTGCTCCCGTCCAGCAGGTGAACATGCTGCCAGACGCCTTCGGGTGCGCGGTGGCCAACCGCTTTGGGGACCTTCTGGACGACGAGGCCGACCCGCTCGACCTTCTAAGTCGAGTGGAATCACTGAAGGATAAAAAGAAGAGGAAGGAGGACGAGGAGAAGAAGAAGAACAGGCAGAAGAAGCCAGGTCAGAAGGAGACGCAGAGGGACAGGCGCGTCCCGCCCGCGTTGGATGTTCAAGAACTGGTTCCAGGTGAGCGCAGAGCATGCTGGGGGATCACTGCAACACACCTGGGTGACGACATTGTCCAGTTTCTGGACTGGGGAGTTCTGGCAGGAGTGACCCACTGCAAAGGCCGTCAGCTGAGGAGGAAGAGGAGGAGGAGGAGGAGGAGGAGGAGGATGCCCAGTCAACCAGCTGCTGCTGGATCTTTTCCAGACCTTTCCATTTTTATGCTTTAAAAAATATTTATTATATAAATCCCATAAGCACTGGTTACTTTCTCATCATTTTAGTCTCAATTCCCAACTGAGGTTGGTCATTTTTATGGGCTCATTGACTTAAACTGAAATGTTGTAGGTTTGTCTGGAGTTGAAAAAAGTTAATATTCTGAAGGGTTTTGAGGACTAATGATGTTGGAGGTCTGACTAGGAATCTGACACTTTAAATTTAAGAAGCAAGAGAGAATATTGCATTGCTATAATTGATATCAGGTAAGTTTATACATTTATGGCTGAGGTATCCCCTAGAGGTTTTGACATCCCTGCTGACATCAAGTCTGTTTTTGCTCCCTTCAGAATCCACAGATTTTAAATGCAATGAAAAACTTGGTTTAAAAAAAATCTGAGTTTGATTCCTCTGTCTGTTTTACGCGTTTGAAGCAAATATCATCTTGTGCTTCAGTTGCTGACAAATACATTTGTATATGTCAAGCAATAAATTCATGTTTATGTTTTTGCAAACGGCAAAAGTAGAAAAAATGATGGCTCACCAAAGTAGATCCAATGTTTGACAAAATGTAATTTTTTTTTTTGTGTGTGTGGCTTTAAAACCCTTTTATTCGTACATTGGCTGCACTGGGATGATCCTGTGTGACGAGAAGTCTTTTATTTTTAAAGGATGTCAGATGAGCTTCTGTGAAACATGAATAAGAATTTTTAGATTTTGAGAAAATGCTTGATTCTCTTTGTATTGTTTTTATTCAACCAAAAAATAAAAATAATTCATACTTATTAAAAAAAAAAACTTTAATGAACAGCAAATTAACCTAAAAGGGTAAAGTTAAACTTTGCATCTCCCACTAGGTTTTGATCCTTAAATATAGGCCCAAATGGCTTTTCTTTTTTTTTTTTTTTTTACTGGAAAGGTCTCAGTCCCCTGATTTAAAGCATCCTCACATAAAAACATAACGGCGGCTGTGACTGACAAGCCCCCTCCTGCAGCCACAAAAACAAAGATTAGGATAAAACCTTCAGAGAAGATTTGATTCAGCAGAAGGCAACGCGTCTGTTTAGGAATGGGAGCTCAGTGGTGGTTACATCCACATGCAGTCAAATCACAAGATGACCCGCTCCCCTTTGTGTCCTCAGTGCATAAGCAGCAGGCGTATCCTGCCCCTCTGTCTGAACGCCGGGACGGTGGAGATGAGGCCCAGAGGGGCACAAAGAGGGCTGCCGCTGGACCGCGGAGGGGCAATAAAGAACAACACCCATTGCAGCCATTCATCATGAAGTACGTGATTCAGCCTGAGCGTTTGTAGCTTTATAGATTAATCGAACAATGATTTCAAATGGAACGTCCTGCTGCAACACTGGTTTTGCTGTCGCTCCTGCTTGGTTGCTTGTTAGGACTTGCTGCAGGAGATGGAGTTGCTGCCTGCAGGTTGGTTAGTTGCAGGATCTATTCTTGCCGGTAAAGGATGTCTTTGGGCAAGGCACCTAACCCTATTTTATTCCTCCCCAAGTCTCTGGATAAAATTGCCTTCAACATGATGCTGGGAATGAGTCCGCTGGGTTTGGGTAACTCTGTAGCTGCCACCGGAACATACTGAGCATCGATCTCATTGCAGGCCCTCCCATAATGATGACTCTGACCTCAGGGACAGAGGGGGTAGCAGAGGGAGAAGAGGAGCAAGGGGAGGACTCACGAGGAGCTCTGACACTTTCAATTTAAGAGGCAAGAGAGAGTTTGATCGGCACAGCAGCACGTGAGTTACCCTGTTCAGGCCACAGTTCATTAAAAAAGATGCATTCAGTTCATTTTAGTTCCAATTTGAAATGTTGCAGAGGTCTGTCTGCAGAGGGGAAGAGAGGAGGTCGAGGACCTTGGAATTGGGGCTGTGTGGATGAAGCTGGCAGGTAAGTGAACTTCACCTTTGACCTTTGCATGGTACATTAAAGACTCAGTCAAAGTAAAATGGAGATTTTGGTGTTTTCAACATGTTCTTATGGCATTTTCTTCCTGGTGGACACTTGGAAAGGAAATTTAGCCTAAAATTGCATTTCTGAGTAGTTTTTATTTAAATCATTGTGAATCAGGAGCAGACAAGAAAATACCGTTGGTGGGGGAAAAAGCAGGCCACAAGCTTCCTGCTCTGCTCCATTCTGATGCATGTACACATAGAAGAGTAGATCCGTGTACGTCTGAGCTCCAGGACTGTTAGCGGGACTTTTAAAGAAAGGATCAGCAGATGAACAACTTTTCTAACAAATGAAAACATTTTAAAGCATAAAAGCATATTTTTGTTTTAAAAGAGCAAAACATTCCAAAGGTAAATATTAGATCTTAGTTTAAATCAGGGGTGGGCAAACTACGGCCCGCGGGCCGGATTCGGCCCGCCTCCATGTTGGGTCCGGCCCACTGAACAATATCAGAGACCCATGTTTTTGTTTTTTATTTATTTATTTATTTTTTTAAATCTGGCCACACGATCAAGACTCGTATAGAACGACATTTTATTCCACCCTTCTGCAGTCTGTGCTCCATCATGAAAACCCTCTAAAATCCCTGTCAAATGGAACAGAAGACAGCCTTCCCTTTCTACATCACAGTTCATCTTTCCTGGTTTAGCTCATTCTTTTAAAGCAATTATGCTTCTTTTTTTTGTTTTGTGTCTTGATTGGCTGGAGACCTTGTCACACACTTTCCTCTGTGCCGTGTCTCCTGTACAGAAACGCAGAGCTCTTCAGATCCACAGAAATCTGTGATCGCAATCAGATCTTTGTTTTCATGCTAAGATCCTGGACTCAATTTCTATGAAGGTTTCAAGTTTGAGAATTTAAACAAGAGAAAAGGGTGAAAATGTTCATGTCTGTCTGAGAAAAATGTATAAAGTGAACAGTGAGTAGTTTTACTGACATAAACGTAATATTTACGTAATATTTGCTTGGCTGCAGCAGAAGACATTTTCTGTTTACTGGATGAGAAACAGACGTGCAGGACGCCGCTCAGCTGCTTGGTTTTAGCGCAAACTGAGACGTGTGAGGAGCTGCAGCCCTCAAAGTGTCAGCGGGAAATGACACTTTGAATGACAAGAGGATCCACGATTTCCTTTTTCTTTTTAATGTATCATTAATGTATCAATGTGACATTTTCATTTTCTTTGAAAATCAGTTATTTGGTCATTTTTTAATTTCATAAATGGTGTTTATTTTATTAAAAGGATCATGAATTAATAAAACTTTATTTTAGGGCTTTACAATTGAACGATAAAAGAAGTTTAAAGTTTTAAAGGAAAAGACTTGTATGTGGCCCTAAAGAAAAATTTTGGGGACTCTGCTCTAGCATGTTGGAAGATTTGTTTTTCATTCTTCCGAATTGCAGGCAACCAAGTTGAGAAACTCCACTGATATATAAACTAGTGTAAACTCAATATTTGTCATTGTAGATCCTCCTTTCCATGTCTCGCTCTATAATGCCCCAGCATTTAGAGGTGCTTTCAAGTTTGACAGTTCTGCTAAACAAATGCGACATTTACCCTACAAAACATAAAATGGTTAATTTTAAGTAGTCAGTTTGAAATTGAATTGTATTCTTCTAGATCAAGCAGAAACTGACAGGACCAGACGGGACAAAAAAACACTATTAAAACTATACATTATAAAATAATTCCATAAATCTAACTGAAACGCCACGTCCAACCCCTTTAGGAAAGATTCAGTGAAATAAAATGTCAAACACAGGTTGGCGGGGAAAACGGGGGCGTGCGAGAATCAAACGGCTGGAAGCTGGGCGCGCATCTGGTGCATGAAAAATAGTTTTTTTTTCCTTCCTACTCTGTTAAACTCACCGCTGGACGGATTTTGGCACCAAAGTGACAGAAATGTAACCAAGAAAATCTGCCATATTTTTAGAGTAAAGTACTCTTCAAAATAAAAGATGGCTTAGGCTCATAAAACTAACTATATATTTTAATCGCATCATTTGGGCAGGACATAAGATGGCTCTGGGAGTTTTTAACAGACGGGTCTAGTGTTCAAACTCTCAGTGCAGAGCTGTGCTGTACTCTGGACTCCTTCCCTGTGTTCATATCATGTTTGTGAACGCTGTGTTTTGTTTTCACATGTTCTCAATTGGAAACTAATCCTTTGACACAAAAATATTAGTTTGTGTAGTTAAAGGGATGGTAAGTATGTATTTATCCAGTTTATCATCATCAGACTAAAGTATAAACTTGGATGTTTGTTGAAGTGAACTGATGGAGGTGACACCTGAAGCTGCCGGGAAATCTGAGGATCCCCAAACCTCTCTGGAGGAGGAGAACCTCAGTTTGTAAGTTAAAGCATGAACAGTCCAACAAAAACATTTGCTTTAATTTTTAGTTGTGTACAATAAACTGAACCAATTGCATTTTTGTCTTCATTGCCAAATTAAGAAATTTTATGCAATTTAAAGCCTCCTCCTGTTTCAATTTAACACCAAAAATTTGTATGAAGTGTTTATCATTGTTGAGGCAAATGCAAACGTCTGAAGAATTCAGACAACGCCAACTGACTGCTGGAGTTTGTCATCAATTTTGATAGGGAAACGGAGGAGGACAAAGAGATGGTGGTCCAAGTTGCCATGGAGATGACCCTGGATGAATGGAAAGCCATGCAGGAGATGAATCGTCCCAAAGCAGAGTTTAACATCCGCAAAGCGGTTGACAAGATTCCATCCAAAGCTAAGGTTATCCACCAGTCCAAGAATCCGGAGGCAAGAAAACGCTTTGGTCATTTAACGAGAACAGCTGTTCACAGGAGCTCAGCTCAGTGTGGTTACAGTGGAGACGACCTCCTCAGACTCCATCTGAGCATCAAAATGGAGATTTATTTTCAGTCTGAAATAAGATCATGTTTGTACGGTCTTGAACTAAAAATTCTCCTAAATTAGAAACGCATTAATCTCATTTTAATTTTATTATTAGAAATCGTATTTGTTTTTTCCATTTTTGCGTTTCCTTTTATATATTTAGAACCTGAGGGAAACCATAGAGGATGAAGGGAACTTCCTCCGCAGGTCTGTGAATGACATCACTTCCCTCTTGGACATCAACTTTGGGAGTCTAGGACGTCCCAGCCGTGGAGGTCGCGGCAGAGGAGCAAGAGGTGGTCAAACGGCTCGCCCAGAGATGGCCAAACCTCTGCTAGAACAGGTACGTACATAAACACATCTGCAAATGTTTCTACGGTAAGTTGACTTCTTTTGACTCTTAAATGGTCCAGATTTCTTTATTTGAAAAGCTTCCTGTCCTTTTTTTGCCAAAGATTCTGCAGCTCGTACATTGAACGAAACCAATTCACAGCATTTTGTTATTTTAGGTCTTAAAGATATTTTTTATTTGAAACTTGTTCAATTTATTTCTAACTTTAAAGTATTGCAAAATAACATTATAGTAAGCTGAACTACTTTTTCAATTTATTTATAGTTTTTTGCTATTCTGATATTTATTAACAACCCAGTTCAGATCAGAAAAGCTAAATAAACTTTAGTTTAATGAAAAACCCCAAAATCACTGCAGTCCAGCTCAAGACAAACTGTAGAAAATCAATAAAGATAAAAAAAAAAATCATATTCTATCCTAAAAAGTAAAAAAAGAATTAAAAGTAGTTCATGGTGGACTTTTTTGGGCCCAGTTTGGTTATTTATCTTCTAAGTTTGTTTTGGAAGCTTGCAAACATGCAACTTAAGTTTGAGTGTAAATATTTTTTAATACAAATTAACATGTTTCAAATTATTTTAATAGTTTAACTGTTAAAAATGTTAGTGGGTATTTTCTTTTACTGTGGCAACTTGTTCCTGCATAACTGCATTGAAGGCATTTTGTTGCTACTGAAATTTTATTTATTTTTGCAAACTTTCAGGGAGGCAGAGAAGTATCTGAACACCCTGAGTTTTCTTCTTTTTTTTTTCTTGCAAGTTCTCCCACATCAAAATCATAGAGGATCTGCATATTCATCTTAGGTGCATGTCCACTGTATATGTGACTGCTGCAAATAAGTATTTAAACACCGGTCTATCAGCTAGAATTCTGACCCTCAAAGACCTGTAAGTCCGCCTTTAAAAGGTTCACCTCCATTCCACCTATAATCCTAAAGTAGAAGCACCTGTTTGAGGGGGTTAGCTGCAGAATGACAGCTGTCCACCCCAAACAATCAGACTTCAACTACTAACGTGGCAAAGACCAAAGAGCTGTCCAAAGACACCAGAGGCAAACTTGTAGACCTCCAAAGGGCTGGAAAAGACTGCGGGGCAATTGCCAAGCAGCTTTGTGAAAAAGATCCACTGTTGGAGCAATTATTAGAAAATGGAAGAAGCTAAACATGACTGCCAATATCCCTCAGAGTGGGGCTCCATATGAGATCTCTCCTCATGGGATCTCAGTGATCCTCAGTTGGAGCATTGAAGATGGGTCGTGGCTGGGTCTTCAAACATGACAATGACCCGAAGCGCACAGGCAGGACAGTAAGGAGTGGTTCCATTAGAACCATATCAAAGTTCTGGAGTGGCCAAGCCAATCTCCAGACCTAAACCCAATATGTTTGGAGGGGGCTCAAACTGTTTCCCAGCGACAGCCCAGAAACCCAAGTGATCTGTGTGGAGAGGATCAACATCCCTCCGGCAGAGTGTGCAAACCTGAGAAAACCTACAGGAAACGTTTAACCAGTGGAATTGCAAACAAAGGCTACTGTATCAAATATTAACATTGATTCTCTCTGTAGTTCAAATGATTAATTGCAGCAGTAGAAAACAAATAGTTCAAGAAAAATCATGCAAAGTGATTTCCAGATTTTTATTTTAAGATTGTCTCTTGCAGTGGACATGCACCTAAGATGGAAATGTCCGACCCCCGCCAAGATTTCAAAGTGGGAGAACTTGCAAAATCCCAGGGTGTTCAAATACGCATCTGCCTCACTGTTGGGTATTAAGACACCCATTCCAACTCCGAAAGATATTGTAGTCATTTGGCCTTTAAAACTCCGTTTCCTCATCAGGAGGAGGATCTGGCACCAAATCCCGACGACCCAGAAGACTTCCCAGCACTGTCAGGAAAATGAAAATTCACTCAAGTCTCTGTTCCACTCCATCCACTGTTCAATAAAAGCTTTTGCAAAGTGTCTGTTTTCATATTGAGTTTGTGGGCAGTAAAAGCCTGTCTCTCCTGCTCAGTCTGCTTTTAATGCTTCTTATTGGGCAGTTGATGCAAAATGTAGATAATCCTCTAATGTCATGATTTAACTGAACGCAATCTGCTGATTTTTCTTCAGCTGCACAGTGAGGGCGGTGTTTGAAATCTGTTTGCTTAACACAAAAACCAGTCAAAAATGTTTGAGTAAATTTATTTAAAAATCTTTTATATATGAAGTAAATGCATTTTATGAACAAAAGTAATATAGCTTCAATCACAGGACCATTTCATGGCATGACTCTAAAAGTATAAAATATTTACAAAATATAAACTGAGCATTAAATGTAGGTGTATATACAAACTTAGAAAAAGCGTAAACTGAGATGTTTGGCAAGTGAACAGTAAGATGAGCCAGACATTGATTAGCAGGACTGATAACCAGCAGTGAAGTCTCATGATTGGAGTTTTCATTGCAGATGCGAAGGAAAAGCTACACATGAGCTGATTCCTGTCAAAGGAAAAACTGGTTTCCTCCTAAATGTAAGACTAAGTCCACAAAGGCGAAGCTTCAGACAAAGGGTTGCTGCACAGTGCTCTAGAATAAGGAGTTGCACATTCACATGCTGCTCTGGTTAAATCTGACATTTGCTACTGCATGCTTCAACAAATCAGGCGACAGAACTCAAGTTCATTACATGATGCAGAATTAAAATAAAAACAAGTGCCTCTGTAAAGTAACATGTCACGTCATGTTACAACTTAAAAATGGAAATAAAATCCAGCGTTGCACAGTTTAAGCGATGACTTTGCAGAATTCCCTGCTCACAGGTTCACCGAAGTAAAGGAGGCCAAGCTTTAGGTAGCGGGTGACTGCAAAAGAAACACAAAACACAGATTCACTCTTTATTTTTAAGTAAATATAGCAGTAGGAACTGCAGAATACAAAAAAATGAATACCACGGTTTTGATAATCTGATTGGGGGCAAGGACTTGCAAGCTCTACGTCGCCTGGAGACGATGCGTCTGTTACGAAAAAGAGAACAAGCTTTTAGAAGAGTGCCTGACAGGAACAAGAGCTGCAGTCAAGAGAAACTATTGCCAGCCTCACTCCAGGAGAGACATCTGGAGAAGCAGCACAGACCTCAGAGCGTTGGATTTGAATCCCGTCTCCTCATTAATGCCAAATCTGTTCCAAACTGTGTTTTGGTTAAATATCTGAGTGCACAAACTTGGCTGGGCTTCACCACATTCAGCACATTTTTAAAATTTTATTTTAGTTTCATGTTTTTTTTCTTCCCCTAAAGAGGCACAGAAGCAAACTTTTTTAACATTTCATTTTTCTGGATTTTCTTAACACACTAAATGTAACTCAGTTTGGAAGATCATCTACACAAACTTTAAATTTGCTGAAGCAGATTCTTTTTAAATGATAGGAATAGAGGAGAGCACTGGAGTTCTGACTAAATTTACACCAAATATATTTTCCTTCATTCTTAAAGTTATAATAATGCAGTTCCTCTGCTAAAAATCAAATAAGCTGTCATATGTACATATTAAATGCTAATTTATGAGCAGAAAGGGCAGGCTTATGGCCAACGGGAAGCAGAAATTCAGATTTCTTAAAGACACCACCATTTAACTTATTTTTAGAATAACATCTCAATATTTGCTTCTACATTTGTTTTCTATTAATTTGTTCTTTTGCTTTCAACAAACATGTTTAGGTTATCCAGAATTCTCTCTTTCCACCTTTTTTTCCCCATCCTGGCCAATTCTTTTTCTGTGTAAATGTAATAAATGGATGCTCAAGCATTGATTGACATTGTTGTTCAGTTTCTCTCAAATGAGACTAATTGACAAATCTGGCCTGAATAAGAAAGTGTCTTGATTTTTTATTTTATTTTTTTGTGTGTGCCTCTTTTGGAGACATTTGGATGTTCTTATTCTCTCACATAACTAATGAGGATAGGAACCCAGGTATTTCTATTTTTCATCATCAGAGGAAAAAAGATCAGCCCAAGTCTCCATATGGCTCAGTGTCTGAGGGAGCTTGCCTGCAGGTGGCCCTGCGCCATGTTTAAGTTGATGAAGGTGCCCGTGCTGGCTTTGTCTCTGCCACATGGCTCAAAACACACGCTTTCTCTGTTGCCAGCCATGACATGCAAGTTTCCTAAGGACCTGACCAGTCTGGTGTGACCCAGGGAGCTGGCAGAGAGAAGGGAGGCCGTTATTGAAGAGGATCCATGAACGGCTATAGCCTCTTGATTGCTTTTCAGCTGTCAGCACACACGGAAACACAAGACTTTTTTGGAAAAGACATCAGGAAATCAGACTTTCACGAGCTATAGAAAACCCCCAAACACTTGATCCCAGCACTTGTAAGAAATGGAACGTCAAACGTCAACACTGACCTTTTGCCTACTCCATTAGCCGGCAGTGAGGCTCTAGTCCTTTTCCTGCTGTCTGAGGGGTCAGACTGAGTCAGTGAGCTGATGCAGCCTTGAACATTGGGCTGCATAATGACCTTGCTGCGCAGAAGATAAACATCAACCTTTGGGCTTTTTTTTTTTCCATCTACAGGAGGATTTTTCACCTGCTGCGTATTACCTCAGAGACTGTGAGGCTGATCTGGTGTGCATCCTATTCTCTTCTTGCCTGTAAAGACAAAGTCACACGACATAAGCAGGAAACTCTACGTTACGTTAGGCACAACAGAAGCAGAGGAGGAAAGACTGCATGGATATGGGCAAAAAAGGCTGACAGTTTAACAGCTTCAGATTGGTCGCAGAACAAAAGTATTGCATTTAGCAGCAAAGTTGGATTAGTGCAGCCAAGTTAAGAAGCAGGAGAAGCCACCAAGGAGCAAATGACAAACTTAAAAAGGGAGATTTTTGTTTGAAAGCTTTGATTTTATGTGGTTTACCTGCAGTTTTTACAGTTGGATTTCCAGTCAACACAATAACGAGCAAAGCGTGATATTTAAAGATGACACGGGAACAGGAATGCTCGTGAAAAAAATCATACAAAACAATGAAAAAGCCAAGGCATGTAAGGATTTTTAACCAGGCTCATCGTTTTTAAGTTTGCTCTTTTACATAGAAAACATAATTTAAAAAAAAAAGACAAAAAAAGGTAATGATTTTCATGAAAACTTGGGGAGGGGATTAGAAAGAGGCCAGGGGCTCACTTACAGCATTTTCAGATAGAGCTCCAGAAGGAAGGGCGGGACAGGTTTTTGGGGGGCTGACGGGTGGTAGGGCTCATAGAAATCCTAACCCGTCTATACAGAAATGCAGGATGGAAGAAGGGAAGCCATACACAATCCACCACAGGGCAAGGCTAAACAGGGAGGAGAGCAGCATGGCTACCAGCCATCTGAAAGGAGGACAAATCCAACAACAAGAGCAAATGGAGGAAATAAAAAATAAAAAAGGAAGGAGAGACAGGAGGCGTCTGGGCAGGACACAAAGCCTCTGATGTTGTGCTTTTCCATTGCGACTGGATTAGAAGAAAGACTTCTGATTGATCTCAAAATACAAGACTGTTCTCTTTACTCAGATCAGTTGCAATAAAAACATTGATATTAGACTATAGTTAAATGTAATAATATGCCGTCTACAAAATGTAAATAAAAAAATTCTAAACCAGTTTCTGTTACCTCGCCACTAATAAAAAAATTTTTGTCAAAAAAGTGACCAAGAAGGGAATGAAAGCTTACGTGCTACACTTACATCAATCCAGTCATGAGAGCAATGAAAAAAAACAAAAGGCAACAGACAATGATCCCAGCCCGACATTAATTACATGTTAGACATAAAAAACAGATTCCAACAGAGGCACGTGCATGAGTGCATGTCCGGGGGTGCTGGGCCTGCTGTCATGCATGGAAAGGCAGAAAAGATGAAGGAAGAGAGGCTTGCATAGCATAGCCACTGTTCTAAACACTGCTGGAATTCCACATGCACTTCGGTGTTGCGCAACACAACAAACAGTGGAGCCAGATGGTGAAATCCAGCTGGAAAAAAGGGGGTTTAGGTAGCAGTGCATACAATGCTGCGACATGGAACCTGAAAGTGGAGGCAAATCTCCCTTCTGTCTCAACGCACACCTGATTTTAATGCATAAAAAATACTTTTTTTTACTCCCTCAGATGTTTGTAGCTATGTAAAATATTCTTTAAAAAGTCTTCGCTCTGCTTAGTAATTGATTTATCTCAAAGGTTTACTAAATGAGGAAGCAAATGTTGCTGAAGCCCCTAAAGCAGAGATGTCCAAATCCAGCCCTCAGGGGCCGGCGTCCTACATGTTTTCCAACCAACCTGCCATTGAAGCTCCTTATTGGCTAAACACACCTGATCCAGGTATTCAGCAGCAGACAAGGCAGGATTTCTGGAAAACCAGCAGGAGGTCGGCCCCTCGAGGCCTGGATTTGGAGACCCCTGCCCTAAAGGAAAAGAAATGAGTCTGACTGGATCTCTGTTTGTTTTCCGGCCGTAACTGGTGTAAGATTTCTTCGCTGTCATGAAGCAGACAATGAAAGGCTTGTGAATGTAATGCATTCATTAGGTGCATATTCACACAACACCGTAAACATCCAGAAAAAAGAAAGAAAAAAGGGGAGTTGGGGGCAAAATCAAGACTTTTTAAATCAGTTGCACTGTAAGCTGTACCACTCACTGGCATAGCAACCTTTTTCCACAGGGAGTGAAATTCAGCAAGAAAGAAAGTGACATTCACTTACCTTCATCATACAAAACCTCCCATTTTCTTTCCCTTTTTCCTCTCCCCCACTCTTTCTGCTATCTTTTGTAAGGCAGGCAGCACATCGGCCAGGCCATGCCAATGAGGCTGCAGCAGAACACTGCCAGCGGCCTGACATGGGACAACAAAAGCCAAAGACCATGGGTACACGGATAGAGGCCGGCCGGGCTAACGCCTCACACTACATATGGGGGTTGTGGACTACCGCCGCTTAATCAGTACCAGGTGAGCGGCTGTCAAGAGCTAGTCTCCTTCCTGAAACACAAACTCTCACCTTTAAAATCTATTAATCAGACCAAAGGAGGAACTGTCATTTACTTACACGGATGCTGATTAACTTTAAAGACTCACTCTGATGAAAATCATCTTTTTGTTGTTTTTAACGTCTTCTTGGGGCCTTTTTCTAATAATGGAGGACACATGTTAAGAAAATTCAGATTAAAAATGGTATTACTGGGTATCTATTCATTCAAATCATTGTCAGGAGCAGACAAAAAAAAAATGGCGTTTGAAAAAGCAACGGGGGGAGGGCGGTAGCTCTGCACCAACAGCCCCTCCCACAACTCAGAGCTGAATTTCAAATGAACTACTGCCGCTCTGCAGAAACTGTGTCTTTGATCTTGGCTCAAACAGCATAATCATAATTCAAAGACCACCTAGAACGCTTTCACAATAAATCAAAATATGATCAGAGTGGCTTAAAGATAAGCAGCAGAGGGTTAAAGATAAGCAGCAGTTTTGTTAATGAGATAAAAAAAAAAAAAAAAAAAAACAGAGCAAATTTTTCGCAGAAATAACCTCCATGAGTTTAGGGGGCAAAACGGAACGCTCATGCCAACGTTTGAAATCTAATTTTGTGATAAACACAGTCTAATGCAATGATCCCCAACCTCCGGGCCGCAGACAGGTAGCATTCGGCGGGTCACTTGGTACCAGGCCGCAGGAAGAAAAAAGAAATACGTACGCCAACTTTGATTATTTCTGTTATTTGTTTGTTTGTTTTTCCAATGCTGAGGGAAGTTTTATTTTGGAAAAGCACCGGATTCTGTTCACCACATCCGTCTGTCTTGAGGCGTCATGTGACTTTAAGCAGCTTATTGGACAGCTAGCTTAGTAGCCCAAAGCTAAAAGGCTGATAGAAACCAAATTTGGTATTTGGAAAGTTTCTTCGAGGAGAAAAGTGTCAGTGAGGAACCTGAATAACGGTCTTCGGCTTCAAAGGAAAATAAAGCTGCTGCTAACAGACAAAACCAGGAGCTTTCCTCCAAATACGGATTCATTGAGAGCGTTGTTCCTGCCTGCCAGACGCTGCTCTGCCTGATATGCGGCAACTGACTTTTGAATGTTTCACATACGCAAATAATCCAGTTGCAGACACCGTGGATTTATGTCTATGATTATATTTAGAAAATGCCCGTTTTAAGACAGTTCTTTTATTTTGCTTTATTTATTCATCCCACCTTAAAAGTCGGATGCAGCGCAAATTAGCATCCGGTTGTTAGAGTCCACTTTGACATTAGAGGGAAAATCTTCATCACAACATCCAAGTTTAATTATACCAGCCGCAAACATTTTACAGTGAATAAACATTCAATCACAAAAAGTTGCTCATTTCTGGAAGTTGCTTCTGATTTGTGTAAACTTGTAAAAGGCAGATTTGTGAATTTTCTTTCAGCAAGGGTTACTTAGGCAGCCATCTGTTAAGAAACCTGAGCACAAAAATGTTCCTTTGTTTTGAAAGGATACACAATTTATCAGGATTTATGTAAAAACAAAAAATAAATAGTCTTTTTAAGCCTTGAATTAGTTCTCAGTGTTATACTGGTATTCTATGAAAAGAAGATTTTTTTACAAATCAGAAACAACTTTTACAAAATCAACAACTTTGCTTAATTGAATCTTTGTCATCTTTAAAAAAAATCTACTAATGTTTTCATATATTTTTAAACTAAATTGTGTGTAGTTTTAATTTGAAAAATAGTTTTTTCAGAAATGGAAACTTAAAAATATTTAACGTTTAATGTTACTGACTGGGCGATGACATTAAAGCGGTCCGCAGCCCGAAAAAGGTTGGAGACCAGTGGTCTACTGTTACAAAGTCTTGCATTGATTCAATGATTGGCCTGGTCCCCAAACTAACACTGTAAACTGATAACACACTGACACAGATTAGACCGACAAGCTAAACTCTCCAAACGCCTGAACACAGAGCAGAAGCCTCCGATATTCCAGATATTTGGTGCTTTTCTAAGTTCAGCCTCAGACAAACCTATTTTGGGAAGAAGCGTGTCCAAGAGAAAAATAATCTCTCCAAAGTAACACAAAAGGGGGAAAGGATTATGAGAGGACAAATCTTCAGTTTCTATGACGATCTAGGAAGGTGGAAATGACTCCACCTCTCAGATACTTACGACAGGGAACCTGACGATGCTTTGGCCTGCCTCTTGCTCTTCAGAGCGCGGAGTTTATCCCCTTGAGTAAAACCGTTTCTCTCCTCTTCATCGTTATACTGTAAAGCAGATAGAGCACTGATTAGATAGAACGGGACAACCTCAACATTCATTTTTGACTTACAGATTCCACTTCTTCTTTCCTGGCTGTCCTGTTGTTATTGCTCCCATTTATGGTTATTTCATCCACCCCAGACAGAATTCTGGTCACCGCCTTCTTCTCGTTCTCTCGGTCCTTAAGCATTTTCTCCCGAAAAACATCTCCTTCTGCCCACAAGGTGTTCTGCTTCCTGTTGGACAAAAAAAAAGGGACTCTTGTTTAACCCTTTAACACAAGAGCTTTAGCTTTTCGCAATCATGCGATTAATGTCATTCCAGTGGACTCTGTTGCAAAGAAAAGCAGCCTAGTGGCGCCATGCAATACTTTATGTTAGTAATGTGTCGCATATTGATGCAAAGCTGGTATCCAAAGCTACTTTTCTCTGCGTCAGAATCAGTCAGCTCACATTGATCCTGTAAACGATCAAAGAGCGTTTGTTATTCAGGTGTCGTTGGAGACAACTCCGATGTTAAAGAGTTAAAGCTTCAACCTCCTCAAACCCACAGTCAGGAGATCACAGACATAACCTCCCGAGTCTCTGGAACTTTAAATGATCAACAATATTTGAGATTCTCCAAACTGGACACTTGCTCTTCAACGAAGTTCTGCTGAGGCCCGATGATAGAACCCGGTCGACAGATCCGTATCCAGGCAATGGCCTCTGCTGCAGTCAGGCAGTAATGTTTCATCATGTAGCAGCCAATTAGGGTGCCGGTTCTCCCCAGACCAGCTGAAAACAACGATGACGAGTTTAGCGAGCAACAAACTTGAGTTGATGAGTGCAGAAATGTAGCTGGGAGCTGGAGTCTTACCCTTGCAGTGGACTGCTATGGCTCCCTCTGCACTCTCACAGATGTTGAGGAACTTCCTGACTATGGTGTCATTGGGGGTGCTTCCGTCCACAAAGAACATGTCGTGATGTTCAAAGCCAGAGTCTGTGAACCGTCTGGCATCGTACATCTTTTTGTTGAGTCTGATAATGGTGGTGATGTTGTACTTCCTGAAGTATGGGATGTAAGCCTCAGGAGCATGGAGAGGGTACCCTTAAGGAAAAAAGGGACTACGGTGACTTCAGGGGCGTTGAAATAATCAGAGACGTGTCTGATCTCTTACCATTCTCTATTTTGCTTTTTGGATGCGGTCCACTAAAAGCAAGGAACTTCCCTGGAATGATCCAGTTCAGGTCTCCGTTTTCTGCTCGCTCGTAATGCTCGTATTCTTCCACGTCAAAGCTGGAGAAGTCCAGCCAGCCGTACTGCAGAGCCTTAACAGGAACCGCTTGTTGTTAGAAGAGTTACAATTAAAAGAGGAAAAAAACAACAGTGTTCTTGAGCCCCGTACTTTGTGAACACCCCGAAGGCAGTCTAAGATGTTCAGATTGTACATACATGTCCCAAATGAAGCATCTCTGCAAGACACAAAGAAATTGTTAATCTAATGAGATTATTTATCTTCAATTAACAGATTTAATTAACATGTACGTTGGTTTAAAATGACTTTTTAACGAAGTAGAAACACTAATCTTATCAACAACAAAAAAAGTCCATAACTGAGACGTTCTGCTGTTACCTGAAAGGAATATATGTTAAATTTCTGGAGACCAGCAGACTGTGGGCCTCCTCGGGTGTCATCTTCAGGTACATTACCTATGAAGACAAAAATCGTTTAATATTGGTATTTGAAATCCTCCTAATATTAAAGACACAAAAAGTATGACTTTTATTTGCATCTTTGATCCAAACTTACTGCATATGATCCAATTAAATAGGCGGCATTGGCTTGTTTTTTCTGATCTCCGCAGGTATAAAAGATGATCTTCTTGTTTGAGAGTGTTATGGACTGTAAAAAAAAAAAAAACATACGTCACAGGATTAGATCTCGTGCTTTTTTCAAATTTACCTGCGAAAATGCAATGTGTGGAAAGTGCTTGGTTAATTATTAGTTTTTCCTATTTTTGGAAACTGAACACATTCATCAATAGTTGTTAAGATCCAAGGAGGAACAAAGGGGAAAAAGAAATGTACTTCCAATAAAAAAACATAACTTCACTCCTAAAAAGTTCAAAACAATAAAGTCCGGCATCATAAAACGGTCTGTCCACCAGGCTTCGGTGTAAAAACTACACTCAGATAAGTGCAAAGCCTTCTGTAGAAAAAGGTGCAGTCATTTTATCTTATTTGTTTTTTGGTTCTAATCATTAACCCACCAGGATCATGTAACATGCAAAGATATGTCAAATACTTAAGGGAGAATTGATGTTAGTATCAACAACTGCATTTAAAATAAAAAAAAAGCAGAAAATGTGATGAAGTCAA
Organism: Oryzias sinensis; assembly: GCA_037389245.1. Taxonomy (NCBI): domain Eukaryota; kingdom Metazoa; phylum Chordata; class Actinopteri; order Beloniformes; family Adrianichthyidae; genus Oryzias; species Oryzias sinensis. The sequence continues at coordinate 7,190,853 of CM074495.1, forward strand.
AACAATGCTTGTTATCTTTCTTTAACAAATATACATGGCAAAACAGGTCCCTAGAAAATTCTTTAAATTTGTGAAAAATGTTTTTTAAATGAGCAAATAAATCTCCCAATGGGGTACAAAAAATGGTCAACCCACAAATTCTTATACTAAGAAAATAATGTGAGTCACTAATACATGTTTGCTTAAATTAAGATTGCTTTGCTATTGAAAAACTTGATTTTCCTGCAAGACAGAATAAAAGAAATTTATTCCTCATAACAAGGATTTTTTCACTTTCTGAAGATGCTTTACAAAGATGCTGATTATTAAATGTTTCTCCTTCCAGTTTTCCAGCAGGAAGCACATTGGAGAAAAGATGCGTACGTTACCTTGAGCTTCTTTGTCAGCTTGCAGCAGAAGCGATAAAACATAGCCAGGTTAAGGGGGCCAAAGTCTGCATAGAAGCTGAGGAGAGGATAAAGACAGAGGGAGAAAGAATGACTGTTTGTGCAGCCTGCGATCGTCTCTGGGGAGGTTTCACTACAAAGAATAAGCTACCTCAGACTAACTCTGACAGGAGTAAAAGCTATATTTGAACACAGCGATGGAGGAGCGGGTCAATTGGAACATGAGGAACGCTGAGGAGGCAGTTTTTTTCTAAACCACTGAGGCGTAGTTCTGAAAGGTCACCCTTGACCTCTCTGGAGGCCATACAAATAGAAAACCACTGATGTAAGTGTGCACTTTATTACAAACTTGTAATAGTAACTGTAACTAACTTTGTAATTACGTTACACTTTGCTGATGCTAAATGAAATGTAAAAAAAAAACGAAACAGTACTAGTTGCTACATATTTAGGATTTTCAATCAGATGAAAACTTTATTTAAATCATATGGTGAGACAATCGAAAATGACAAACAAAGGTTGATAAAAATCCTGCACAGGCAGGATGGGATTCACCACTCACTTCTCATATGCAAGCTCTTCATCAATGCAGAAACAGTGTCGGTCACTTGTGCTTTTCATCTTTTGCTGAAGCATGGCAAAGTACAGTTGATCTGTGGGTGGAGGTGGACGGGGTCCGGGAGAGACAAAATTAAGACAGTTTGTTTATTAATACATGCTTTGACGGTTTAAGGTGGACTTACCCTTTTTGAACTCGATACATCGCGATAAAACTTCGTCAGAAGTCATGTTGCAAGCACTTTCGAACAAGAAGATGTTTTCTACAACAATATCCTGGAGGAGGAGGATTTTTTTTTCACGGAAACTTGAGCATTCTACGTCACTTTTGCACGAAAAGTTTAGTCTTTAGAGTATATAAGTAGTTTGCTAAAAATGTGAAGTTTGAGAGAATATACCTTGCTCTTGACTTTGTTTTCGGGGAAGAAAAAGACAGTAGACGAGGAAGAAAGGGGAGTTTCAAGTGCGCAATGTCTTTAAAGCGATCCCACATTTGACTCCTCCCCTTTTGTGCAGCGGGACACCATTCGCTGTGACAGCAACATATCGCTTGGCGATTGGAGGAGAGGCCTGTCAGTCAAACGACACCCCGCCCATTTTAGTTTAAAGTTCTCTACATAAGGCATATCATAGGCCCTGGGATGGTTGCCAAGTGGTAGCTAGGGCGAGCCGTCAGCCAATCAGATTAAACGCAGAACTCCCCCCCCCCAGACTTGAGCTAATAGAGGATGAACGAGCAACAACGAAACGAAATAAAGACTGATATCAACATCTCGGAGGCTGACAGTAACATTAATTAATGCACCGCTGCATGTCTCTATACATTAAATTAACCTCAAATGTTTGTTTTTGTTTAAAAGAAGGGCTCATCAATGAAAAACAATGATCTCGTTGTTTGGTTGCACTGAAAAAAAGGCCACTTATTTCTATTTTAATTGGAATTCTGTGCAGAGTGCAAAGGTAATACGACCTTAAAGGGACATACCCTGTCGCCATATTGGAGCAAAAGCGGAGAAACCCCGAAGACTTTTTGAGAGTGTCTTGCGTGTAAACATGTCGCTAAGTATGTTGAAAGTTGACTGGGTTCGTAGCGCAGACCCTCTTACCTGTTATCTCAATGTAAATATCCGAGTTTGGCTCCGCCCCTGGGCTGCTGTGAGCCGCACAGCGCTTTTTCCTGGACTCGGCTCGCCGCCTCTCGCCTTTGCGCTTCATTTTCTCCTCAGGGATGCAGGATGGGCATTCCTGTGCAGCTGTAACAGCTCTCTGCGGCGTGTCCGCCTTTTGCTGCTGTTATTTTGTCATGTCTCAGCTCGAGCGCCCTTCCACGCGCGCGTGCAGCGTTTGTGTCAACCGAGGTTTGCTGCCTGTCAGCCCCTGTGGCGGTGGTGACGTCTTCGAGCCTGTGACGTCTCAGGATTAGATGTCCAGTGACCACCTTAAATATTCAGTAAAAAAATGTACACAAAATATTAGTTCATGGTGCTAAATAAAAATAGTTTGGCTGTGAAAAGAAACAAAAACTGGGGATTAACGTATTATAGTACCACCACAGTAAAGGCCGAGTGTTTTTATGTGTGTTTTCTATTACATTTGCCCAATAGTTTAAATCGTTTTATGAAAAAACAAAATAAAAAAAACAAAACAAAAAATGTTTTGAAGATCAAAAAGGTATTAGGAGAATGCTTAATCCCTTGCGGGGGGGGGGGGGAGCTCCTCCAGATGCCTCCTGTAGCTTTGCCCCTCTGCTTGAGTTAATATTAGTATCATTATTGACAAAAGTAAAAAATCCTCCATATAAGCTTCTTTACGCATCGCAAAAATAACAAAAGCAATGTTTTTATATGAAATTTTGAACCCTTCTAAACATAATTTTGATCCTTTCATTTGTAATGGCCGTCCACAGTCCTGTTCTCATCTGCCACCCATCCAAAGTCTTCTGCCCTCTTTCCACCCCTCCATAGAAAATGTTTTAGCTCAGCTACTGCTCCTGTGACCTATACTCCAAAAAAATGGAGTAGTTTGTTAAGGCAGAACAATTTACAATATTGTTTGGGTTGGTCATCTTTCACACTACACTTTTGAGAGGGGCTCAAAGCATCTGGAAATGTTTCAACGTCTAGGGTTCAACAGATGAATTACTCAACCAATCTGGATCTATCCCTGATTAAAATGCAAACACAGATGTATTAAGCCTTAACACCAGAGCTTTGGCTTCAGTGTTGAAATTCTTTTGACTCTTTATCTGTTTACAACGTTAATCCAGTTAGGGTACTTAGGTAAGACCCTTCATGCTGCTGCCTAACTATGGAGCCATAAGGGGGCCCAAGTCTGGGGCCACCTGTGCCGGTCCCAAGCCCGGATAAAAATATAGGGTTGTGCCAGGAAGGGCATCCTGAGTAAAAATCTCTGCCAAACCACCTGTGCAAATCAGTGAAAGCTGATTGACTGTGGCAACCCCTACAGGATGTGCTGAAGTGGTACAATCCAACATTACAATTCCCTGTCAAAAAATTACAACCATAATGTAGAATGCGTTCAAGAAATCTGTCAATTATTCATTTTTAATAAATCTGCTAATGGTTTCTCAATTTGATTTTCAATATACATTTGTTTCCCCCCCCAAAATTAAATAGTAATTTCCAGTCGAAACTACTCTCCCTTGATTTTTAAAAAGAGAGCTAAATTGACCATTTTTAACTGTGTGCTCAGTTATAGACCCCATTTTTTTGTTTCAGTGTAATGAGATTACATAAATATTTTTAGACTTTTTTTTTAAGAATAAGAAAGTCCAAACGTATTTTTGTCTTATAAGTGTTTCCCAAAACGTTTACACAATAAATGGAACTTAAATGAGGTGGAACTGAATAAATCAACACGCCAGGTAACATTTAGTCAACCACATACGACACGTACAAACAAAAATGTCCAAGCACAAAACAAAGACACATGATTATGTCAGAAAAATCAGAAAATTAAACAAAAAAGGTCATTCTTCTTTTTCTTTTGCCTGTTGGCAAACGGTTGGGACACAGGCCGCATTCAAGAGCTCTCCATAAATTGCAGTTTAATGCAGCTGACTACTTTTTTGTAAATAATTTTTTTTTAAATGTCTCTACAGGGTAAAAGCCCAGGCAATTTAAAAACAAATTTGATAACATCAACTTTTGTGTGGTTTTATGCCTTTGGACAGTCATTTCATTTTTAATTATTGTCCGATACCAACCCACAAGTACTATCACAAATTCATTATATTCAAAAACTGAAACTGAATGGTATAATGAGAACACAAACAAATCAACATGTTCAAGAAAGAAGTGTTTAATGTCTGCTGCTTTCTTGGGTCATCATCATGCAAACCAGAAGGATCTGGGAACTCGTGTTTTTTTATTTTTTGGCCTTGTGGATTTTTCCCAACCGTTCTCATAGCCTTGAAAAAACACGGCCAATCACAGGCTTCTGTCTGAAAAGTTTCCTACAGCAATAAAGTACCGGTACTGCTGTAGCCCACTGCCCTCTATAATCTAAGACTTTCTGGTTTGGTGATAGGGTGTGGTTTCTCTCTATTGCATTAGCTATGTTACTGTTTTCCCTCACATTTTTTTAATGCAGTTTGACCCACTAAGGCAGCAGTGCCTTGATTCTTATTGCCTCCAGCCGCTTGGCCTAAGCATTACTACCATAATTCTCTATCTCCGTAGGTCAGCAGACTATTCTGATGCAAATGGGTGTTCATATTTATCCAAAAGCGCTGTTTCAACATTTGCATCTCTCTTTTTTTTCTGAATGGATCAAGGAAAATATCCCTGCACAGCTGTCTGAAGAGCAAACTAGCAGCTGTCCTGCAGACTAGAAACTCTTGATCAGTTTCTTCCTGTGTTGGGAGGGGGTTGGAGCTCTCATTAGATTTCATTGTGACAAGCTATAATCAGAAAATGTGTGCTTCTAAGCTGCTCTGTGTTCACTTTCAGGCGTCGTGCACGGCAGACTTGAGCAACAGTGCACCCATCTGAGTATCACGTTTCCAGTCCCACCGGTGCAAGCTGAAGTTGAGAAATACCTGGAGAGTAATTTGACACAGGACTGCATGTCAGTTGAAGCTTTTACGCTGACGATAAAAGCCAGGTGTTCCTGAATGTTTGCAAGGCTAATGAATGCAATGGGTGAAAGGGCACAGAGCGGCATTATTTAAACAACTATCAAAACTCTTTTGATTGTCAACCACAAACTCTCCTTTTTTCATAGTGATGAATGTGTGAATTTCTTCAAAGTTTAACAGCTTAATCTCTGCCAAAAAGCAGGACAACACATCTACATCAGATTAAATAACTAACAAAAGCATCAAGATTCTAGCTGAAATACAGGCCTCAGTTCAATTAAAATGCAGCAGTTAAAAGTTCTTTAAAAGAGGTTTCATCGAAATGGCTAAAAAAATGCAATATTGTAGAGAGGAATATGGTTATGATTTTGTAATTTTCACAACATATGATTACAGTTATACGATACTATCAATATGACACAGACTTTTAAATAATATTAGTAACAATAATAATAAAAATGCAAAACATGTTTGAAAGAGAGAAGGTAGAAGCTTAGGTTAAGAAAAATGATAATTATACTATATCGATGTCTACGATACTCGAATAATGTAAAAATAATCCAACAATCATAATCGTGTTCATCATGATCATCATTTTACAACAATAATAATGGTATAATATTAAAATTTGTATATGTTAATAAATATGACTACACATGTTTACCATTACAGTCTTTGGTTGACATAGTTAATGTCCACATAATTATCTTTATACATGCAAGCATTTATCATATATTCTTGTATTTTGCCTATACCACATGCTTGTAACTGTTTTCAAACTTTTTAAATTGTTTTTTTTTTTCAAACCTTAGACTATTCCAAATGTTTGTGGTTCATTTGTGATACTTCTGTGAAAATGTCATGTTAAGACTACAACTCCCTTTTTCCACATATATTCAAGTATGACCAATTTTGCTTCCTTGCAATAAGCGCAAAATGTACGTCGTGGCTGTGTGACGTTATCTTAAAGAAAACAATCCAGACTTTTACACCATTGAAATCCTTTAAGGTAGAAAATATGTAACATAAAACAAACTGAGAAAAGAATTTCCCTGTGCTGAATCTTTTTTTATAGCCTACTTACTTCAAAGTTGGACAATGACCTTGGGCAAATTTCAAAACATCTCAAGAATGAATAGAATGATAAATAGGACCAAGGAGTCCAAACTTTAATTGCTTTCCATCCACATTCCTCGTATCACCAGAGCTCTTTGGATCAGTGTCAGTTTGAGGATATAACAACTTCGAGGTTTTGTTCAAACAAGTAAATACCAGCCCAAGGTAATCTTCCCAGTTACAACGAGCTAAACATGGAGGATTTTTGGCTCATTGCTAAAGTCCACAGTTTCTCCAACTCCAGCAAGCTGAAGGAGCCAATTGATGGGAATGTGATCCAAACGGTTCATATCAAAGTGACAAAAGTGAACTTGGGAACCTGAAAGGAAAAATAAAATATGATTAGAGAGAAATATTAGACCTGGAGCCTTAAAGAATTGAGATGACTCACCCGGTCCTACAACGAGAGCGCCCCCTTGCTGATACATGTCACCCTGAAAGTCAAAAGCAGGGCTGGTCATTGCCCTCCATATGCTCTTCAGCTGTCCCATTAACAAACCGGACTTCACATGAGGGCTGGGGTTTGCTGAAAAGTCAAATAAACAAATGTTTAAAAGATTTAGTTTATTAGGCTATTAGAAAAAGAAATCGACTGTTACACACATGCACACACATTACCAGACTCTGTGAACGTCTCTTCTCTCTTCATACCAAGCTTTTGATAAATGCACCTTTCTGGATCTACATACATTTCATAAGAATACCCAGTCAGCAAACAGAACGGCTAGATGAAGGACAAAACAAACAAACAAACAAACAAACATGGATTTTACCAACAAGTCACATGGTTGATGCTTATTTCAATATTAAATTGGCAATAAAGAAAACAACAGTAAGCACATAGTAAAAGGGAAATGATAAAGTTTTGTCACCTTAACTGTTGTGGTTTACATTGTTGAGCTCCTCTTGTGTCTCATCTAAGCATCAAACTTAGTGCTTTCTGCTTATTCAGATAAGATAAAAAAGGGGATAAACTGCATGTTTCATCGTATCCTTGTTTTCTGTTAGTATTGATATGATTGAAAGAATAACTTTGCATTACTATGTACAACAATCAATTTTGCCTAGAGCAAGGGTAGAATCGTCGGAGAGTAGAGACGAAACTGCTTCTGGTAATACCAGCTACTGTAAACAGGATGAACTGGTGAGGCTTTTTGTGACTCATCTGCTTCTTATTGATTTGATTAACTGAGTGTTTTTTCTTTTGCCTCCCGGTGCCATCTGACCACACAAACCTGAAAGTTGTTTGAACATGCCCAGTGAGGATGTGGTAGGGAGGAGAATTTGAATGTAAAAAGTTAGAAAGTGAAAGAGCAAAACAAATGTGACCAGGTATGTTCAGTTACTCTGCTTGTGTAATCTAAGACAGTGGTCCCCAAACCCCAGGGTCCCCAACGAATCACCTCCATGGGTTTAGGGGGCAAAACAACACACTCATGCCAACGGTGAAATGTAATTTCAGTGGTGTCAGTCCGTGGGTCACTTGGTACCAGGCTGCAGGGAGAAAAATAAATACATACGCCAACTTCGATTCTTTGTGGCTGTTTATTTTCTGATGCTGGCGGAAGTTTTATTTTGGAAAAGCACCGGATTCTGTTCACCACATCCGTCTGTCTTGACGCGTCATGTGACTTTAAGCAGCTTATTGGACAGCTAAGTTAGTAGTCCCAAAGCTAAAAGGCTGATAGAAACCAAACAATTAAACGTATTTGGAAAGTTTCTTCGAGGAGAAAAGTGTCAGTGAGGAACCTGAATAACGGTCTTCGGCTTCAAAGAAAAATAAAGCTGCTGCTAACAGACAAAACAAGGAGCTTTCCTCCAAATACAGATTTATTGAGACAGTCCAAGTTTAAACCGGCCGCAAACATTTGGCAGAGAATTAATATTCAATCAAATAAAGTTGCTGATTTGTAAAAAACAAAAAATGAATAATATTTTTGCCCTGAAAGATGATTGAAGACTTGGTTTAGTTTTCATTGTTATAATGGTATTATATGATTTTTTTTTTTTTTACAAATCAGAAATCAGAAGCAAGAATATAATTTAAAAAAAAAGTAGCAGAGCAAGAATGGTTATTCTGAAAAATATGAAATAGTAATAGCTGTTCATTTTTTTTATAGAAGTCTGGGAGTTTGGCTTCTTGGAGCCAGTGTGAACTTCCTGTTTGGAACGCCAGGGGGGAGGGACCACTCAATCCTGGTATTTTATACAGTCAATGTTACTGACACGTTTCTGGCAATAAGTTTATTTCAAAAATCTTTTTTTTCCCTGTTTTATTCCGACAAAATAATGTGGATTAATGCGTTGTTTAAATAAACACTTCATAAAATGTTTGCATGATAACTTTACCTCTATGTGGTGATGGGAGGACTGACCAATCACAACCAATTTGACTGCAGCATCCTAGAAAGACATTAAAAATCTAGTAATACCTTTGAATATATTTATTTAAGGATCGTAAAGTGGGTTAAAAATGGCAGCTCTGGGACTCACCTCCAGGGCTTTTTTGGGTATTTTACTTAAATCTTCTACATACTCCTTGCAGCTGTAGCATAAGAAGTTCTGCAGGAATACATGACATTAAAAAAGCAGGACTCCAAGGTTTCAATACGGTTTTTTTTTCTCCAGTCCTGGATAAGAAGTTCTGAGCATCGTTAGGTTTTCTAATCTAATTCATGTCCAGCCTGTCTGAAAGAGTTTTTCACAAAATAGGAAAGAACAGCAACCGTTTTTTCCTACCCGAACAAAAACGATGATAACTTTCCTATCTTGAAATAAGGACTTGAACGGAATGGAGACTCCGTGTCGGTCGTAGATCAAGCAGTCTTCCGCGTCTTGCAGATCTACAGGCGGGTTTTCAGTTTTTTTCCTGTGGCTGTCTTTGGTTATTTGTCGGGTTACTGGTGGAACAGTTGCAGCCATTTTTCCCCTTCTGCTTCCCGACCCTGCGTGTTATTCTGGGAGTTGCCGTTCAGGCTGGAAAAGCTGCAGCCAGACTGCACGTTTCCGCCCATAACTCTGCGTGCACGCGCACACAGACAGACGCAGTGAAAAATATGCGCTTTTAGTGCACAGAAGCGATTGATTATCATTCTGTTAACACTGTTTAAAATCTCCTTTGTGTTGTAAACCTTTCAAATAGAACGATCTTATCCCTTGTTCAACTTGTTAACAGAAATTAATTTTTGTTCACCAATATTAAAATGCATATGGTAACTGTTTATTATTTTTTTCATTTGTTTTTGCTTTTTTACATTAGTTTAGTTGGCATACATTTAACCAAATGTAACAAAGAAAGGTTTTCTCAGACTGTATGATGAACTATAAATATTCCTCATTATTAAGGGTAAAAGAAATCTACAGTAAAGCTATTACTTTATTAAACTAAGATTCAAAATAGATACGCATATGAATGATTTTTTTTCATTTTCCTACATAAAATTATACAAGCTTTATAATTTTTATCTAAATTGCATAAATGTGTTTGAAAATATGTGTTGTTTAGTTTCTCTGAACACACAAATCCTGGGGAAACTGGGGTACAAATGATGTCTTGCAGGACTTTAACACAATGCTTTCACAGTATAACACTTGTAAAGTAATAAATAATTTTTTAAAAACGTGTTTTTTTACAAGTAGAGTAAAAAGTGTATGACACACAAAATACAACAATTTCATTTTAGAAAAACAACAGAGATCAGGAAATCAACAGATGTTATTCGTTTCCGGCCACTTTTGGACGAAGGCAGGGGACATCCTGGAAAGGTTGGCAGTCTGTCGCAGGGTCACAGATCACACACCCATACACACTAACAATGACACCTATGGACAATTTAGAGTAACCAGTTAACCTATAAAGCACAGAAAGGTCCCCCATTGGTGTTCTGTTTCAGGTCCCACAGCCAGGACTAAAACTGGGGGCCTTCTTGCTGTGAGGCAAGAGCGCTACCACCGTGCAGCCCTGTAATGCCTTCATTAAACCACATTTCTATTCCTGTTCTTATTTAAGCTATTTAATGTTTCACAATGGGAGTTGGTGGGGGGTTAAGGGCAATGTGTGTTTTATGTATACTTTAGTTATAGATTTTTGCACGAAGGTTTTGTTTCTATTTTTAGATCTGAAATGGGTTTTTTTTCCCACTTGTTATAGTTTGTTGAGTTTGAAGAAGGTGTTTTTATGTTTCTCTCTTTGTATCACCATTTTTTTTGTCTTTTTTCTTCATAATTTCTTATGTAAAAATGCTTTTTCAGCTGGCAGAATTTAGGGTGGATATGTATGTTGTGTGTGGATAACAAAAGCACAATTTTGTATAACTGACATTTGTTAATCCTTGCTCATCTTTGGTCGTGTGTTATTTTATATTTCTTCTTCTCTCATTTATTTCTCCAGGTAAAGGTTTTTCTGTTCTTCTATTTCTCCAACGATTTCTCTCAATACATATTCTTCACCGTCGTTTACCATCAAATTATTTTTCTTAAGGTCTAGAGCCTACAACAAATGATATTTCTTTGAATATAAAAGAGGTTTATATTGACGTGCACCTTCCATGTAAACAACATGCATGACCCAGATTGTTAACTGTCCAACACAGAAGCAGCTGGACAGGAGTAATATGACAAAAATACATCTTTATTTGTTTGGTTCCTTTTTGGTATCTTCAGGAAGATTTTTTGCATCCTATGAAATTTTTATTATATCCGATTAAATCCTGGTCTCTCACATTTTATATTTACTTTGTGTATTCGAAGTCAAATTTGCATACTCTCTGCGTGATATTTTTCTTGAAACAATAACATTACTCCCAGGATTAAACGAGTAATAAAATACAAATCTACAGGTGATGGAAAAATGTCACCCTCTTAATCATCTGATCACCAGTCGTCTGGGATTCTTCTGCCTGTTATTAAGCAAGTTTGCTGTCGAAATTGTCCTCGCCGGCTTCCGTAGCTCTGCCCCCCTTCGCTGCGGAAGTGTTGTGCTCAAGTGCAGCAGAGCCAAGCTGCTCTAGTCTGAACAGACGCTTCGGCGGTTGTGTGTTTGCGGCCGCCTTTCTCCGTATCAGCGCTCACCGCTACCGTCCACCCGCGCAGTATTATGTGAAGAGCGTCCGGACGGAGGGAGCAGCGCGTCAAGTGGTGAGAGCTGCTCCATGTTGGAGGAGAACAGCTAGCTTAGCATCTGTCTGATGATGGAGGAGCAGGTTAGCCTCTCACAGGGCTCCTAGCTGTTGTCTCCAAAGGAATTTGAAACTGTGAGCGGATATTTATCATTTTGCAAAGTGTGGGAAAGCGTTTGGCTGCTTTGTTTGTGTGTGGTAAAACCCAACCACCTGTCTGTTCAGTGTCTACATCTTTGTGTTTTCAGCAGTCCACATCAGCAGATGCATGGATGGAGGCTTTCTCTCGTTGTTTACAGGTTCGACAAGGAGGACGAGCAGTTTAGGCATCAAAACCAATAGCCAATTTCTATCATATTAACTTTGACTCACAAAAGCTGCAGTCAATGTCAAAAGTTGAGAAAAACCTGATTGATAAGTCAATTAAGGATTTCCCTTTTCATTTTTGTTCATTGGAAGAACAGCAGTTTACAGGAAAAAAGCCGTTTATTTAAGGAAACCTTAATCTTGTGTGTAATCAAACATTGTATGCAATATTTAGCTTTAATAAACAGTAGTAGTAATAATATTAATAATAAAAATCTTTCTTGAAACTCAAGGTCGCTTTAAAAAAAATAGTGACATAGTTGAAAACAAACATCAAAGCAGCAATAAAATATACTCTTATAAAATTGGCCAAAGCAGTCATGTTATTATGGGCTGTGGTGAATAGATGGAGAGAAGCAATGTTTCAAAGGTAAGGGAGTGCTGTTTGTTTCACAGCCTTTTTAATCGGTGTTCTTCAGGCTTTGTACAACCACAGTCCAATTTTTAAAAACTGATTTAAAAAAAAACATTAATTTTATGTTAAAATAAAAAGAAAATGTTTATAAAAGGAATTCCATTTGGAAAAGACCTTATTTCCAGAGTTTCTTTTATTTGATGTTTTCCACATTCATTCCCAGTAAAACCAAACTTTTTACGTGGCCTCTAATAAGCTCTAAAAAGTTGTATAATCTTTAATGCCATTTTTCTGTGATAGTTACCTGGTTAGGTTGATTAAACACAACCTGTGATTGTGAATGGAATGATTTACTACTCAGTTCTGTTACATGACTGGACCAATTAACCAAGCCTATATTTTAGCCCGAATGCAGAGTTCTTCTGGTGTTATATTTAGATTGGGTCAATCAGATGGCTTGTCATTTATTTCCAGGTTACTGTCAACCTCTTTCTCAAGTTGAAGATGAAATCCTCTGCTGACATAAATGTTGAACTTAACTTTGCTTTTTTTTTATTGCCAATGTCAATATTTTTGAAGTAACCCTAAAAAGCTTTTGTTTAAAGATTCATGAGGAATAATTAAACACTTTTAGTACTTAATTAACTCTTTTTTTTCTCTCTCTCATAAATGTTATTCAAAAGTAAGATTGTTTTTTTTTCACCATTTGGTTCTTTTGTGACAACCTCCCTTCTGTTTCTTTTCTCTCTCCAAGAGTTACTTTGAATCTTCTATATGGGCCATCTTTTCTCGAAAAATGGTTTACGCCTGAAGAAGAGGACCCGCAAGTTGCAGCACAAGAAGAAGAAGAAGAGGAACTGTTTCCTGCAGGGCCCGTGCATGCTCTGTTTCCTCGTCCACAGCAATAGCAGTGGTCTGGACGACGACGGTGACCGTCTGGAGGCCGGCGTGAACGGGTGTTGCCACAACACAATCACCGGAATCAGTGTCGCGCACATTGGGGGCGTCGGCCTTGGACCAGCAGCTGCCTCAAAACTTGCAGAGCGATACGCAACAATTGCCACCCCTGAGGAGTGCTCCAAGTACCTGTTGTCCCCAAGGGAGCTGGGGATCTGGGAGGGCCAGGGGAGGGGCATTTTATCCGCCGTTCCTGCCAAACTGATTCCAGCGCCGGCTCTTTTCCGAACGGCTGGTGTGTCTGTGACTGTGCCCATTCCTGTGCCTATACCCAACTGCACTGTCGACTACACTGAGATGGTAGGCACTAACCTCACATTGAAAAGGTGCAGCAGGAATCTGTGGTGATGGGTCAAATTGTTTTGCTTCATGACGCCTTCAGCTGGTTACTCTTGGAGAAGTAAATATTCATATTTTGAACATTTCTTTAAAAGAGAAGTTTGTGTTTGGGCTTGAAGGAAGGCTGGTTAGATAAAACTTTAAAGTTTTTTCAAAAAAGTATCCAATAGTCAGAGCTGGAAGACATTTTCTTCAGTGAATAAATAAGATAATCAGCTGAATGTGAGCCTGGTGTGTTTTGGTTGAAAAGCACACATTTACATTATTGTGTGTTACTGCCTGCAGGTGTGTAAGAGGAAGTGCTCCGAGGTGCACAGGTGCACCCCTTGCAAGCAGCCGCGCTGTGCCTTTGCCGTCCCTGACGGAGGGCTGGAGCACGACGGAACGGGAGGAGAAGAGGCTGGCTCCAACTCTGAAACTGGCCACTGCCACCTTCCACTATGCCCAGTTCCCTCCTCGTCCTCCTCTTCCTCTGCATCCGCCTCCTTGCCTGCTGATGGCTGCTGCGGGCTGGGCCTTCACATGGACTCGCCCCACAGCTCAGACTCCTCCCCCTGCTGCCTGCATCACTATGACGACTCTCAGGCGAGAAGTTCTGATGCTGCTGATCACTTAAGTATCAACCACCTGCCTTCCTCCATCCTTCTCAAGGTCAGAAGGGCTTTAGTTCATCATTATTTTTTTTTTTTCTATTTACTTAACGACCCAGTCCGATTAAAACATGTTTTTTTAACGTTCCTGTGGCCTTTATCTGATAACGGAAGGCATATGTAAAGAAAATGTAGCTCAAAACTGCATTGTTGAGCGTTTCTTTACATAAATAGTTGTGAATCAGGAGAAGACGAAAAAATGCAGTTTGAAAGAAAACTTCTTTGTGACATCAAATACAACTGGCGGTCCACAAGCTCCCTCCTCCGCTCCATTCTCATGCAACCACTTGCAGACAAATAGATCCATATCCGTCTTTGTTTTCTTCATCTGAGCCGGCATCTGGCTCTAAACTCTTCTGGATAGTGCCAATATTGCGCGCAATTTTTTTTTGCACCAGTAATGTTAGGTTGGGGCTGTAAGAGGCTCTAAGCTAGCAAAAAAGTGTCTAAACGGGTACCTCTGTTATGGGTGACAGGAAGGGGAGCGGGCTTGCTCCGCACTCCAACAGTCCTGCCCACAACTCATGGGCAAACCTATGATGAAACTTTTCTGCCGCTCTGCAGAAACTGTCCTCGAAAACCATGCTGTTTTTTTTTTTAACAGCATTTTAAAGTGGGAACACTTTAAAAATAGATCAAAAGATGATCAGAGTGGGACTTTAACTATGTCGATACAATGATATCTTTTGTGTTTTATGATAAATGCTCAATGAAATTAACAAGGATTTTCCCTGTTATATACTGTTTTGTCAAACAAGCATTAGTTGTTAATTAGAAATGCCTCCTCTTCCTCCCACCACAGGTGTTGTCCCACCTGACAGTGAAGGAACGCTGTCTTTGTGCCTCTCTGGTTTGCAAATACTGGAGGGACCTCTGCTTGGACTTTCAGTTCTGGAAGCAAATCGACCTCAGTGGCCTACAACAAGTAAGAGATGTCACACTCTGAAGCTGGTCTTTGAATTTTGTAAAAATATGAACTCCTGCTGTTGTTTTTTTTAGTTTCCGTGTATTTAAAAAAATTCAGTAATTCCATATGATACGAGTAAAAACTATGCAAGATCTTATTTTTATGTCATTTCTTTCAGGTTAACGACGATCTCCTTGTGAAAATTGCTTCTCGAAGGCAGAATGTGACGGAGATCAACATCTCGGATTGCAGGGGGGTGCACGATCATGGTGTGTCCTCCTTGGCCTCACGCTGTCCAGGCCTGCAAAAGTACACAGCCTACAGGTGCAAGCAGCTGGGAGACATCTCCCTGTCCGCTTTGGCCTCACACTGCCCTCTCTTGGTCAAGGTGCATGTTGGAAACCAGGATAAACTGACAGATGCGTCACTGAAGAAGGTATTTTTTTCAAACTTCTCTTAGAATGTGTTACGACTGGCAACAGGAACATACTGATACGGCCCAGGGCCGTAACAAATGCAAAGAATCTCTGGTTAACGTTTTTCATACCAGACAGACACAATTGATGGTTTCATTTACTTGTCTTTGCTTCCTTTAGTCATTAAATCCCCATTTCTTGCTCCTAGCTGGGAACACACTGCAGTGAATTGAGGGATATCCATTTAGGACAGTGCTATGGGATCACAGATGAGGGCATGGTGGCGTTGGTCAAAGGATGTCCAAAACTGCAGAGGCTCTACTTGCAGGAGAACAAAATGGTCAGTTATCCTCCTCTTCTTTCATTGTTTTGTACTTTTTTTGTCCTGTTGGAACCGTTTTACATGACTGAAATTTCTGGTCACTTGTTTTGTCATGTGTTCTCTCAACCTGAGCACAAAGTGATGGTGTGTAATTCACATTGGTCAAAAGAAAGAGTACACAGTGGTCCCTCATTTATTGCAGAAACATTCTAAAAACAGCCCACAATAAGTTAAATCTTCTAAGTAGACATTTTATTTTTTTACAATAATTATAGAGGTTTTAAGGCTGTAAAAACCCCACACTACACACTTGTGCATAAAACCAAAGTTAATCCTGAACCTTTGTAGACTGCTGATTTAAGAAGTCCAGAAAAGGCCTCCATGTCTCAAGAAATTTTCTTTCTGAGCCTCTCACAGTATAACGATTTTTTTCTAATTTGAGATATGGTGCAGCACTTCCCTAATCCAATGTGTCACTGTGGGTGGGGCAGCATCCTTCCACTTCAGAAGAATTAGGCGTCGAGCCAGAAGGGTTGAAAAAACAATTAGTTCCTGACCACTAGTAGGCAATTTTAGGGCTTTATCCCTGACCCCAAAAAGGAATAGTAGTGGATTTAAAGGAACTTTAGTTCCAAATACAGCTGTCAATGTTTCACCAACTTTGCCCCCACAAACTTGTATTTTGGGACATAACCAAAACATATGAATGAGATCAGCCTCTCCAGTTTTACATTTATCACATGTAGGTTTCAATTTTTTTAAATCCAATTTTCAAATGCAAATTCTTTTTCAAAATTTAAATATGTCCTTCAAATTAACACATTTCCTTCAAATTTTCAATATTTCTTTCAAATTCTTTCCCCCCCAGATTTTCAATATTCTCTTCAAATGTATGACCCTCCTCTTATTTTCAATATTTACTTAAAGTCAACAGAGTCTACTTTTAAACTTAGTTTTTTAAATTGTTTTTTTCTTTCTTTCAAATTTTTGTCTTTTTTCCAGTTGTGCTTAAATCTGGCTTTTCATTCCTTTCAAGCTAATCCTAATTTGACTGAATAGAAAACAAAGATCAGCTCATAAAAGAATATTTATGTAAATTTGGCAACCTGTTTGAATTCTCCAAAGAAGATGCAGCCTGGAGGAGATTGATTGACAAACCAAAAAATCCACAAAGCAGAGAGACGTGAAAAGGTGAACCGCGATAAGGCGAGGGACCACTGGACCCAGGGTTGTTTTAGGGACTTACAGAACCAGCTCAACTGGTGGTGATAAAAACCTTAACTAGAATTCATGAACGGGTTTCTGTGGCACTGGGGAAACCTGGTTTCATCAGAGTTCACATTCGACTGGGCAACACGTTTCTGACTCATTTACCCAGAGTTCCTCAGGTTCTTTGGCTATTAAAGGAGTGGTCAATGTTGAGGGCGGTTGAAATGTCAGCATCAAACACATCAGCAGTCTAAGAATTTAATACAGATGTTCATATAAGCACACTGGCATAGTTGCGGTGTATACATCAACATAAGTAAAGAAAGTGGTATAAACATATTGAGGTTTGCGGTATTGAGCATGCACGTGTCTTTGATATACAAAGTGAACATGAAGAGGGGGCTGCAAAGAGAACTATGAATTGTTCATGAGGAAAGGGCTTGAAGTAGTTTGCGCCTTGAAGATTTGGTTCTGATGGAGTGCAGCCTCTGGTTGCCGCAGTCAGGATCACGTTACAGGTCCTGCAGACAGGGCGAAGGCAGCCAATCATCCACACAACAGAGACGATGATCTGCTGTCGCCTGCAGCGGCGGCATAGCAGGCTGTGATGGAGAAGGTGAGACTGACAGGCCAGACAGAATGATGGGCGGTGCGTGAACCGTGTTGCTTCTGATGTCTAAGTCCACATCAGTGACTTTCACACTGTCCTGAAGACACATCAACTTTACTAATGTGAACATACACTTTTAGGATATTTTAAAGACCCACTATGATTATCTTTTATCTAGTTTAAAAGCGTTCCCAGTGGTCTTTTCTTTCGGATCGTGCCGTTTTTGGACAAAATCGAAACACCTGAGTCGTAGCTGTGGCTGTAGTTCATAAGCAATTCGCCTCTGAGTTGTGGGTGGGGAGAGCTATATGTTTACACTCTCTCCTGCTGGCTTAGAGCCCCTCACAAGCCCAACCTAACATTACTGGTGCAACAAAACACGGGCAAGCAATATCGGAGCTATCCAACCGTACAGTTTTGATCCAGATGCCAGCTTGGACGAGGAAAACAAAGACATACGTGGATCTATCTGTCTGCAAGATGCATTAGAATGGAGTGGAGCAGGGAGCTTGTGGGCCACCCCTTTTTTTTTTTTACAGCTCAATAAGTTATTTTTCAAACTGCATTTTTTTGTTCTGCTTCTGATTTAAAACGATCTGAATAAAGACATACTCAGAAATGCTATTTTTAACTTGCCTTCTTAATATTTATCCTCTTCCACCATTAGAAATATGACACAAGAACATGCTAAAAACACCAACAACACACCTTTCATCAGAGTGGGTCTTTAAACAAATCTTAACATATCCTGACATTCAGGATAGTTGATAGTTAATCCTCCAACTTAACCTTTTATCCAGTTTCATTAGGAAAAACTCACACTGATATTTCATTTTCATTGAAATTTGTTAATTTCGAATTCTCCATTTCACCAGTTCTCTGGTTAATATTTCTCCTCCCGTAACCGTTATCTAGATGAATTATTTCCCTTTAGGTTAATAACAGAAGCGGAGCTTTTTTAAACCCCATTTATCAATTTAATGGAAAATGAAACTAGTGATTACTGCCTGGCAAGATATTACTATTTCTGCTAATAATGTTTCAGTAACAGCCATATCAGTTACAGACGGTCATTTTTCAGATTCGAGAGGGTCACTGTTATTCTAGCTTTTTGTTGTTTGGGTAGAAATTACATGGGGACTGCCATATGCGTACAGTTGGTGTGTGGTTGATGTGATTTTTAGTTCAGATGAAACTGCCAGGGCTCGTAAAACCAGCTTGACAAACTCAAAATTTCTCTTCCCCTCGAGCTCACATAAAAAATTGGTATTTATTTGCAGGAACACCTTTGTAATTAGTTTCCAATTAAGTTTAATGCCTCGTCAAGTGTTTTATTTCTCTTCTGTGGCAGTTTGTACTTGGTTTCAAAGGATACAGTTGATTAAAAAGACCTCCTTGTGCATGAGTGCATGCCTTTTGGGATCTTTTCTCATAACGGATCAGCTGATCATTGGCCGACTAAAAGGTTTCAAACCACTGGGGACACAGCCTTCTGGAAGGCTGATATAGGAAAAAAAAAGCAGCGAAATTCTTCAGGGACAGTAGGTTGGGTCAGCTGCTGTTTTCTACATGAATGCAAATTGTTCTCATGATTTTTTTTGTACTATTACTTATTTCTAAAATGCTATAATTTGTAATGCCATGGGAGGGCAGTAAAATCCTCCTCAGCAGAGCTTCACACTGCAGACTTAAAACTCTATTAATATAATGTGTATTGGAATGCAGATGTGATTTTTGTTTTTAAATATTGCTATATGCAATAATCTTTATTTTTTGCAAGACTTGGGAGAGAAAAACTAAGAGTGCACATCTCCTATTCAAAACAGAACCTTCTTGTGAGATTATATTTAAATCACATTTTGATTCTTCCAAATGGAACAAAGCAAACTAATCCTTAAAAGAGCTGGAAACAAGGCATAGCATGGTTTAAACTAAGATTTGTGAAGATGTTTCACATCTCATCGTCATTTTTTCTTTTTGGACATTTGAAAAGATGAAAAGCTGTTGGAAGTTTCAGAATCAAAGGTTTTTGGTTGACACACAAAGAGAAAAGATATTTGCAAACGTAAATGTCAATAATAAACTGGCTTCTTTGTCAAATGGGGGGGGGGGGGTGACCTATACAGGGGCCACTAGTTTTTAGGTTGTGGAGGGTTGTGGACACGAGTGACTGCATCTTAAAAGGACCACAGGTGTGTCTTGGAGTTCCCTTGATGCTTGTGCGACCATTATAAGGGACATTATGAAAACGGATTGTAGGTTTGTTGTGGGTGTGGCAAATGTGTTGGGAATTTTTTTTATAATGAATCTGTAAGTTGCACACACTCATGACACGCATGTGATGCTGTCGTACAGTGCCCTCACGCCAAAATATGGTTGTTGGTAAGGTGGATGTAGTGGCTCCTTACTGATCGCATGTAAATGCTGCACCCACTGTGTGTGCGGGTGATCTGGAGGCCACCCGTTGAAGGCTCACACAAACCATGCTTGTCTAATTTCCTGAATCCTAACAGTCAGGCTGCACGCCAGAAGCACACATGGATCACATGGATCACATGAACAGCACTAACAGTCCCCTTGCGCGCTGTGCAGGATTTGCGAGGCTCGAAAAAACAAAAAGTCTGTACGACACGCATGCCCCTACTTCACCTTGCATGTTGTTTAAATGTTCAAACTGTTCCCAGCAGCATGCCCGTAGAAAAAATGTGCATGAACTTTTTTACTCTACGGGATCACTGAGCGGTCTAAGACTTTGATATTTCCTGTACAGGTTTGCCCATTTTTTTCCGCCTGTATCCACCCGTAAGGCCCGTTGTATCTAAGGCAGGGGTGTCCAAACTACGGCCCGCGGGCAAACTGCAGCCCGCGGGTCTGTTTTTTATTGGCAAATTTTGAAAATATAATTGAATATGGCCCGCACATGGCGCTGTTGCACTTCTCAGTTTCAACACTAGATGGAGTCGGTCACAGAAAGGTGTGTTGCGGAGTGGGTGTCTGCTGAGCGCCGCGCGTGCCACGAGAGAGAGTGGGGGAGGAGGTGGAGATGGGTGTGTGAGCACGGAGCGGAGGTGTGGGGGGTCGATATATTGTGTGTTCGGAGGACGGAGCATTTTAATAAATAGCATTCTGAACTGTGAAAAAGTATTTCCTTTATGTAAAAAAGAACTTGTGGTTTTGTTTTTGTATTTTTTTTGTTCTAAGCTGCATATTTTGTCACAGAGTGTAATTGTAAAATGAAGCTTTTTAAATTGTGTGCGTTTAATGTTAAAATTGTCCTCGTTGGTCACCAATAAGCCCTTTTTTTTGGTCTACTTTTCTGAGAAAACAGGACTTCAATTCTTTATAATCTACAAAGTCCTGCACTCTGCCAGTCAACCACACTAACAGCTACGTATGTAAAGATCTGCTGGCTTCAGCTTCTCAATAAACCCGTTCTGAACTGCCTGGTTGGAATGAGGTTTCATTGTCTGAGTGAATGTTTCATTTTTATATGCGCTTGTTTTATGTGGCACAGATCAGCATCACTGCTCCACTGAGAGCAATGTTCTTCACATGATAGGTGAGTTAGATATACACAGTAATCATGTGTCAATATGTCACCTCTTGTGTGCGGCCCGGACCTTTGCCCATTTTCCTGTATTTGGCTCTCACCAAAAAAACTCTGGACACCCCTGGTCTAAGGCTTTCTCTAATGGTCTTACTTGTCTAAATGGTTGTGGTTGTCAGCTGGGATCTACAGTAAAAAAACAAAAAGAAATGATAAGAAAATGTAATTAGATCCCTTTTAAAACATGTGCTTGAAACTGTTTTGCTTCTTAAGTTGTCTTCTTTTCTTTAGCTGGCTTTTGTTGCTCCTTCCTGTTTGTCCAAGTCAATCAAAGATAGGGATGAGTCTTTCACTTTCTTTGAGCTGCAAGCTCTTCCCCCTCCCCCTCTTCCTCCTCCAAAAAGTAATAATTGAATCTCATCAGGATGCCTTTGTGGAGACTCACAGACTTCCTTTTATTCTTTGTCCTGTGCAAGTCAACACCTATTTTTTCTTTCTCCTCCCTTATCTGTACTTCTGATTCCATCCTAGAGGCGTTATTTGCTTTGTGTTAAAGCCACATCAGGCTTTGCAGCAGATGGTTTAACCTTCCAGACAGGAAGCTGTGCAACTTCTCTGAACAAGTTGGTGTAGCTTCAGAAAACATTTCAGCAATACTTGCATTCAAACATTTTTCATTAAGTTCTGCTTTTGCTGAAATCTTAATGTCAAAACCAGAGGAAATTTACTGTAGAAATGTTGCATAGAAAAATATCAAGATACCTGAGATTTGGTAATGCGGTTGAGGTTTCTGTAGCAACTCGAGGACTTTTACAGCTGTCAAATTCATGTTCATTCATTCTGGTTATAGCCCGGGGCCAGGTCACCCCAAGGATGTGGATAGCCCTGGGTGAAGAGCATTCTGTGGGGGACTCTGGAGTATCTCTGCTTTTGTTGTTTTCTTTATTGGTATTCATCCAGTATTTATGCCAGAGATGGAGTTATTGCACCAGGTCCCTTAAAACATTTCTATTCCTTTTTTCTCATCCACCACCTCTAAGGGCAGAGGCTCTGAGATGGGCACCTTTCCCTTCCTTTTGCTCTTCACACAACAGTTTGCTGTTGGTAGGAAACCTTGAATGTTCAACAGCAGGTTGTACAGATGAAAACAAATGTGTTGGTTCACCTGTTAATGAAAGAAAACCCACAACGGGCAAACACTGAAGCTGAAAAATATGGATAGGATGTTGCTTAAAACCACAAATAGAAATGCCACTTTGCTTTTCAAAAGTTGTTCAATGGAATCACCTCTGAGTTGTGGGCAGGACTCTTGGCATAGAGTAATAAACGTATGAAACACAAAAGGACAATATCCCTTGAAGACAGAGACGTGATAAACTAGAGGGTGGTTGCTACCAAAGTCACAGTGGTGTCTGGTGAAATGGTGGATGCATCACTCTACATGTGGACCACAGAAAGCAGTTGTACAAATTCTCTATGTTCATGGTCTGCCCTAAGTTCTTGGTCTACAGGACAATGACCAAGACGATTGGAGGCTGTTAAGGGCTCAAACACACCATCCATGAGGTCCATCGGAGGCGACCAAGAAAAAGCTCACAGTTGAAAGCAAATCGAGGTCGGAATTTCCTATAAAACATTTTGACAGACTACGAATTTCCATTGAACAGTTTGGATTTTTGAGCTTTCACAGGTGCAACTATGAAGGTTTGTTTGTTCTGGGGCTTCAGGTTGCAAGGGAAGTGATTCTTAGTGTCAGAAATGGGTCTCCCGATGGGAATTCAACCCAAAACATTAGGAGCAAATTATAAAATTATTCTGAAGCGAAGCTCCAAGATTTTAATCCCAATAAACATGGAAGGAGTTAGTTTTAAGCTGTTTTTGCTGAATAATGTTGATTTTTCTACCAATAATTTAGATCACACGGTTTTTTCAGACAAAGTAATAAATGCTGAAGCCTCAGAAAAATGTCCTCTCTTTGTTGTTTTTTTTAAAATATAACTTTGCTTCAGTGTTTCTTTGAGCCAAACACATTTCTGCTGTGGAAGTACTTTCCCACTCTCAGTCCCAGTCTTGGAGAAATTTTATCTCTTGTCTCTTGTTAAAATCAAATAGTTTGAACCTAAACTCCGTGCAGTGAGATGGGAGCATTGTTCTCCTAGCTCTTCTCAAAGTCACGGTGTCTGCCTTTGATTATTTACAGTTTTAATTAGTCCGAAACACGGAAATGTAAGTGGAATTCAAGATGACCTAACATAGATTAGCATGTGCCCTCAATTTAGGTGTAATTACTTCTTGGCATGTTCGATCAGAGCTCCTCACTTGTGTTTTTATGGGTTTTCCAGCGTATGGAGTGGATGTTCAGGATGAAAGGAAATGCGTTTTGAAAGTGGGATGATTGTAAAGTTGAACTGTCAGTGTGGTGAGTGTTCTTTGGCTGTAGGTCAGTGAAAGGGCCTGATTGTCTGTCTGACTTGTTAGTAGTTTGGCTTTTCATTGCCTGAAGAACAACAGTGACGTTGCTCTGCTTGAGTCAGGATTGGATATTGACACAGGTAGATGTTTTTAGCTGGAATAAGAGGAAAACAAGAATGAATGAAGTTCTAATGATGGCTCTCAGTAATTAAGGGATGAATATTCTGACCAATGCACATATGTAAACCACTGGCTGTAAAATACTATGTTCACACCACTCTTGGCAACACACGTTCAAGTGGCCACTTCCAACAAAAAGGGTATGTAAACGTGCGTAAATTTGCATTTCAGGCTACTGTGTTAAGAACTCTTACATTCATGCGAGCTACGCAAGTTTCTACAACCATTTTTGGGATCTGCATACAAAACGCGTGGTGATCGAACACGCGTTGCAAGTTAAAGGGGGTAGAACTTTGAACAGTCAGGGACTTGAATTCAGTAGTGACATTTGGATGTTGTCCCCTTTAATTCACTGAAGGGCCAACAGTTTGAAAATTGATCATTGAAGAAAAATTAATAATTGCTGTTTGTGCCTCGTCTGAAGTATATGACTCCAAATCAGTTATATATCGGAATAGAGCTGTAAAAGAAAAAGCCTGGAGCAAGATTCGTGAGATTTACGCTGAATTTACATTTTACATGAAGCCTCTTCCAACTGTAGCTGCCAGACATGCACTAGTGAACAGTAGCAAAAGAAAAACAAGAACAATTCCCTTCCTGCTTTTCCAGAGTGAATACTATGGGCTTAACAGGTATTCATGAACATGCGTCTCATGTCTGCTGTGTCCGTAGTTTAAGGGAACTGGACTTGAGTGAGTGTGACGTCGCCCATAAAAAATGACTTCCTTTTGGCTCCAATGAAGGGAAGTCAATTCAGTCGCCATTTTTTTGTGATAGGGACACCACCATTTTGGAGCCAGACGATGTCAGTAGCAGTGATTGGTCCAAGTCTGTCTGAGTCAATGTTTCTATGGCAACCACTCTCACCTATCAGGAGTGAGGTTGTTGGGAGGCAACACCCATATCACTTGAAAGCCGGCTGACGAGAATCTGTCAGTCAAACGTTTTATTGAGGTATCTGATTGGTAAGTTTATAACTTGAATAACCTACAGTAAAAAAAATATCATGAAAAAAATAGGATTAGAAAGAAAAAGTTTTTAAAAAACTAGCAGAGTAAAAATTGTTTCTCTGACAAATAGAATGAGTGAGTACTAGCTGTTCATTTCGCTATGGAATTTTGGCTTCTTGGAGCCAGCAGGTACTTCCTGTTTGGGACGTGATGGGAGAGGGGTCACTCAGTCCTGTTCTTCTATAGAATCAATGATGTAAACTGATAAACTGATAAAGATCTTTGCCATGATGCATGAACGGAGTGAAGGTGCAAAATAGCTGCCAGCTGTGCTGTAACTTGGCATTAAAATGTCATTCATGCACTTGACTGGACATTCACACAAACAGAATTATTCTGGTAGAGGAGCAACACGTTATCCATCTATTGAGCCCCATGCAGCCTTTTAGAAATCTGCTTTTTGGCTGCTGTAAACTCAATTTTTCCATGTAAGAAAGTGCACAGAGTTTTTCTGCTTCAATGCCACCGAGAAGATTTTTTTTTGTCAATTTTCCCTAGTAAAGGTGTTAAGAGTATTTTAAGTATACATAAAGGTTTGATTCTATTCCAAACTGTGGACTTTAGTGAGTATATTGTCTCTAAGTTACCATTTTTTCTAATCTTTTAGATTGGCCAGAACCCCAAAATATCTATAAATGGAGTTTTAGCGTCTTTTTTTTCCAGTGGGGAAACACAGAAATTCAATTTTAATGTTTTTATTAACATAATGCTGAAATGTGTATTTATATACCGTCTCTGAATAAGTTGAATCTTTTGAATGGATGAACATTATTCAAAATTTCTTTGAATTTGAGAGATTTTTAAAATACGATGCCTTTTCTGAGAAATGGCTTAAAAAAGACGAGCATCTCCTCATCACCTGCAGAGCAGAAACATTTCAATGAGATGAAATTGTTGCATAAATGTCTAAATTAAGTGTAAACCATGTAAAATTGAAACTTTTTTTAGTAAAAAAAGTGTGACTTTTTAAAGCTTTTCCACAGTTTTCATTCTCAGCGTGTAGTCTAAGTTAACAACCCGTTTCTGTCTCCAACATCCTCCTCTTTATTGCTGGGTTGAAGTGCCTCAGTATTGATCTCCAGCCTCAAAAAGCTCTTGTATGTTTGAGTTGGTTGTTGTTCGTCTTTTTCCTGGAGAGTAATCAGATGCATTAATGAGCACTGACTTCGGCGTGGACTTCTGGCTGCGCTCACACCCAGACTCTGTCGATACGTTCTCCTCACTGTCTGGTCGTGAACAAAAGGAGTTTCAAAAGAGAGAAAAACGAAAACCAAAAGCACTTTTGGAGACACGGCTCTGTGAAGTTTACTTTTTAAGAGATATTAGCTTTCTGTTTTCTTTTAAGTATTAATCACCTCCTGGGGAAAAAGAATTTCTTCTTTTTTCACTTTACTTTTAAACACTTTACTCAAACAAAAAGCTTTCCTGATTTGTCTGTTAAAAACACTGGTAGGAAAAATAAAGGCTGTTTGAAGGTTCTCCTTTCTCATAGGAAAGTAGAGGATTTTTATTTATTTATTTATTTCTCAGCATGATGGGCACATTTTTGGATGATTTTTCCTGGGGGATTAAAATAACCAAACAGTGTGGAAGCAAAAAAAAACAAACTTTTTTTGAAGGTTGAAGTTTCTGGTGTTTACCTGCAGAGGGCGCAGTAGGACTGGCCAAGAGAGACTGTGATGCTGACATAAAGGAGAGCAACCAGGACTTTTCACTTTTGAGTGCTCAACATAGAGCCCAAATATTGTTAATGACACAAGAACATTTATGAATATTTAAGTGACCCATTTTCCATCTGCTTAGCCCATAAAAAACCCCTCTACAAGCAGTCTTTAAAGCGAAAGGAGATGAAAAAATGCTTCATATCTTCCTGCAAAAATATAAGCTGCTGTCAAATATGTGCACTTTTAACGTTAAAGGTATTTAAAATGTAATAAAAATAAAATTATATGTTGTTTCAGCCTCTGAATAACCTTTGCAGTGGTAACATTTTACTCTCTTAGTGCTGGAAAATGTAGCAGCACTCATCTCCACTATCACACTTTAGCCTACAGATATCAGAGTGCCAAAAAGGTTCAGAGGAATGTTAATGTAACTGTGTGACTGCAATATCTGCATTCTTGCTTAACTCTGCCTGAGTAGCCGGCGACTAAAGCCAGACAGCGTGGATAAAGTAACATTAAACCCCCATTAGAGACTGCAAAATTTGGCTCGCCTTCATCTCGATATTTCACTGGAGCTCACACGAAACGCTGACGCCGTTATAAATCTAAACGGGGTTGTAAGTTAGGTGAAAAAGCACGAGACAGGCGGTCAGTGGTTTCATTTAAATGGTTTTGTCACAAAAAACATAAAAAAATTGGGGGATTTTTGTTGAACAACAAATTAGTTACTAAACACTTTTAGTAGCCTTCAGTCGACAAAATGAAAATGAGTTTAAGTAAAAGGGCAACTTTTTCCGGTGGAGTCCAGACTGATTGGTTTATGAAAAAAGTTTGATCACTGTGTTCTCAAAGCTAGAGACTAAAAGTCCCAGTAAATCAAATTTCGGGAAAAAACCCAAAGCCTTTAAGGTATGCGAGTAAATAAGTGGAAACAGAATAAACCTCCTGTTCAAACAGCTTTTACAGGATTCTGTTCTGTAACCCAGGTTATGTCTATTTAAGGCAAAACTTTACTTAACATCTGTGACTTTTTACATTCTGTTTGCATGACAGCATGGATCTGTGGCAGAAAGAATGAGAGCTAAACCGGCCTGCCTTCAGCTTCCAATCAACACCCCGCGTGTTTTTTGGGGTTTATCATGAAATGAAGACGAATGAACTGTAATTGTTGAGCTGCTCAGACCCTATATATGGTATGGTAGAAAAGCTGTTGATGTTCAAACTGCAGCAGCTGCTCCTCTGAGTAATGATATGTTTACTGTGAAAAAGGAAGGGATGCAACACACGTGACTATGTTCCATCTAATAACATCCATTTTCTTTTCCCTGAGAAAAAAAGACTTATGTCCTTAAGTATATGTCCATCTGATTTTAAGTCATTTATTTGTTTATTTCAAACATTAATGGTAGACAAGAAAAAAAAAATATCAAACTCTTTCAGAAAAAAAGAAAAGCATTTATTTATACAAGGAAAAATGAACAGAAATGTAAGAAGATGCCATCCAATTAACAGTGTAATTACTCATATTCATAAATAAATATTTGCAATAATGCATACAATTCACACTTAGGTCACATTAGATTAATTAAATATAATGATCATTAACTAAAGACAAGTCGAGTTTAATTTATTGCTTGAACAGGAGTGGGCAGAAGGAAATTTATAGAATCCTACCTCTCCCTTAGTGTTCAATTCCTATCATTTTTGGGGTTGACGTCTGGTTAAAAACATGAATTTTGGATTGTTTGAGTCACTTCAACAGGTGCCTTTCAATCTTGACTAATTTGAGTTTACCAGAGGGCGAACCCTGCGCTCTGACCTGGTCAATGTTTAAATAGCCTCCCTTTTAAAGGCCTACTGTGTATCCAGCTCCAGACAGCAGCAGCAGCAGCCTCTGACACCCAGCCAGGGATGTCACCATGATTCATGGCCCCTGCCGACACCTTGCTCATGCTTTTACTCTTCTTAATCTCTTTGTGCGCTCCTCCTCCCTGCTTCTCCCCTTCTCTGATGATGAGTTCTCCCCTGGCTGGAGACGGCAGCAGTGATGTCATCATTTAAAGCCGGAGGCCTAAGTCAGGACGGAGACCTTGCCTTTGGCCCGAAGCAGCACTTTGTATGTATCATGATGAATGGCTGCCTTTCAGGGTCTGCTTTAGGGAGAAAATACAGAGGTAGGGCACACGGAAGGGAGACGACTCCTCTTTCAGCCTATTTAATCACATGACCCCTTCTCCTAACACGCCCCGACCAGATCATCTTTACGTTTTGCTTCTCACCCCCCCCCCCCTTACTTTTTCATGGTATAGAAATCATAAGTAGTCTGAATAGCGACCTCATTAGAGATGATTGATAACAGGCAGAAGAACTTGTGACAGCCCGATCGTCTGAAGATGTTGTGCATCAACATTTGCTCTATCCACTCTTGCTATAACCTCCCCGCCCATCGCTTCCCATGATGAATTTGGAGCTAGTGATCGCAGCAGTCGTTCAATACAAGGGGTAATGAATGTGTTTAATAAGCACAGTGGGTCGATGGGTTTAATGAAGGTGTGACAGAGGATGAGCTTAGATAATGCAGCACCAACAAGACTCCAACAAGCCTCTGGTGTTAACAAGATCATATTCTAGTTTGGGCGTCTTCACCTTTTACAGTCTCTTTATACTGGGCTCCCCTGCTACGTGTGTTTGTTTTCTCTACTGGTTTGTGACTCCGTCTAAGCCTCTATTCTGCTTTTCCTTGACTTTGATTGGAGACTTTTAAATGTACTTACCGGTATTTGACATGTTTCAGTGTTTGAGTGTTGACATTTTTTTATTAAATGAAAGTTTGAGAAAAGAGGAGGAGTTTCGATAGTAACCTGATGTCCATCTTCAGCAGGTGGAAAGTACGGTGCCCCTGAAGGACGAATCACTCGATGCAAAAACATTGAATTCATAACAACTTTAAAATTAAAATGATAAAAAACAAGAAATTTTAAAAATCTAAACAAAAACTAAAAAGTATTTTCAAAAAACCAAAACACTGCCCCGCCCAGAAACAAAACGAAAGGAAAAGGTTTTATTACCGAAAGTAATTTCCAGAAATCAAAATGAAATGTTAAAAACTTAGCCTGTATGATGGGACAGCACTGGTTGGAGGATGATGTTTGTTCCCTTTTTCAACTGGAAGTTATTTATAATTTCCAGAATCAATTCGATTCGCCAGAGCCTAGATCGGTTGATTTTCGATCCACTCGATTCGATTGGTTCAAGTCCTGGCTGGGGGACCTGAAACAGAACATCAACAAGGGGACCTTTCTGTGTGGGGTTTGCAGGTTCTCCCTGTGCATGCGTGGGTTTTCTTCGGGGACTCCGGCTTCCTCCCACCGTTCAAAAACATGCTTCATAGGTTAATTGGCAACTCTAAATTGTCCATAGTTGTGAGTGTGAGTGTGCATGGGTGTGTGATATGTGGGACCCTGCGACAGACTGGCGACCTGTCCAGGGTGTCCCCTGCCTTCGCCCATAAGTGGCCGGGATAGGCTCCAGCAGCCCGTGACCCCAAAAGGGACAAAACGGAAGAAGATGAATACCTTTTTTTCTTCAATTTCTTTTTCTTTTGTGTTCCAAAGGTAACATTAATTATCATATATATGGATGTTGTTTACTCTGAAAGGCTTAAAAAATAGCATAATTAAGCCAAAAACATGAATGTCACTTGGGACTCAAACATAACTGTCTGTGGAGCAGCTAACCCACCGCTACTGCACAAGTTTATTGCTCAATCAACTCTTTACTGCTGTTAGGGTAAGACTTCCTTCTGCTTTCCTTCTTCTTCTTCAAACACCCAAACATCAACATCCAATCAGTGATGTCCCATATTTTGTATTATTTATTATTTTTTCATTAACTTTTTTTAAAATTCTGGGAATTACTTTTGATTTTAGGAATGTTTTTTTTACATTTTGGTTTTTAGAATTTTGTTTAGATTTTTTAAATTGTATTTTTTTCTTTTGTTATTTTTATAGCTTTTTTGATTGTCGTCATGATCTTTGCTATATGTTTTGCATTGAGTGATGTGTTTGTGTGATTAGCAGTGTAGTAAAGCGCTCTGAGAAAGCTGCAGAAGTTTTTTACCCTGTTTGAACATAATACTGGGGAGGCCAGACTTGAGCTGCTATCTCAGAGAAGCACTTTTGCTGTGATTCAATGTGGGTAGGGGTTTGAAGTAGATGCTAAAAAGAAACAATTTTTCTTTGGAGGGCTTACCAGGAGACAAGAACGTTATTCTAAGAGTCTTGGTGCATGGATTGGGTTGGTTTTTGAACTCTAAAAAAAAACAAAAAAAAAAACAAGTAAGTCTGAAGTAGAAATACAAAACACAGCAAAATGTTTTCCTTACCCTTGTGCTATCCTGTGGTGTCCAGATGACCCGATCCTTACATTGACGTGTTCTCCCTACCATGACAAAGGTGGATAAAGGGGAAGAGGATTTCATGTAATACATAGACACCAGTGAAGATCTCATATCGTTGAAGAAAAAAGGGTTAGCACCCTGTCTTGTGGGGTCTAGATGACCCCTTTACCAATGTTAAAGTGCCTAGAATAGCACAGGGGGTTAAGAATAAACAGCATATTGGCAACAAAATGTCATACCAGCGGTCAAGGATTGCAGAGTAAAGTGAAGAATTTACTCTTAATGTGCAGCTCAAAGACAGAGGCACCTTCAAACCATTGGGTTGCCGGTGAACCTCTCTCTATTACAGCAATTCAGTCAAATGTGAGGCCGTCTGTCAGACAGGGTACACCCATTTGAGATTTGGTCATGCAAGATTGGTTAAAAAAAAGAAAAGTAGAAAAAAAAAAACTTTCAAAAGTTCCGATGTTGGGCTTTTTCAAATGTAGTGGGGGCGTGGTACTGATTCCATGGAAACTTGAAATGCTTTCCTCAATAACCCAAGAGACAAAGCAAGCTCTCACAAATAATGATATGATATTCTGTCTCTGATATCTAGGTGAAGTGGTTCTTTTGTTTATAGGTTTGCAGATTTTCTAAACAGCTTTTCTGGTTAAGAGGTGGTTTGATGGTGTTGAAGCGATGTTCAATGGTTTCAACCAGAAATGTAAAAAGTTTTAGCCTAAATGTGGCATTTGAGATGATATTTTCCTTTCATTTCTCATTATACTTTTTAATACTTTATGTTAATTGAAACCTTTCATTATTTTCAAAGATTTCACTTTTGACTTCATGAGTTCATAACTTGTACTAACAACCAATTTGGTTTATATATTTTACAAGACCTATACACATCTCTTCGTTTTTATGTTGCAGATATCTTTCTCATTCTTTCACTTCTCTGAAGTTTTATTAGCTGTCAGTGATGTTTAAAAAAAAAGCTTCAGTTTACAGCTTCCAGCTACCATCAGCGCATTACCCACTCTGGTCATTGTGTAGCTTCTGGTACTTTCCGCCTCCTGTCCAGATCTCCAGTATTTCATTAGTGGAGAGTGAGACTTCCAGAACCTCACATTTCTTCTCACGGCGTTGCCAAGGTGCAACATCGTTATGAGATATAGCACAGAGATGTACAATCGATTAATGGTGCACTTAGCTGAACTAATTAACATCTACAGAAGTGGAGAAAGCACCAAGAAGCGTCAAGCAGGTCTTTTCTACATCCCAAGGACCCAGATAACCTTTGAAGCTTGGATCTCTTTCCACTCCTTATCTAAGGATTTTTGTTTTCTGCAAACACTTTGTGTTCAGACTGCATTGTATAGAAATGCTCCTTTTTAAAAAAAATAAATAAAAAGTTTTCTTTAAGATGGCAATATTCATCTACAATCTGTCTCTTCCTCTGTATCCCCTTTCTTAACTTACTTAACTGGAGTATGGTTTAGTTAGTTCAATTAGGTCTCAATTAAAAGTGAATTTAGTGAAAATGAGTGTGCTCTAGAGGGCACTCATGAAACAGGAGGCAGAGCCGGAGGGCTGCCTGGCTGTCTGACCCTTGACTTGTTTTACACCGCCGCCTTCAGATTTTCGGTGCATGCAAAATGGGTTCTGTGTTTATGAATGAACATATTACATTTTTCCACCAGCGATGATCCCAATAGATGTATGCAGTCCTAATGGGATTAAATAAGCTGAATTCAGTTCCCCTTATTACTGGACGCTGCTGACTGCAGGAAAAGATGTGTTGTGTGATTGTAAATCAGTTTCCTCCACTTTATGAGGCGGCAGCAATGGGATGGAAAAAATTTCTCATTACTGGAAACATAGGTGTGTTCGTTGGTATGTGTCTGTATAGAATAAAAGCTTATGTGACCTTTCTGGAGCTGGCAGGACCAACAAAATGACTAATTACAGCTGACCCCATTGTGCTTGCAGCCATGCCACACAATTAAATGAAGATCTGGATTTCCTATTTTTGGCAAATTTGGTGTTCAGAATTTAGTTTGGTTTGTGGCTGAGGTCTTAAACCTGCAAACATAAGGCATTAAAGTTTTTCTGATATTAATTGCATCCTGTGGTGTAATACAAACACCTGCAAACATGCACCAAAGTATCAGAAGTTAAAGCTCTGGCTGTTATGTTTTTAAATCTCATCTCTTACAACTTCATATAAATCTGTCATCTCTGCTGCATAAAATGACACATTAAACGGTGATCAGCGGGGATATGTCCAAAAGGATAATGTCCCATTAAAATAATGTTTCGGGTGTTTTTAACATCTTCTTGTGGCATTTTTCTCATAATGGAGAACAATTTAAGAAAATGTAAGACTTATTCAAACCATTGTGAATCAGGAGCAGACGAAAAAAAAATGCAGTTTAAAAAAAGCCTGAAGCTGGGACGGAATTGCTACAATAATGGGGCTACAAGCTCTCTGCTCTGCTCCATTCTGATGCATCCACTTGCAGCCAAATAGATCCTTCGTGTTCCTCGTCTGAGCTGGCATTTGGGTCAAAACTGTACAGCTGGATAGCTCCAGTATTTCCTCGCCGTTTCCGACGCACCTGTAATATTAGGTTGGGGTTGTTGGGGGCTGTAAGCTCGTGGGAGAGCGTGTAATCAGATGGAAGATGTGAGCTTACTCTGCATCAACAGGCCCACGCATGTGAAAGTCAAATTTCTGATGAACTACTGCTACTCTGCAGAAAATATGTCCTGGAACACATAGTTTTGGCAAAAACGGCATTATCATAATTAGAGACCACTGGGAACGCTTTTACAATAACACAGAAGATGAAGTGAGACTTTAATGCATTTGTTTTACATGAAGCAAAATTAAAACTACATTTTTTTTTTTTTACATGGAAAGTGTTCTGAGGTTTGCATAAAGCCCTAATTTGTAACATTGACATGTTTGACAGAAACACCACCAAACCATCATATACTCCATAACTTGTTGGTGTGTAGATTGGAAGTTTAGGTTTTGTGGTGTCGGGCTGCAAGAGAGGGCAAGCTGCTTGACTTTTGACTGACAGAGGCTGAATGTGTGCGGATGGGCGTAATGGCCGTACTGCTGCAGAACTGTTCTGGTTGAGTGATTCCAAAGAAATCATGCGCTCCATTTTTATTTGGAGAAATTCTGACAAAGAACTTTTTTTTTTTTTGGCCTTCCACGGTGTTATGTGGATGTTTATGTGAGTAGGGGCAGGGTGTGTAATTTCAGTTGTTTAGGTTTCCTTCACATTTAAAGAATTGGAAGTTAATTAACAGAAAAACACAGCCAGAAAAACTGGGTTAAATAAATAAAATAAATATTTTATAAAAGTTGTGTTGGTTAAATTTCATTTGGTATTTTCCCAGTTTATCGGATTACTAAGCATCCTACGGTGTGACCTCCTTCTATCACATTTTATTTTCAAAATTAATGTGAGTTTGATTTTTTTTTTCATACTGAGTAGAAAACAGCAGAATTGATTAAAAATGGTAACTCAACACTGGGCCCTGCTCCTTTTCTGTGGCTGTGCAGATAGTATTCAGGAAACTCTTCCCCCAATCCCCTTTTGTACTGTACCTTCCTTCATTGATCTTTCTCCTCCTCTGTAAATCCCCCTCTTCCATGTGTAATCCATTGTGGCGTTCCCATGTCTGCTGGAGCTCTGCCAGAAAAGCGTGGTATTACTACAACTACAGACGCCACACACGAGCACACACAAGCGGGAAGCCTATAGTCGCACCTTCAGGTTTCTCACAGTGTGCAGAAAAAAGGGAATGTCCTCGGGGGGTGTCCATGCAGTGATCCTGCCTGCTTTCATTGGAAAGTTTTTATTTATTTATTTATTTATTTATTTATTTTGAATGACAGTTGTTTAAAATACTCTTGTTTCTGGCTGGAAAAATTACAAGAAAGAAGCTGATTTAGGAAAAGGTTTGGCCCTTTGAATCACTTTGGCACAGTCCTGTTTTAGACCATGTCAGCTTTTGTGAAGGAGTCGGAAAGATGCAAGTCACTGAGGTTAAATAAGAAAAAAGTGGAGAACTAGCATAAGGAAAAGAGCGAGTTTTAGAAAGGAAACGCTGATTTGTTTTTCCCTTTTTTTTAAAACTTAGCTGAGGCCTTCGGTCTGAATTGTTTCATCATCACAAAACCAGCACAAATTTTAGGAATGATCTAAAAATTGAGTACCAAAGTCTGGTGGTGTTTAAACAGTTGTAGCGCAGCTCTTGTCGCTGGTTACACAACTGCGTTTGTTGTTGTAGGAGTCTGGTTAAACACCTCTTCCTCAGATATTGGAGCTTTACTGGAAGATGTTCACATGTTCCCATGGATCACGCGGTAGTCCCCTCATCCTGCCAAATTCTTTTAGATCCTTTTCCTTATTTGCCGAGTCTTCTGGGATGGATGGTAACAATAGAAAGTGTTTTTATAGTCTTTACTTTAACTGACAGGCCAAGCTTTCACTATGTATGTAAAGAATTCACTTTGGATTAGAGGCACTAACGTTATTTACTTTTTTGAAAGTGTTCATACACTCAACATGCCACCAGCCTGAAAAGATTTTGCAATAAACTCACAAATTATATACCTTTTTTTTTTGGCATTTACATTGTGAAAATACTTAAAAAGCAATGCATTAATGAGGCAACCACTTAGAACCGCTTTTAATCTGTTGCACATTTTATTTGGCATTGCAATCACTTTAAGTAAAAATGGGGAAAGAAAGTCAGAAGTCAGAAATCAGAATGACATATGGACCGCATTTTAACTGGAAACAGTTTTTAGGATGCTCTACTATATTTCTTTTTGTTAAGTAAAGAAACTTCCATAAAGGCAAGAATTTTCAAAGTCCCCCTTAAATCATCTCTTGATCTTTTTAAAAATTGTTCCCAGTGATCTTTTAATTGTGACTGACATTTTTTTGTGCCAAAATCAAAAACCTACGTCGTTTTCTAGGACATAGTTGCTGCAGAGTAGCAGTCGTTCGTTAGAATTTAGCCTCTGAGTTGTGGGCAGGACAACAAAGTCCCCCTTCCTGCTAGTGTAAGCTCGCTGTTTACATGCCCTCCCGCTAGCTTAAAGCCCTCCTACACTCCAATAAACATTACCGGCACAACAAAAATTTCAAACAACACTGGAGCCAATCAGCTGTTAAGTTTTGAGCCAGGCGCCGGCTCGGACAAGGAAAACGAAAACATACATGGATCTAGTAGTCCACAAGTGGATGCAACACAACAGATTTTTTTATCTGCTCCTGATTCATAACAATTTAAATAAAAAACTCAGAAATACAATTTTGAACTTCTTTATACTGTATATGTCCTCCATCATCGGGAAATGCCACAAGGTCATGTTAAGAACATCAAAAACAGGGTATTCATTGGAGTGGGTCTTTGAATATGGAATCTACATTTTACTGTCAACCATTTTCTTATCGTTGGTGTTAATTTGAGCAACAAAAACAATACAATGAAATGTATGAAAAATAGTACGAAGACATTAACATTGCATTGTGCACAGCCTCTGTTTGGTGGACTGACACTGTAAGGGTCGACAGGGCTGACGAAGGTTTGCTGACTTGGGGAAATAAAGAGTTCTCCACTGCATTATGGGATTCAGCAGGATCAGGTGGAGCCAGACAGACTCATACAGGTCCAATCAGGTGTGTGTGTGTGTGTGTGTGTTAGTGGGAGAGAAAGATTATACTGTCTCTTCCTGCCTTCGTCTTATTTTTCCTTCTCCCCTCCCCTCTCTATCTCCCTGTAATAAAGCAGAGTATTTATTTCCCCCCTTCAGCTCCCAGGCCTCTTAAAGGGAGTTGGGGACCAAGCTGATATTATACTTTGTGTGTGTGTGTGTGTGTGTGTGTGTTTGTATGTGTGACAGAATGTTTGTCATTCTCTCACACTGTGCTGCCTGCCTGCCTGCCTCATCAGCCATTCCAAAGCTACAGTTGCGCCTTGTAGTGTGCTCACACACAGAGATTGAAAGTTGCTGATTCTGAGCCGTGGGGACTCGTAGAGGAGCGTCCACTGGTGGGGCCTGATGGGGCTGGGCTCAGATGAGGTAGAAAAGTTATAGGGGCCTGCCATTACCTGCCAGAACCAATGGAGTTTATTAGAATTGCAGATCTATTCTGGCAGAGCTCAGAACCGCTAAGAGAATAACTTTGACCGTTGTCCATGTGGGAGTTGAAGCCTAAAAAGGCTTGAGCCATACACGTCGCCTGGCGTTCAACTGGAGCTCTTTGTGTTTGAGTTTGACTCTGCAATGCTAATTTGCAAACAGGTTAAACATTTTCGATGTTAAGTGTACTTAAGAGGCCTGAAAGTGGCAACACTTTGGATCGTTCTTACATACTGAAGCCACAGCAACGCTTGACATACGACTAGTTTGGCAGTTATTGCAGGTTTCTTCTGAAGTTCCTGTGTAATGTAATTAGGGTAATAATCAATGTCATGCTGGATTATTTACAAAGTGGGAGCACTTACACAAGTCCAACTAGAGCAATGATTTGTAGATCTCTGTGCCGAGCAGAGCAAGGATCAGCTCCGAGCGTTGTGTGAATTAGTTCTTTGTGGCTTTGGGACCAAGCCTGACAGTTGGCACAATGAAGATGATTTATGACTGGCCAGGAGAGTCAGAGATGGATGAGAAGAAATAACTTTGATCAAAGTTTTTCTCTAACAGCAGCAGAAAGCTTCCTCTTAGTCCTTGTTGATGTCTGGAAGTGGCTTGACTTTATTTTCCTGAGGGAAGCAGTCTGTCTGCTTGTGTTAATGGTGGGATGGCAGTTAATTACAGAGTGCAAACTGTGTTCATGCAGATATGGGAAACCGCACCGTTATACAGCCTTCATCAAGAACTTTTTATCACACTTTTGTTTATTTGAAGTGATTGGGCAGAGATTACAGTTATGTTGATGTGAAGACAATTTTACGATGCGTGCTGACCTCTATGTGGGTCTTCTACTGCAATGTTCTCTGAATGCACTGTTTTCATTCTTTAAAGATTGAAAAGAAAAAAGCAGCCAACACTGAAAGACATGATTGGTTCTGTTTTATCTCTCATGATGGACAAGAATTTGCTGGTTAGTTAGAATTAAGACTTTTTATTTTTGGTTTTGGAGTTTTTTGAGTGTTTCCTTTTCATTTTTGTCCTCATTTTTTTTTTTACAGTAAAGTCTTCTCTTTTTTTATTGCGTGGGTGACGTTCAAAAAAATTAACCTGTCCATCCATCCATCCATCTTGCTCCGCTTATCCGGGACCGGGTCGCGGGGGCAGCAGACTGAGCAGAGATGCCCAGACTTCCCTCACCCCAGCCACTTCCTCTAGCTCCTCTGTGGGGAACCCCGAGGCGTTCCCAGGCCAGCCGAGAGACGTAGTCTCTCCAGCGTGTCCTGGGTCTTCCCCGTGGCCTCCGCCCACCTGTGATAGATTAAATTTGCACAGTGGGATTAAGACGTAGTAGGACTATAAACCCCCTCACTACACCCTTTATAAACTTTTTCTCTCTTGTTGAAAGTGTCAAAGTTCACACCTTCATAGAAAAATGGGTCCGGTAATTAAAAAACTAAAACAAACTTCTGCTCACAATCAAAGATCAATGAAGAGCATGACACATTCCGTACAGGAAACACGGCACATATGAGATCAATTGAAAAGGTAAACGGCTAATCAGAACGCAGAACACTGTGCGCTGTAATAAATGAATAAATAAAACCAAAATTGATCTGAAAAAAATCTGCAAAACAGCGAGACTGCAAAAGGCGAACCTCCAATTATTATGTTTTTTTTCACTCCCATTATTGTTCAAAATACAATAACTAGCATTTTTTTAATGGAAATATCTTGCCTGTTATCTGCATTTTTGTATAAAATGACCCTCTAAGCATTAGAGACTTCTGGCATAAGGCTGCCCCCTTACCAACAGCCAAAAACTGCAGCGTAGAAATTCTGCACACGCCCAGAGACACAGTCGAGCTCATTTATGCTGCAGACTAGAGCCCTGCGCGGGACTATTTTCTTCATCCCGCTCCCGCCCGCGCCCGCTGAATTTTTGACCAATCCCGCCCGCTCCCGCAACGTATGCGTTACACTCCCGCCCGCTCCCGCAATATGTATGTCCACTCCCGCCCGCACCCGCAAAACTCAGAGAATTTAGTCCCGCACAGTAATAGAGATGCATTGATTTTGTATCGTCCCCCGTCCCGCAGGAAAAAAACACGTATTTTTATTGATATTATTAAAGAGATTCATGACCTCCTCCAGCCTCATCTTTTGATTCATTCCTCTTTGTGTAATGTACAACTTAAATATTAAATATACTTTCACAAATCCTGTTCGGTTAAAAGTGTGCGTGTGTGCGCGCGCAGACAGACGGCCTGAAGCGCGCTCTTAGTAAGAGGCGGGGCGGGGCGCACCCCCAACATCAGGTTACATGACAGAGCCCATTGGGCGTCTCTACCTGGTGCGTTCACGGAGCTTCAGTACATAAGAAACCAACAGCTGCACAGCCTAACGTAGTCCGCTAATATATATCCATGAGATATTCATGGCAGCACTGATCCCGCGGGGTTTATTTTTTGCCGCCCGCTCCCGCCCGCAGCACAATCCAAACCGCCCAATCCCGCGAGATTTGGGTTGGGTCCCGCGGGACCCGGCGGGACCCGATCCCAATGCAGCCCTCTACTGCAGACTCTTTCAAAGATTAAACGTTCTGCAGCCAAGACTCATGTGGTTCTCCTGCTCAGTGTGTGTCCAGAGCCAGTCAGTGTTAGCAGGGTTGGGCTGCCTTTTTACAGGTCACAGTCTAATCCTGTGAAGGGCTTTTGGACCAGTACTCCCATGGTAAGGGGTTATGGAGTTTATCTCTCAGGGACCAATCAGGACTAACTATCCGTTACGTGGTTCATGTTTTGATTCAGAAGCCAGTGAACAGCAAGGTTTGTTTGGAGCAATTTCAACTGGTCCATTAAAATCAAACGACATTCAGTGTGCACAATAAGGAGCATAAATACAAATGCAGAGACTCTGATTCACCCATGCAAACACAGCTTTTATAGTCTGAATATAATATGTGGTTTGAAAGAAACATTGTCCTTGCTGTGACTAGCTTCCTTTTGTGTCTGGTTTCATTTATATAACCTCGTCAAGGTTCAAAGTGCTTTACTTTGCGTTTCTCTTTCATTTGATCCTTTCACAGACTTTCTTGCAGCCCCTTTTGGTTATGCGTTTGCACTTTATGCAAGCTCTGCTTTTTTAATGGAAAGGCAGCGTGGAGATTCAGTGAGCAGCCCAACTATCCAATCCTTGACCATTCAAGTAGGAAGTAAGTGGTTTAAATATGGATATATTTTGTCTGTTTCTCAGGCTCGTCTTTTAAAGTCCTACTTCAATTATCTTTTGATCTTTTCTTAAAGCATTCCTAGTCATCTTTTAATTATGATTATGCTGATTTAAAGTCAAAAACCTGTGTCGTTATCTAGGACATAGTTTCTGTAGAGCGGCAGCAGTTTGTCAGAAATTCACCTCTGAGCTGTGAGTGGGACAGAATAAGCCTGCCCTCATTTCCCATCATCCCTTTGTTTACACTCTCTCCTACTAGCTGTCCAGCCGTACAGTTTTGGGCCAAATGCCAGGGAAGTGTAGACGTACATGGATCTTTTTGTCTGGAAGTGGATCCATCGGTACGGAGCGGAGCAGGGAGCTTGTGGCCTGCCGATTGTAGCTTCTACGTCACTACTACAAGCTTTTTCAGTGGCAGGAATTACTCCGAGATGTTGTTTTGACCTTAATTTTCTTTATACATGTCCTCCATTATGAGAAAAATCTCACAAGAACATGTTAAAGACACCAAAAAATGACCTTCATTGGAGCTTCTTTTTCTGCACCTGTTGGAGCTGCTGTTTTGCTTTTCTTCATTTTTAGGGGTCTTCATGTCTGCCAGTGCCTTGGTAAGCATTGTAGAAGAGCTCAGCGTTTTGAGATCACAAGTGTCTTTAGATCATGGCTTTCAAGTACTTGAAAACAGAAAACAAAAAACTGGAAAGTAACAAATATTGATT
This sequence comes from Oryzias sinensis, assembly GCA_037389245.1. Taxonomy (NCBI): domain Eukaryota; kingdom Metazoa; phylum Chordata; class Actinopteri; order Beloniformes; family Adrianichthyidae; genus Oryzias; species Oryzias sinensis. Next base: position 7,231,573 of record CM074495.1, read on the forward strand.
TGTTTTGCCTGCTTGCCACCCATCTATGACAAAGAAGATACGAAAAAAAAAAACCCAATACATTAAGTACAGTGAACATCACATTTCTCATTGAAGCCACTTTTGGCCTAACTCCTTTGTTTTTAAACAATTTTAAATGATTTTATGTGTGTAGGTGTGTACTGCTATCACCAAGAATACGTTCTTTTGGGTCTGAGTTTGTTTTTTATTGTTAATTAAAAAAGACAGAAAAATAAGAAAATAGGGGGGAAAAAGAGATTCGGTGAAGCCTCCATGGTACTGGCAATAAAAAGCAGGATGAACATTTATAGCGGCTAGCCCACCAGGGAACAACAATTACATTTTGGAGGTAATTGCTTGGAGTCTTGATTATAGTTTTACTATTAATTAGTTTTGTGTAATCCTGACCACCTTGAGCCAAAATAACAAAACTTCTTTAACCACTTGGTTGGTTGTCAGAAACGTGTTAAATTCCCTTTATAGGCTGTTGGCTTTCCATGATGTTGCTTCCATCTTTCCCTCTGTTTGCACCCTCTTGTCTTCCTTTTTTCTTCCACATCAGAAACTCCTGGGTTTTCAGAGCTCTGCATGAACCAGCGATTGATTTCTGCCCTCATGTGTTCCTTTAAAGCCAGAGCGTTCCATGTTTTTCCTTGATGTTCCATCTAGACCGACCTGGTACGCTGGTGCATCTCTGCCCCAGTTTACCAAATGTCTTATCTGCCCCACCCCTCCAAGTCCCATCTCATTAGACGGACTTGAATTTACAGTCCAACCACCTCTGTTGTCTGGACTCGAAGCATCTTCAGGTCGCTTTGTTCTGACTTATAAAAGGCAGAAAAAAAGAACGGGGAGGGAGGAGGATTAATCATCTATTTGCTGAGCTTGTGTCTTTCCTTCCATGGTTCCCCCAGCCTTTCTTCTATTATATGTGGTGGGGGCAGAGGATATTGGGTCAAGATGCATGGTGAACTCTGAGGTCCATGACATCGCTGTAATCCCCTTTTTTTCTTTCTTGTCTTCCTGCTGTCTGTCTTTACATCATCACCTTCTTCTTTCCATACTTCTTACCTTTTTCTATTAACTTCACTTTGCCTCTTTTTTTTTTTTTTAAAGCATTTTCTCTTTGGAAAAGGTTTTTTTTTCATTTGGAGGTCAGAAGATGACATTTGGAGCAGGATATATCCTGAAAACATGATTTTGACACTTTTTTTATTAGGTGCCTCTGCAGGTTTTATTTTTGTTTTATTTAGCCTTTCTGACCTGATCTTTGTCACTTAAAGTAGTGTTCAGCCCTTAACTCAATTTCCTGTCTTTTGTCTTCCTTTCCTCTATCTCCTCTCCTTTCTTGACTTGGTTTTGATTAAAGCTGGGTCATGTTTCTTTTTCCCGTTGTGTGCATTTCAGCTCTGTTTACGCACCAAATCCACCTCCATTTCAACCTCCCTCTGACCATTCTATTGTCCTCAGTTCTGGGTCATGGTCATTGGTCCATGTCAGCTTTCTCTGTGGACGCGTTTGATGGCCTCCCTCTTTTTCCTTAAGCTCTCCGGGTCAACAGAAACAAAGACGAGGCGTGTGAAGGACTTAGTCCTTTATTTATTTTCTGGCCTTTGTTTGCTATGCTTGCAGGGCAATTTGCAGACATGCGTTTTTCTTTTAATGTACATAGAAGCAGTTTATTTTTGTCCTCTCTCTCGCTGATCTCGGCATCCTTTGTATGTTGTTCTTGTATTCATGAGCATGCAGAAGGAGGGATGGACCTTTAACCTCGACAGCGATCTTTGCCACGTTAGGTTGATGGCGGGCAGCAAGAACAGATCTGAAAATTCTCTGATCACACAGCGCAGGAACTGGGGCCAGCGGGTGCGCCGCCCGGTTTCCCTGGCCTTATGCCCCCGTCTATTGTCATCCTCCAAACCCCTGCTCCTCTTTCATCCCAGCTCATACTCTCAATCCCACGCCCGCCAGACTATTGGGAATTCCCGCAGGGATGAGACAGAAAGCAAGTTGGAGGTAAAGGCTGCCTTGTCTGCTCTGTCACTTCATGCTGACACGGTTTAAGGCAGAGTGACACTGAGCTCAGCCTCCCTTTCTGGAAGCAAGCTGGTCCAGAGAGTCTAACCTTCATGACCCTGTTCCAGACCAATGGGATAGATACTGACTGCCTTTTTTTTGTGGTGGTGATGTTTGAGTGTTTTTTTTTTAAAGTGTGCATAAAAAAGTCTCAGCAATAGTTAAAAAAGAAAAACAGCAACCGGGATTTAGCCTCTGAAGAGGGACTTTCATTTCTAAAACGTCCAGATCAGCAAAGCTTTGCTGTTTATACAATAAAAAAAGTTTATGATGAAATTGCTTGGAGAAAAAAAATACCAGCTCAGGAAATTTGGTAAAAGGTCATAGTTGTGATTTGTGTTGAGGTTGAAGCCTTGAGAAAAACGGAGCCTTTGCTGAACGTGAATGACCTTTCAAACTCCTTTAAATGCTTTTAAGGGAAATAGGGTTTTGGTATTCTGTCTTTGAGTCCTAAAAACCTTTTGATACACAATTTTACATAATTGCAAATCTTATTTATGTGATTTTAAATGTAGAGTATAAAGAAGGAGATGCTGCATTTTATTGAGGTTGACATGCTAACACCACACTCACATACCCAAGATTTTCGGCTTTTTGGAGGTTTTGGGTAAAAGTAAACATCAATATCTTTTATTTTTTGAATCCAAAACCTACTATGAAGCTCAAATGTTATTTAATAGCTTTCAGTAGATTCAAAATAAAAAAATATAAAGCCAAACTCTGGATATCTCTTGTTTTTTCACATGCGCATATTCATTCACATCAAATTTTGTTTTTGCTTGTATTCAGTATTCCTGCTGGAAAGTAGGGATGAAAATGAGAATTGAAGTTCTTACTGGCTTCTGAATTCAGTCCAACTTTGAACTGTCAGTCAGTGTTTACTGGTTTATCAACTGCTTGTGTGAAATAAACACAAGCTGCAAACCACAGAGTGGAATTTATTCAAAAGATGCGTCTAAAGTTGCGTCTTTAAAGAAAACAAAAAAACCTGTTTTATCACTTAAAGGCTTGAACAGCCATCACAGTGCTGATATTATGAAAGTGTAGTAAATTATACAGCTGGCCGCGGGGAGACTGACGTGGATGTTTGGATGTTGTGGATGTTGTTGCCAGTTTTGTCAATGCAACATTGTTTTAAGTGTCTGTTTGCAATGTGTTATTTTTTGAATGCGGATCAAATGACACCCTGTTTTAGGCACAAACACACGTTTGACATTATAAAAACATGGCCGGGTTCCGAAGTGCTTTGTGTGTAATAAGTATTTGCTGTGTAAACAAAGCTCTTGGGGTTAATTTTGCCGCGTTCCCTTTCTGTGCCGTGTTTACCGTATCTGTCATTCTGTTGCACTTGCCTCCCCTGAAATCCTGAAGGAGGCGATGGACTTGTGAACGAAGTAAACTCTGGTCATCTTCCAGGTGCCTGGATTTCATTCCCTGCACTGGTCTGAAATGTTCCGCAGCTGGAAATGGTTCTCCCTCCTGCTGTGGCTCTCCAGGGAATCTGTACGAAGCTTTGACAAACCTCACTAACCCGGGGAAAACTGGCCAGCTACTGTGTAGTGACCTTAACAATGCAATTACCATGCAGCATATGCTGTCCCATTGGCACCATTGTTGCGCGCCAGCCTAACTCTGGTGCTTTTGTTGTCGTCTCACCTTTGTTTGGATTTCACTGTCAAATAGTGCTTTCTGAGGAAGCTGGAGTGTACTGAGGGCTTGAAATTCAAGGACACAATAGTACTGACACTCAACAGGCTTTCACTAACTGTAGCCATCTTAAATCGGAGTGGAAGGGCTCTTTAGATATGTGAGAAAACGGAAGAATCAAAAATCGCAAGTCTCAGTGTAAATGCCTGAAACGCTCGTATTCATCGTGAAAAGACTTGGCCCATTTTAAAGTTAAGAATTAAAGAAAGTGCTGGTTGCCACTCTGCTTCCTCTATTTCATCGCCCCTCTTCCTCGCACAAGACCAGTGATTCTTTGTGGAGAAAACATGGACGTGCTGCAGCTTCATCCATTTTTACATATATACAAGGCTAGTTAGGCCACTGCACTTTCTGGTCTGTGTGTAATGATGTGTCCTGCACCAGCACCAGGTAAGATAAATGGAATATCTCTGCTGCACTTGTTTATGTAAGTCCCTAAGACGAAGTAGTGACACTGGACTTCCAATTACCTGCCCAATATCAATGTGGTGCTTAGAATGGAGACTTGACTACCCTTGGGGATGATGGCTCCATCGCTGCAGGTCTTTACTTCGGCTCCTAACATGTGCTGCCATATAATAAAAGAGCTAGGAGACTGTGTTGGACTTTTGCTTACACGCTGTGGACAGCAACGCAATTTGGCAGTGTTTTGTTTTCATTGCCTGTCGTGCGCTACCTGTATCTGCCATCAGAAACAAAAAGTGTTTTGCAGCAGCTCTTATTTTTGTTCTATTAAACCCTTAATATGATCTGTTACTTTTCATGAAGCGACCTGAGCAGCTGGCACTTCTAGTAGGAGCTGTAATTTAATGTTAGCTGTTGTCTGCTGGGTGATGCTGCTCAAAAGGCAGTGCTGGGAGGAAAACAAGCAAAAGGAACATGTGCATTCATGGAAGGTGATGGCGAGTTTTCCTTAGTAGCTTCTTATTTTTTCTTGGAATTAGTGACTGTTCTCGACCACAAGTGCCGCTTTTTCTTGAGGTTGCTGCCTCCCACACTTTGTTCCTTCATCGTCTCGTCAGACCATGTCCTGGTGTGCAGAAGCACGCTCTCGTCTCCCCTCGAGACCTGCTGCTGCTGTTCGAGCAAGTGGTGTTTTTTTCTTATTTTTGTGTCATCAGAAGATCTAATTTGCTGCCATTCAATCTAGTTCCGTTTAAAAACAATTTACACAAAATGGAAAATTGCTTTACCTAGGTAATCCATCACAGTAAATATGAGACCTATAATTTGTTTTGGTTCCCCTAATTGTAGCAGAAGATGGGTTAGGATGCTCTTTTTTTGTCAACACTTCCTCTCATATTTAATCTATTTTACTAAAACACGTCCCAAGTAAATGCAATTTTTTAGTTTTTCATTTTTTTTGTAAATAAAAGGACAGAAAAAAAATAGAGGTCAAGCAAACAAATAAATTAACCAAAATTTCCCAACTTGGCCCAAAAAATGAAAAGTAAAAATTTGGATTCAACTAAAAAGTAAATAGTAAACTTTCAACACCTGTAACTCTTGTCAAATTTACTCAATAGATATAGCAGGTTCATTGACTGGTTTTAATATTTTCTGTAAATACACACTTAAAAGCTTCGTTTTATATACAGGAACTGAAACTGATCCAAAGAACTTGTAATAAGAAATAAAAGAAAGCAAAAAGAAATAAAGAAAATAAATCTGATAAAGACATTTTTTGAAAAAGCTGTTTCTTATATACCAAATGTTTGCTATAAACATCACACAGAATGGCAACTGTTTTTTTTAGCTGTTAAGTCATTTCTGCAGTTTGTTTAAATAAAGAGATTTTTGATTGGAGTCCACTTTTCAGATTATAAGCACTCTTTTCTCGCAGTCTTAAGTCAGGATGGACAACACACCAATTAGGCAGCAAAGCAAGACTAATGACTGTGGTTAACTGACGAATGGAGCGATCTCTATTGAACTGCCTCATTATGTGATTGAGTGGAGTGTGTGCACATCTTGTTGAAGCGAGATCTAAATGATAATAACCAGATGCCTGCAGTACATGCATCCACCCGTTACTTGACCTTTGTTTCCTCTTGAGATTTCAATATGAACTCCTCTGTGCAACATTTCTGGCTCCCAACAGGTCACACTGTTGGATTGTTAAATAGAGGGTGAATACATTTGTGTGATTTCTGGCTTTTTTAAGAGGCTAATTAAACTCTATGTGTTGCATCCTTTAGCAGCACTTTCTAGCTTTACTTATTTTCTTTTTGACAGACATGGACAAAGGACACATTGTAGTGTCTACGGTGTTAAACCAGCCACTGTCTCTGCTGCAGTAATTATTAAAAACAGATCTATTGCATGAAAAATCCAAAGAAGATGGATAGATATGAGTATTCAAAGTGAATCCCACTGCAAATGCACCTTTTAAAAACGTCTTTAAAATATATTTTTTAAATGAAATATTTCACAATACATCATGTTTTCTTTTTAAATATTTAACATTTTAAGCAGCTGTCAATTTTTTTTTAATTGAACTTTGAACTTTTGGAGAAAAAAGGTAAATTGATTGAATTAAACTGAACATCCCAGTGAAAATGTAATGCTGAGTAATCAAATCAATGGACTGATTTAGCTTATAGTTCATTTCATTTACTTTTCAAACAAAACACCCTTTTTTGTCTGTTCTTAATGTAAAATTTTATAGTTTTAAAAATGAAAGTTCAACTTTGGTTTAGTATCAGTTTTCATGTGAATGTTCCAAAAAATATAATTTGGGATAAAAATGTAACAGATATGTAATAGGGTTAAGTTAAATATTAAATCTAACATTGAGCCTACAAATCTAAACTTATTTAATTTTATCTGGCATTGCTACTTTGTCATTTTTATTTGACTTCAGAGTGAAACACATTCACAAAGAATAATCCAGATCGCGGTCCATCTTTTTGTTGCTGGGTTGCTGCAGATTGTGCAGCTGCTCATTCATCATGTGAACTTCCTGTTCTCTCACATTTCAGTCTTCCTGTGTAGAGCTTGTTATCACGTCGCCATTTGAGTACAGTTGCATTGAGATGATTTGAGCTTTGTAAAACTGTATGTTATCCTGGTGGAAAAGTAGAGGTAAAAGGATGAATATACCACTAATTTACAGTATTTTACCACTGCTGGCTGCAGTGGTAAAATACTGATGGCTGCAAATAGGCGAACACTGAATGTGAAACAAGCTACACTTAGTTGATTTCTGATGCCAACTTGTTTAATGTAACTCTACTAAGCTATTTTTACTTAGTCTTTTGGAATACAAAAAAAAAGAAATTGTTACCTTTCATCTGCAAATAAAGTGCTGCTGCTTTGTAAAGTTGGCTTTTGATGAGGGTTTTAATAAACAGATGGTTTTGAAGGCAGCCAAAGTTTTTTTCTTTTCTTTTATCCAATACGTTTTTTATTGATTTGATTAGTAAAAATCAGTTTCATTACTACCTCTTCTTCTTAACCCGCTATATCACTTTTGGAGTCACAGGGTTGCCAGAGCATGTCCCGGCAACTGTTGGGCGAAGGTGGGGTACACCCTGTGGAAATCTGATTTATTTGTCTGTATACATTATGTCAGAGAGCTTGATATGGCTTTGTGCAGTTTTAAAATAAGCAAAACATCCTCTTAGCTTGCATTACTGACCTAAAAATGCTAGGCCAACTTCTCTTTCCTTTGGAGAGGCCATTAGCTGCACCAAAGGGTTTAACATTAAAGTGTCACAAACCAAACACTTTCCATTTAAAATCAAAAGCTAGTCCTTGGAATCTTGCTTTTCCTTGTCCTGACACAGTCTGGTTTGTTTTGTTAGTCTTTTATGGATGTTGGTTTAGTTTATTCCAATCACTTGGAGGTCCACAGTGAGTGCGTTTAAGCTGAAGTAGATTGGACGAGATGTGCTTTTCTGAGTGTGTTTGGTTTTAGACTCTGGCAGCCGCTGGCAGATCTTGATTGCTTGCTCTTGCTTGGATGAATCAAATGTGCCACTGACAGAAGGAGAGGTAGTGCAGTAACACAGTGAGTGGACCTGTCAGCTACCTGCTGTTTACATTTAGTCAAAACAGGCGAAGACCTAATTTCTCCTGGGAGTCGCAAATTGCATCGCCCAACTTGTTGCCCTTGCCCCCTTGCTGATATTTCCACTCACTTTTAGGAGAAAGGAGCGGAAATACATGCAGGAACGAAGAAGAAGAAAAAAAAACTTCAATAGAATTTTAATTTGCTCTATTAATTTATGTAAATGATGTGGAGCAGTTGTTTGAAATGGTTAAATTGCTTACCCAAGCATCGCCATGTAGGCTGTATGTAAATTCAAGTGTGTGCTAATTGAAATTCAATATCTTTGCCATCAGCACAAGTTGTTGGCCTTCTCGCCTGAGCTGCCCTCTTCCTCACCTTCTTTCTTCTCTTCTTCCTCTCCCCGTTTTGGTAGCGCATGTGTTTGCCCTCCAACCTTACCTAAGTGGGTCTTTAATTTAAAAGTAAGCGCATTAACTTTTTCAAACACGGCCAAGATGAAGTACCTTTTGCTAACAAATGAATAAACGATGAAATAAATAATACCCTGGCCCAAGCAGACACAGAAACGCGCAAAGGAAAATCGATAAACGGCGGTATTGAGGCATCTCTCGAGGTCTGCGTCTGGCTCAGTGTGATGGCTGATTTATTTGTTCTCTGCAAGTGGTGGTAAATCAGTGCTTCCCCTCAGGCCGGCTCCCCTCCACCCAGCCAGGCAACCTACTTAGTGTCAGCCTTCCACCCAGCTGGCTCAAGCATCTGTACTGAATCTTTCTGTTTGTTTGTGCTCGGCCCCCCAAAACATTACGTCTTCAAATTCACCTTATCCTCGCTTTGAAAAATGTCCAGCACCTTAAAGGCCACCGCAGGCGTTCTTTGAGAGCGAGTCGCCGGTGTCGAGTGCAGGAACAATGCCTTCTGTTATTATTCAGAAAGGGTAGGGTAAAAAGGCTTGGCTTTTGGGTAATTGCTGTTTAAAGATGTGAAAAAAAAAGTAGAGCAGAGAAGGACTAAGACGAGGGCTAACCTTCCCCCAGGGCTCTCTCAGGGGTTGGAGCTATGTGTTGAATCCTTCTGCTCCTCTGCCCTCCTCTCTGCTCCTCTTCTTTCCCCGTTGCCCCAAGACAGGAAGGCAAGCTGTCCTCACCGAGTGGCAGCACTCACCGTTGAGACAGAACCCACCAGTACAAAAACTTTTCAACCCCCTCATTTTAAGACTTTTTCCTTTTTACCCATAAGATATACGGCTAGAGGCCCCACTTAGGCTCACAGACGCATCTGTTTGCTTTGTCTTTCTTTTAAATCCACTTTTCTGTCAACTTTTAATTAAAATTTGCAACGATTTTGGAATCTTTTGACTCCCTACACTTAAAAGGAAGGTGATGCAAAACTGGAAGTTAGTTTGTATAACTTTGTGTAGCTCTCAATAATATCAAAGCTGCCAAACTGCTAGCCTGACAAGCTAATTGTGTTTGGCTGGAGCATCGTTTGGCCTGAACTTCATACCCACTGTGTGTACACACAGTGACAGCTGGTGCCCATATTGCTCATTGGGGGTGTGACACAGCTAAGAGGCATCAACAAATTGGACTCTTGGCCGAATGCTGTATTTCAAAACGCATGAAGCCTTTTCAGCATGGCTTGTGTAAACCTCCAGGATAGTCTTATTGTTTTGTCCGAGCTTCCTTCCACTGGCCTCGCCACTGTTATCCATTACTTCCCAAGAAAATGACAGCAGCAGTGTTGATAACAAACGCGGGTCCCAGTTTGAACCAATGAAAAACAGAAGAAGGCTGAAAAAAAAAAAAAAAGAAGAGTCTAGCATGTTAAGAAAGTCAGTTTCAGAGATGAACTAATCATTCTTATGAACTAATCCACTGTGGCAGAATCTTTTCAGCACAATTGGGAGTTTGAGATTTGGAAGAGTCAGTTTTTATGTACATAGTTGTAGTTCAATTTGATCACAGTGACAAAAACAGTGTAATAAATGGAAATCATTCATTTTCAGGTTTTTATTTATGTATTTGACAACAGACGTGAATAAAATTGAATGACATCCACTTCTTAAGAAAGCCTGAAACTTTAAAAATCTTTAAGCAAGTGTAGAGTTGCTTAACTACCCAGTATTTATTTCATGGAAATGTACTTGACTTTTAAGTGTCCTCTAAATTGGAGATCTAGTTTAACACTGATTTATAAATCTCTTCAAATGCTCAATTAGATTGGTAATTACTCCTCAGGCATGATTACGTTTATGCTGGTATGTTCATTAATACTCGGGGACATGGGTCTGTGACCAGCAACTCTGTAAAATTAAATTAAATTCTCAACATGGAGCTCAGGGAGCTTTGGAACGGTCTCAGCCCAGCAGGAGGACACATCCGAGGCCGTGGTTCCTTCAGCTGTAAAATTCTGTTAAGGACTAACTGCAGATCAAAGTGGTTTCTTTCAAAATTACGTTAACTGCTGTTCATCTGGACTTTTGAGCAAATTGTGCAATCTAAAACTTAAGAAATAATATGCTATAGCAGAAAAAAAGAGTTTTTTTCTCCTTTAGCTATTTTGAAACCTCCCTTTTCTTCTGTCTTTGTTCATCTATCATTTAATCTATTAAATGATAGATTGTATTTTGTATTTTTTAGGTTTTGGTTGCCACATATTTTCATTCTTTAAACTAAAATGTTCCTCAAAAATGTCTAATTTGGTCATTTGTTTCTATTTAGCTCTTATAAAATTGCTCTGCACCTGATGGCTTTGCTTTCAACTCTTTTCCTTTTGGTCCCCTCAGTCCTTTAATGTATGGACGCCCAGGTGGTTCCATCTTCATGTGCCTAGCACTTAAGGAACCCATGATAGTGGAAAGGTTTTGTTAATATTACAAGCTACAAAAAGAAATGAGATTAATTGGGGTCAGTTTGCTCCCACCACCTGAGTGGGAAAATGGACACATTTGATGTAAAAAAAAATCTTCAATTGTTAAAGAAAAAAAAGTCCAATAATAATTTGTGTTGATTACTTTTGGATTTACCAAAATAAAAAAAATAAAAAATCCATTTAATAAAAAGCTTGAATTTAGGGAAGTTTGTAAAAGTTACTTAAACTAAACTGAATTTCATTTATCAATTTCTTGACCAATTAATGTTTTATTTAAAAAAAAAAGTACAACTGAAGAGTTTTATTAGCTTTAGGTCAAATCATTAGACATGTATAAACTATTACTTTCAATTGATTAAAGGTACTTGTTTCTTACCTGGTAAATTTGAACATAAATGACGTATGGCTACTTCAAATGTTTTAGCACCAAGGCTGTCAAAAAATCGATTTGAATAAAATGGTATTTTTTGGCCCTCACAGAAGATTATGAAGTGAGCATAAACAAACAGTGTCTTTCATTCAATTACTTTTTGAAAATGTTAGTCAGCTCTCTTCATCTGTTTGGCTACCAGCTGTCATGAGAAGCCAGATTGCGTTGGCTCGAATTCTTTCCCAGAAGGAACAAACAGTGCTGATGGAGCCATAGCGTCCCTCTAATTGGAGTTTCATGATTGTATGTGTGGCTGGGATGTGGCCCCTTGAACTCTACTCTTCTTTAGCTTTTTACAATATGACATTTACACAGATTTGTTCCATCTTTTATTGCTGGAGGAGGAATAGATGGAAAAAGCAGAAATGTCCTTTCAACATTTGACTTTTTAATATTTTGGTGATTAAGTTAGAATTTTCCAGTGAAGGGGAAATCAGGGAGACAAAGATGTCATTGTATTCATGGGTATTTCTAGAGGAAATTTTAATATCTTGTTTGCAGTCGCATTCCAATTTTTAGCCAAAATCAAAAAACCTGTGTGGTGTTGTTGGACATGATTTCTGCAGACCAGCACTAGTGTTTAGAAAGTAACCTCTGAGTTGTGGCCGGGACTGTTGGCAACCCCGCCGCCCCTTCCCCTCCCCTTTGCTGAGAGCTCGGGGCTTTGAGCGTGTGGTCTACTGACCTAATTTTGCACGTCACAAATAAACTCTCTTTTAAACTGCATTTGTCTGTGCCTGATTCACAACGATTTGAATAAAGAAATTCTCAGAAATGTAATTTTAATCCTAATTTTCCTAATATATGTCCTCCATCATCAGAAAAATGTGACAAGAACATGTTAAAAATACCAAAACATTATTTTCATCTTTATCATTCACAAGCTTCCTGCTCTGCTCCATTCTGATGCATCCACTTGTACTGTAGATGAATAGGCATCTGGCTCAAAACTGTACGGATGGATAGCTCCAATATTGCTCGCCATTTTTGTTGCACCAGTAACCTAAGTTTGGGGATGGGAGGGGCTGTAAGTTAGTTCGTTTTTTTATTTGATCTTAAAAAGGCATAATCATAATTAAAAGACCACTGGGAACGCTTTAAAAAGAAATCCAAAGATGATCAGAGTAGGACTTTCAAGACATCTAAAGATTCACAAAGTCCATGTTTAATTTTTTAAATTTTATTTTATTCTATTTATTATCATGATTTAAAAGATAATTTAAAAAAAGAGCCGATTCTCATTTTTGTAGCCTTTGTAATGGAACAAACGGCTTCCTCTGTTGCTTAAGCAGCTAGGGGTGTGACGATAACCGCGTGCGGTTAACCCCGACACTGCGCCCCCTGCTGGTTCATCACAGCGGTGATCAAAAATCCCAAACCGTCACAGCTCTATAAGCAGCTTCGAATATTAAAGAATATTAAAGAAATGGCTGCTAAACTCAGGTAAGCAAAGTTGCATTATTGAGGACATACAAATTCTGGAGGGAAAACACCCAAATGGAGATGCTTAAATTAAATAAATAAATAAATCTGATTCTTGCAAAAATTGTATTTCTGCCACTATATTTGCTTGTGAAGACCAGAGATTTTCAGCGGGTTTTGTAGCCACAGTACCTTTCTTAGCACGTATTTGTGTTTACTTTTACCACTTACTGTTGAGTTCATCTTATCAATAAAAGTCTTCTTGACACAAGACTGGCCTTTTCTGAATGCTCTTTTTTTTAAAATGTAGAAATAATTAGAGCTCCCACAGGACCACATGATATTTTAGAAGAACAAGATGTTTTGCTGTCTAAACATGCAGGTATGCATATACTTTTGTTGGCGCCTTGAAGCTCAGCGTAAAAGAAACTCCAGCATTGTTATTTCCCAACCGGAGTTTGTGCATTTGTGTGTGAGCTAACAGAGGAGCAGAAATTCTTGGAACAGAATGAATTGAGCACTTTTGTTCTAACGATGGGAAAATCCTCACTTAAAACCTGCACAGAGCCAAAGTGAACAGCGCTGAGAGGAAAGTCGGCCTGAATTTCTTTTAGAACCAGCCTGGTTTCATAACAACGACTACAACCGCTTGGTTCCAACTCGGCCCCTGAAGGACTGGCTCCGGGAAAAAGAATAGTGAATAGGGTCGGCCAAATTTCTCTGAAAGGAATTATTGTGCGATCATTTCTCATGCGTACTGTTTGTTACAGCTTTGTAAACACAGCCGTGAGCCCAGATAATTCTTTATCAGGCCTATTCATGCATGTTGTTCCTTAAGAATTTGATAGTGTTACATTTAAGCTCCTTTTTTCTAGCTTTTTTTCTTAATTCAAACCACCTTTTTTTTTTGTAGGGGAGCTAAGTTATTTAAAAGTAATTTGGCTTTTTTTTTATGACTTATTCGCAAACGTGGAGTTTAGAACCTTTAAGCATTTCATGTTTAAAGCTTCACTCCCAGCAAACTTCTTTGCATAATGAAAAGTAAAAAGAAGAAGCTATTTAAAGAAAGCACAGAGGCCGGCATCCTGCCAGCGGAAAGGAAAATAACATTTAGTCAATGACTTTTTTTGAAGAGAGAAATATTATGTTTCATACCAGAGACTTTGACAGACAAAAAAATGAAGTCTTTCATCTTTGACCCAGCTTTTGGCCTGTGTCATGAACTGCACTCTGTCATGAGAGCTCATTGATTGAGCTCTCATGATGGCCAGAGGCTGTCCATCCTGCTCGTTTTCCCCACCCTTTTACTCAGTAAAGCAATATTACAACATTTCAGAGTAAATTAATGTAAAAAAAATTGCAATAAAAGTCTACAATTGTATTCAACTATCAGTTTAGATCCACAACTCTGCATCACAGCTCGTATGTGAATGTCTATTAGGCAACAGCAACATCTAATATGTTTTATTCTAATCAGCAGCTTTACTTAATTCTTTCCCAAAAAGGCAAAACATATTTTATTCTACTTAAAAAAAATGATTTTTTTTGTGTGTTCTAACATTTTCTTCAGGTGGTTCTTAGCTATCTCCCTAGAAAACATTTTATATCCTTTCTTTAGAACTTTTTTTTGTTTTTCCTTAACATACAAACCTCATGTTCCACATAAGAATTAAATCCATCATGTCATGTTGTGTATGTAATCCACACAACATGCCCCCTGAAGGATCAATTATTCTTTTTGCTGTTTCAGTTCTATGCACCGGCCACGTTCTCGCTGCCACTGTTGGCTTTTGAGTATTTATAGCCTCCCATCAATTGTAGGGATCACACCCACAACCTTTTTTGGTTTATGATGTGTGTAAACGTGGAATTTGTGTGGTCCCTGTGATTTTTTTCCCCTGCAGGTTTTCCATTTGAGTGTGTTCGAGTAGGTTTTGATGTCTTCATTGTATATCGCTGTTCGTGTGTAGCCAGAGGCTAAACTCTGTCTATAACACTTTATACGAGGAAATCAATCCCAACTTTATTCTGCTTTTTATTTTTTATTTTCCTGGCTTTATTCATCAGGAAAAACATAGACAAACTGTCTGGGTGGGGCTCTAGGTGATGTTTGTAAAGGTGTTCAGTTTAGGTCTTCTGCATTCTTTCAGTGGAAGCTCATTGTTTTTGTGCAGCAGAGCTGTAATTTTTTAAATCAGCAGTTTTCAGATTTATGAACAAATTACGTCTTTTAAGTTAAGACGACTCAAGAAATCGAAATACTATTTTTTTCTGAAAAGGTCACCGTGAATTATTTCAGATATTCAGATTTTTTTTTTGTGTAAACATTTTAAGGCTTGTGTCAATTGGTAATATTGTTTATTTTATTTTATTCTTTTTACTGTTTTGATGATAGGAAATCATATAGCTACCCAGAATTTATGCAAAATTATATTTATGTCTAGAGAATATATAAAAAATACGTTTGGTGAAATTGCTACTTAGGGTTATTTACGTATTTAACATAACCTCAAACAGTGATTTTTACTTATTAAAAAAGGCTTTATTATTTTTAAAACAAGCTTCATGGTCATATGTCTTACACCAAAAGCCTTTGTCCTTGAGTAATTAGTCTTTTGAATATTTTAAAATCCACCTTTTATTTAGGTTTTTCATTTATTTATTTGTTCTTTTCATTAAAATTGTTGATTGTCAAACATGTTAACATGTTTGTACATTATTGATCATTTTCACGTTTGGAAAGAAGCAGAATCGAAGAATTCAATTCCTATAATTTTCTTTTTAAAATCCTTAATTGTATCTAAATATATTTAAAAAGAGGGATTTAATGGTTTTCATTATCATATGTGGATTCTTCCTTCTCAACTTTTAATGCTGTTTTCTGTTGGATGGAAAAGTGAATTTCCTTTGAGGGGTAAAAACATGTTACCGCGTCCCAAACATATAACCCTGACTAATTTGCTCCTTTTTGTCTTACAGTTGTGGTTGATGGTGAAAATGAGTTGTCTATTCTTTTTGTTAGTTTGTCCTGCTTCATCTCCGTTTTAGGCCACAGGTAGGTTTACGTTTGGAAGTGTCAAAAATGTTCTACGCAGGCAAGGAGCGCACACTTATCACGTGAACAGCACACGCGTTGTTTGCAGGATTTAGGGAGGGTCAAAAGCATGAAAAATCCATACAACACACCTACGTCTCGTGTACTTTATCCTTACTTACCCTTGTGTGTTGAACAAGTGTTTGCTGCCACCTCGCCACTCGCCACCTAAATCCGTTTAAAAGGTTTTAGGTTCAACTGTGAAGATTCAGTCCTGTATCAAAGTTTGTTTCTTTACTCAAGAAAACCCCCAAAAAACTCTTAATCTGTTGCTTAATTTATGAATCATTTTATGATTCATAAAATCACCCCTTTTTCTGATTTGCCTTCATGTAAAAAGAACTTTGCTATGCATTTACGCAGCAACCTCCTATGATATAAATATAACCTATAAAGTCTGCTGAAGGTGTTTTAGGGTTTTCTTTTCTTTATACTTTCATCGAAATGGGTGGAAAGTGAAGAAACCGGTGCCAACGAGGCCATTTCCCAAACCTTCAAAAACCCCAAATGATCTTAATTAAAGTTTCAGGCTCTTAGTAGAGTGAGGCCACACTATTTGTGGTCATCTTTAAAAGCCCTGTGGAAATTCCCCTTTCAATCCATCGCAGGCGATCAGGGTGTGTGAAGGTGTGTGTGTGTGCCTGTGCACGTGTGTGCGACCGTGTTCAGGCCTTATTAGGCTTCAGTGGTGTTTGGACAGCCGGAAGAGCAGTACTAATAGGGCAGAATGATGCAGAAATGGACAGAAAGCCCCGTTGGAGTTCTTGAAGCTCATTTTCACTCTCCCTCCTTTTACCCTTTCACTCAGCTTCAATCACTTACTCATTTTCCTCTCTTTTTCCACTCTTCATCTGCTTCCTTAGCCTTGGCTGTCAAACGGTCCTGGTGCTGCTCCACTAATTTTTCACATCCCTTTATTACTGCTATTCACTCTTTCTTGAAACCACTTTGAGCCAGCGGGAGAAGCTTTTAGCTTCTGATGACTCCTGCACTGTGATTTTCCTTGTTTGGATTGTTTTTCTCGTTGTTTCTTAGTAACCATTAATTGAGTTGTGTACTTTTTAAAGCTCTTATCTCTCCCTGCCCTCCTTTTGCACCTGCAGTATCCATTTGTTTTTAGGCTTTTTAACCCCCACCCCCTGTCAGCTTGTTTAACAGGACAGCTGTACACAAAACAAGTAACAACAGCATAAAAGCATTTTTCATTTAAAACCAAATGGCTGTACCTCTAACAGACCTGTAGCCACAAAGCACAAAGACAAGAAAACAGGGCAGCACACTGGCAAAATCACATATCCATCGGTTTATTTGTCAGAATTTCATTTAAAACTTAATGTATTTGCCAGTTAAAAACATTTTTCACATCAAAAGTTTAGCAAACTGTACAAAAAAGGATTTATAATTAAAATCAACTTTGTTTGCCCTTAAAAACCAACAGAAATCATTTTTCCATGAAAACGAACACACGACTTATCTTCCTGGTAAATTGTTTCATAGATGTCAGGATTTCATTTAGTATAAAATCATCCACAATGGGCTTTTTATTAATTGTATGTCTCTCACACTCATAAATACAATGAAACATGGAGGTTTTCATGGAGTAGAGAGGCTTAGGACGTGTGTCAGGAGCTTTTCAGCAGGGTATTTGAGGCATGTCGATTTCGGGGAAGACCTGTGTGAAGACAAAACACTTAGGAAATCAAATCCCCCAGCTGCCTTTGGGCTGGTGTTGTCCAATCAAATAAAGGGACCTGAGGAACTGGGACTTTTTTGGGCATGCTATGACCCTGTGGACCGATCCCAGATGAACAGAAGGTTGAGAAAGGGGGCGTTCAGATGGACTTTTCAAACTAAATGACTAATTTCAATTTTTTCTTGATAAAAGGGGGTTGAAATGACATTTTATTTACAAAAAATAAAATTCATGGTTATTAAGTTATTTAATGTTTAGATGTGAGACTGGTCTTTGGTAAAAAAGCAGAAAGGGTTGGTTTACATTTATTTTAAGCATTTCCTAAGGTGAAAAATACAGCAGATGTGCAGCTTCTTCCTTTGGGTAAAACTTCACTTTAGGTCATGATGCTCCCTCCTGAAACTCCCTTAAATTATCATTTTATTTTTGGGATAACCTGAAGCTTTGGGGATTTTTTTGATGTCCTAATTTGTGACTTCTGTGTATTTTCAACAAGGTGAAGCGTACCTCTGCAGGAAAAGGAGTTTGTCACTGCGTTGTGATATCACAGAACTCTTTGGACAATATCTTGTTTGTGAAAACTGGTCATTTCATTTTCTACAATGTGCTTTGTGTTGATTTCTCCTTTTGTCAGTAAATGGACATTTCTCTTCTTTCCCGTTGCAGCTCTGAAATAAAACCCTCACAAACCTAATAATAAAAAGTAATAATAGAGATCTGACTTATTAGAAAAAGGAAAAAATAAAGCTGGGAACGGTTGACTATTGTAGATGAAGAACAGAATGAAATTGCTGCTTTTTTGTGACAAATGTCGTTTCTGGAGAAATCAAAGGTAAAGTGTGTTTATGTTGGACCTCCATCTGGGTCAGTTTGCAGTTAACCACCTTCTTATTGACAGTTGATGGTAATGTGGTTGTAAAGATCAGCTATAACCTCATGTAGATAAAGCGGAGCAGTGAAAGCTGCTTTACCTTCCGGGTGGTCTGATTGATCGTTGATGGGCTGAACTCCGGTACCTGTTTTAAACTCTAGTCTTAATCCCAGGGCTGCTTTCTCCCTTTTTCTTTTCAGGGTTTAAGCCTTTAAAACCCCACACTTTTGGCTTTTCTGGGCTGTGTGGGCCTGTGGAGGGTCGTACAGAGGTGTGGGTGCATCTTAAAGGGAGCACAGGTGTCTTGCAGTTCCCGTGAGACGAGGTGTGTGGGCACCTTAAGAGACGTCATGAAATTGGGACGTCTGATTGTCGTGCATGTGGTACAGTCTGTGCATCGGGAAGTATTTATAAAGAAAATGTGCAGTCCAGTCTGATATTTTGAGTGTTCCATTATAAAATGGACCCATTAAGCCAGACTGAACCGTACCATTTTTGGGCCCCTCTTGGTTGTAGGTCCATAGAAAAATGCAACGGACCGGTTAGGGCGGAGCTACTGTTGAAACCCGTTGATTGGCTCAAGGTCATTACGACAAAAAAGTCCCCCTGGACAGTGCACAGGTTTCAGGGGGTAGAAAAATGAAAAATTCTTATCATGTGCTTGCAGCTCACCTACTTCACTCTTACGTGTTGTTCAGGTGTTGGCTACGACCGGTCTCCCTTGAGCAGCTTGAAGATTTTCACTCTATGGGCTCACCAACCTTAACCCAGAAAAGCCCAGATTCCCTTTTCCTTAAAAAGTGGACCACAGAACACATTTATGATGTTTTCTGTTACGTTGATGTCACCATGGGTTCTTATGGGTTAACATTTAACCTGCCCCGTTACAGGTTTGCCCATTTTTTGCTCGCAGACAGTCCATATCCACCAGCAAGGGCAGTTGTGACTAAGGCATTATTCTGTTTTTTTCTTTTCTCACAGCTTTCTAAGTTTGATCAATTGGTTTCTTTCCGTTATTTCATTGTCACTCGTTTCTTTCCTCCTCACTCCTCTCCGTTTTCTCTCTTTATTTTCTCTGATTTCTCTGTGTCCTCATTAACGATACAGTGCGCTCCAGTTTGCTCCACAGCCAATAGAGACAAATGAAAGCGTTAGTGAGGAATCGGCTCGTTGGCGCCTCGTCTGCCTCCTAACTCAACATCCCCCCCAGACATTCGCTCTTTTGCTGCTGTCATAGACTGTTACCTGACAATCTGCTCGGCTGAGATGAAAATGTTCAATCATCTTGAGCAAAACTAACACTGAGATGATTTTAATCTGTATGAAACCCTCTCCTCCTGTCTGGGAACTTTTTTTTTGAAGAAGAAAATCCACTATCAGGTAACTAAAGGCCTAAAGCTCACAAGTGTTCAGGTGTATATTTGGCCTTTTTGGATCTGTGTGGCAGAGAGACTTTTTTTTGAGTTATTCTTTGCTTTCAGCAATGGCTGTAATTAGCAGTAGAAACCCCAGTGATGTGCTTTTCAAGGTTGTTCCATCTCTGCTTTCTGCCCCAGTAGTTTTTGTGTCGGAGCTCTGAACAAAGTTGTCTTCAGTTTGAGTTTCTACAGATTGATCACAACTGTCTGCAAAGCATCAGGTCAATAAAAAGGTGAGGAGGAAAAAAAATCTATTCCTCAAATATACTGAATGAAGATGTTGCATTATTCTTGATAAACGACTGACCTGTGACCCTCTCCCTCCAAATTCTCCTCTCTAATCACCTCAACTGCAGCGTCTGTTTCACTTGTCTAATATTAATCCGCTGAGGGGATTAATAATTTATTATTACAATTCAGAACCAGACATCAGATGGTCACCATGAAATAATCATTTTCCATTTGCTCATGGCACATTGATAATTTATGTTTTTCTCCATTTCATTTCCCACCATCTCCCTCTTTTTCACTCCTGAACAGCTCCACACCTGGTTAGGGACCGTGGCTCTGTCACTGTCCTGTCGCCATGGTGATTAGCGGGTTAGAAGCCCCAAAGGGGACAATAATGAGGAGGAAACGGGGTGTGAAATGAAGGCTGTAGGACAAATACAGCGGCTGTTTTTGTTAGTAAAGCTGTAAAAAAAAACGGAGATATATCGCAAAAATGCAAACAGCTACTGACTTGAAGTGTAGTTATTTTTGCAGGAGTTCTGATGTCTCATAACTATTTCCATCTAGTTTTCACTGTGCATTCTAAACAATGCTTGAAAGCTGTTTACATCACATTTTATTGAAGTGGGTCTTTTCCCTAAAGCTGCTGCAACCGCGAGTGGAAAATGGTGATAAGCCCAACAGCTTATTGTAGTCATTTCTTATGAGTTGTTGACTAGAGTCACTCTGTTGTTTTTTAGTTTTTAGGTCAGAGATTTCATCCTTGAGGAGGTTTTATACTAAAAAAAGACTACTTTTTTCTGTCTCAGGGGGCATATAAGCAACAGTAACTAACCTTTAACATCTGTTTGAGCCTCACTAATATTTCTACACCCTGTTTTCCGCTTCAAGGCAAAAAAAAAATAGATTTTCTATAACGGACTTCTAAAAATTAGATTTATTTTTGAAAAACGTGTCCTTTAATCCCTAATAATGGACCGTATTCCTGTCTTTCACTCAATGGTTTATGTTCTTTTCTCATAAATCTTTTGATTGATAAATGCATTTTTTTAACCAAATGTACATCTCAAAGCAAATTGCAGAATACTAATTGTTATGAGTTAATAAGCACGCGTATGCAAAAATCCTTTCAGCAAAATAAGCCGAATAGTTTAGTCAACATTTGCTCAAAAGGAATTATTTAGTCTGAGAAGAGATTGTCTGTGAATTGAAAATGATGTTGAAAAAATCCATATGGTGATCCAAATGGTGAAATAAAAACACGCCCCCCCCCCCCCTGAATTTGCCTCTTTAGTCACCTTTTTTCAAAGTTTGAAAAAAGGTGAACAAATGAGAAGCTCTCGTTCTATTTTCTAAAGCTCCTTGCAAAGATCAAACAGAAAAATGAAGAAATTAGTATCCAAATTTCATATTGTGTTACATTAACATTACAACTAACTTTTTTAAATGTAGTTTTTTTTATGTTAAATGTATAAACAGCTTTTTGTCCCTTTTTTTTGTTTCCTAATTACGCCCGTTCATGTAATGACTAATGTTTGACAATAAACTTTGTTCATGTTTTTTGGTTTTACACATTTATTTGAAGTCAGTCTTCTGATTTGACAGCTTTTTTTATAGTCAAAGAAACTGACCAATAATTGTAAAATATCGATTTATTCAAAAATCCTATTGAAGCCATTCAAATTAACCGCTTGCAAAATTTCCAATCTCATCCGTTTAGCCTCTGGCGGCTCCTCGCCGGCGTTGGTTAAAATGATGTCGGACGGTCGTTTGCTGGAAGAGGCTGACCCCAGCTGTCCACTTTCTCCTCCTCTGATTCAGTTCTTCAATTCTCAGATGGTTGTCTCTCTCTTTGGATAATACTGAGGACAGCCCAACAAAAAGACCTTTAGAAGTAGAATTGATGAGAAAGAAGCAGACATCCAGATTAGTTTCTTCTCTTCTGCTCTTTATTTATTTATTTTTGCTCTGAACCGAAGCATGATTAGGTCGATGGATACATTTATAGATGAGGTGATCCAAAATATTGGTGTCAGTAAAATAGACTTGAAATGACTTTAATATTAAATAATCTGTATATTTGTGCACCAACAAAAGAACCTCGGGCACCTTTGACTCCCGCTTTGACTTCCGCTGTGACGTAACTTGAACGTATTGTGAGCAGCAGGTGGAGCAGAGCGGTGAGTTGATTTAATTTCTGCAGCTCTGCATTCCTATATGTTTTCAGATAGATGCAGCTTTTCATGTTTGTTGATATTCAGATAAAAAAATTTCAGACATTTTTTATATAATTGAGTTGCAGATGTGCTTTTTTTTATTGATGTCATGTTGACCCATTGAATACTCCATTTGTTATATTCAACAAAAAAATAAATAAATCATTGATAATCTGCATTTGGTGCCTGAGGTTTTCCACCTGTAGCTTCAAGGACTTGCTGCGCTTCTATTTCACATCACAAAACTGCCCTGAAAGGCCACATCTCTGTGTCATCGCCCGCTGAGCCGACTCTACAACAGACTCTTCTATAATATCAGATTTCTATGCATCCCTCTGTGGCTGCATGTAAATGTGCCGCTCTTTTATCCTCCCCTCTGCTTTCCCTTTTCGTTCCAAGTACTGAATGAGGAAACCTACTGGGTTTGCCCACACAAACGCCTGCAAAGAATACAAAAAAATAATCTTTGATAGGCTTCAGAACCCCTGCAACCCCCGAAAAGGGAGAAAACCTTAAGAAAAAAAAAATTAAACAAGGATGGATGAATCTAAATGCTGATGTCAAACTGTCTGTTTTTCTTTAAACGTGTTATTTAGCAAAGATGCAAATTTTTCCACAGCTACCCCTTATTTAGACACATCATTTAGTTGCATTGTTTTCTATACTGACCTTGGAACAACTCATAACCATCTGATGTCTAACTGGAGGATAAAGTGTGGAATACAAATGCTTTAAAATAAAATGAATTTAAAAATGTAAAAATAAATGTATGTGAAAGAAATATTTAGAGCTAAGTTAATATTAAGAAAGCATATAACAGAAATGTGTAAATTCGAGTGTTATGGATAGGATTATCTCGTATTTTACCTTATAAACAAAAAAATTAAGTTTTATGTTGAAATCTAATTTTTTGTTTATTTCAAATGGCCTAGTTCTTTTAAACTTTCTTTATTGGTAATGTTTTCTTTAAAATAAAATTCCGGGAGCAAGAAGGAAAAAAACAAAACTCCAAGGTTATGTCCGAATTCCCTCACTGCTCCCTAACCCCTAAAGGATTATATAACACAGGACTGTCTAGCGTTGTGGATTTTAACGTAATTTGGACACAGACTCAACATTTTTTTTTTTTAAAAAGGCAAATATGACGTCTCTGCTCATTTGCTGAAATAAAACCTAATAAACATAATATCTTTTACAAATACTATGTAGTAATCAATGCATTAGGTTTTTGCAAAGACCTCTGGGAAATTTTCAGAAGTAAAGATTCAGACAGCCCAACAAATTAATTGATAATTTTACCCAAAGAGATTTCTACGCCAGTTCTTTTACCTGAATTTGAGTATTATTTTAAAATTTAGCAGTTCTGTTACCCAAACACACCTTTTAGTACATTTTTAAAATTTTGCTGAGATAGTTTGTCCCCCAATGGGACTTCAAGAAAGTCTCAAATGTAACTAGTAGAAACCTGTAGGTGTACTATTAGTACTTTTAGTAATGTATTTTTGGAAGTGCTGGCTGTGCCTGTTGAAATTTCAAAGGAGATACAAACTGCCAATTTACAAAATAATCTCTTCAATGTCCAGACAAGTCCTCAGCCCCATTGAATCTTCTTTTCTTCTCCATTTTAAAATCATTCTTTTGGGCTTTCTTGTATCTCACTCTCTTCTTACAACTCCTAACACCCAGGAGAGCAGCAGTTTCGTAACGATCTTTGCAGAAATACTCTGCACCTCATGGCTGGGTAGTGGGAGGGAGAGAGAGCTGCACAAAAGGTCAGTTTTGCATTTTTCCAGCAATCTGGTTCAGATCTGCAGATGCCTCAGAGGTTGTTAGCTGCTACTGGACGACCTGTTTTCTGTGGACTCACCGTTAATGTAGAAAAAACATAAAGGGTTAGAAACAGACTCTTAAGCCAGCATAGACATTAACTCTTTGAAGAGCCAAGATGTTGTTGTCATATCTCACAAGAGGATTAGCAAAGTGAGGATTTTTCACAACATTTTCTAATGTGTATCAAACCCTGATCCTTTTCATGTTGGAGGGATGAAGTTTTATCAGAAATAACAATAGTGTTTAGTTTTTTAAAATGCATAAAATATATTTGAAATAAAATATCACCAAAAAGTGTTAAGCAGCAAAAGCAAGAAAAAGGAAATTGAATCAGTAATTGAAACCCAAAATAAACAATTTGTCAAATTAAAAATGTCTTTTTTGTTTTGCTCAAAGCATAGATATGCTTAACGAAAAAACCTGTTGCTCTCTTTCATACAAAAATTGCATAAAATCATTCTTTTTTTAAAAAGGACTTGTGTGCCTTCTTGACCTGTGAGCTCATACCACCATTGACCCTTCTACTGTTGATACATTATTACACACAATCATACAATTATACTCTTAAAAGTCTTAATCCTGTAAAAAGTGTGTTGTTGGAGTTTTTAGGATCATCTTAAAGCATTTTTCTGATGATGTATATAATAAAATTGGAGCTTACATGAGCATTTTGGGCAAATTGTTGTGAATCAACGAAACAAGTAGCCCTGCTAATGTTAAGTTGGGGGTGTGAGGGTCTGTAAGCTAGCACATAAACAGATAGCTCACCGTTATGGGTGACGGAAAAGGGGACAGGGTTTGATTTTTACCTCATACTAGACAGACCACTGGGAAGCCTTTTAAAGTAGATCAAAAGATGATCAGAGAATTGGACTATTATCTTTGTACACCCGATTTAGCTTTTTAAAAATTATTTTCTTCCAGTTGAAGTTTCTTTTAACTTGCTCCTTTGGAAATATATGGTTGGTATCATAATATTAGATGTATTCCTACGTCAGAAGTATGTTGATTTTAGTCTGTAAACATATGTAAATTGCTACCTGGTTATCTCTTACATTTACTTTCTTTTGGGGAAATGGTTTCAGAATATGGCTTCCTTAATACATATATGGAAGCGTAATGCTGTCCCTGCTCTTTGCTGGAATCATACCCATTTTCTTTCTGACAGCAGATATCTGCTCCTATCACTACCTCTAGCATCAACATTCAGTCTGAGCAAAGCTTATGTATGAGCTCTGGTAAGATTGCTAACACGTCGTGTCTGTCTGTTTTTCCCGCTCTGGGTCTTGGCATTCTCCTGCATAACATAACACCCTGGGTGCTGCTGTGTTTGTGGATGTATGTAAACTTCTACAGTATTAGGGTGTCAGTTGTCCTCAGCAGCACTTCTGTTGCTGTAATCATGAAGGCCTAACAGGCAGAGGCTGCAAGCCCAGAGGCTATGCGGGCAGAGAGGGCTACTATCTGCAGGGCAGCCCGGGGTCTTTCTGGCCCACGATGACACAGGCGGCACCGGGAACGGACAGTGTTTTGTTAGTAGAGTGATAAAAAAAAAAAAAAATGTCTTTGTGCTCCAAAAAGTCAGTTTTTTATCTGTTAAAACATTGATTGTAAGGGGTATTACAACACAAAACCTTAAAATATATGTTAAAGCAAGAAATGTGGACTTTTAAAAAGTTAGAAGCTACATTTCTCCCCAAAAAGAAAGACAGGTAACGGGTAGCAGTATAGACGAACTGAATCAGAACTATGTTATTGATATCAAATCATTTAACTTGTTTCCTGTTTTGTACAAAAGGACAATTTGTATGGAAATGTATTTTTAGGAACTTAAAGTCCCACTCTGATCATCTTTGGATCTATTTTGAAAGCTTTTGCTGTGCTCTTTTATTTATGATTATGCTGTTTTTAGCCGAAATAATAATAAAAAAAAAAAAAAAATCCTGCATCGTTTTCTAGGACATTCTAAATTTCAGTAGAGCGACTAGAAATTTGCCTCTGAGTTGTGGGTGGAACCATTGCCGTGGCGCAGCTCGCCCCCAATTCCCCTCTCTGTCGCTGAGAGCTTCCTGTTTTCTGCTAGCTTACAGCCCCTAACATTACCGATGCAACAGAAATGGGGGGCTATATCTGAACTATCCAGATGTACAGTTTTGAGCCAGATTTCAGCTCGGACCAGGAAAACTAAGACGTACTTGGATCTATTGTCTACAAGCGGATGCATCAGAATTGAAAAAAGGTGTGAGCTTGTGGCCGTCCGTTTTATTTTCCATGTAACAAATGAGGGTTTTTTTCAAACAGCATTTTTTTTTCTGGTCCTGATTCACAATGATTTGAATAAGGAAATACTCAGTAATGTAATTTTACGCTAATGTCCTCTATCATCAGAAAAATTCCACACAAACATTTCAAAAACACGATTTTCATCAGAGTGGGTCCTAAGAGTTCAAGTGAGGGCTACCTTTTCTTTTGTAAAGAAAATGTTGATGCTCATTTTATTTACCACTAAAACACTTTTTTTTAAATGTGGACTTCTGTCTTCTTGAGTCCGTTTACAGAAGATTTACAGAAATGCTTTTTTAATTGCAGTGAAGTAAAAACAGTTTGATTTGGACAGGGACGGAAGTTCATTATTATTTTTAATAAAACCAAAATCTTATATATATGAAAAGTTAGTATCTTTACATTTAGGAGATTCAAACTAAAGATTTTACGTCGAATGGCATGTTTTGAATTTACACAAACTGCTCTTATCTGTGACTCACCATGATACAGACTCCTTCAGACACTTTTGCCACTAAAGGCATTCTCATGTTATGTGATTAGGTTTTTCGGTGAATTGTTAAAAAGATTCATTCTATTTCAAAGAATCTCAAAAAAACTGTTGTTTTTTACTTTTAAAAAGGACTAAAGCCAATTGTTGTGAGGACTGTGACTCTCTTAGCTGTTGCCAACTCCTGTTTCACGCTTTAGCATGATGTCAATAAGAAGAAGAGGTGAGATTCCCTCCATAGACTGCTGAACAGAACAATCCAATAGGGGCTAAAGCCGCAGTGCCAGACATCGATGGGTGGGCTGCTGCAGCACCCTGTCATTCCGGTCCAGCTCCTTGGTCAAATTAGCCCCCTTAAGTCCCATTTTTCATCATTAGCACAAGACATGTAACTGATCTATAAGTAGCAAAGAGTCAACTTTTTGGTCCTCTTTGATCAAGTTTGCTGGACAGTTGCCATGGGAACAATGAGGCAAGGGTTACATGTTCAAAGTTGTGCACAGCAACATTTTTTTTATTTCTGTGTAAAGGTGACAGAACACCAACTAGGAGCCCCACAGTTCAAATGGAAATGATATATATACAATTTGCACTTTGTTTTAAGTCATCTTTTTAAAATTTGCTCACCTGTTGTCTACTGATTGGCATTTGGATTATCATTTTAATGCACAATTAATGATCAATAAATCTGAGATACATTATGTTGTATACTATAATGTAGCCCCCCCCCCCCCAAATACAGATTTAGTACTTTTTCAGTTTATTCCTAGCTTAAGTTTCATTAAATATTTAGCCATGCAGTATTAGACTAAATACCAAAATATAGAAAACCATAAGCTTGAGGATTATAATGATTTATGCTCCTACTTTGCATTTCAGATTCCTATAATCTATTTATGCTTTCAGTTTTTATAAAAAAGTAAAGAAAAAAATCATCACTGCAGGTCTGGTTATAATAAATGTCTGTGTGGCTGTAAACTGCACCTAAGATTTCCACGGTTCTCCAACAATAAAATCCATCCCTAAAATTAGATTTCTTGATGTGAAATTTCATATTGACACAAATGATCATACTTTCAAATATGTGGCCCCTGGTGAGTTTGGAAAGAAAATATCCTGCACATGAAAACATCATGGACAAATTTCCTATCTAAATCAAATCTATCTCTATTTTCTTTTCTTTTTTTAGCTGCTGCTTTTCTTTGTTGGAGTCTAAAATATAAATCTTTTTTTCTAAATGTGCTGCAGCTTTTAAGGGTTGACAGGGACAAACATTCTTGTGAGTGTGGGTTTTTGTCATCCAAAAGTATTGAAGGTCATACAGTAAATTGATGCCTGACTACACGCATATTGCAAGGTTTTCAATGTAGAAGTTGAAGTAATGCATTTTCTCTGGGTCTCAAAAAAGAAAAATGGGGTTGGCTGTGTTGCAAAATGCTTATTTTGACAAGTACGAATCCAATTCATGCCGTCTCCACACTTTGCCAGACTTTTTTGCCTTTGGAAATGTCTTCTCAAAAGTTGAATTGTTGCAGAATTTTTACTTATGGTGCCCGACCTTGCAGGACAACAATTTGATCCTTTATTAGGCATTTGAGAAATTAGTGCGTGAAACGGGTGTGGTCTCAACCTTTTCAGGGGTGAAGATGATAAAATAATAAATAATATATTTTTTAAAGTTAATAAACAATTAGAATGTAGTAGACTGATTGTAGTACCTCGTAGACCAGCAGTGAAAATGCATATTTGGTAAATATTTCTATTTAGTGTTACCGCATTGTTCTATAGGTTTTACCTCCATATTCATGAAAAAGTTACCCATTATTTATAGGATCCTGTTTTTTTTTTTTTTTGGTTATCTTCCTCTAAATCTAATATGTACAAACAATATTTGTACATATAAGTAAATCATAATTACCAAAAAATACTACGTAACATACACAAAATATTATGCTAAATTATACAAAATGGTATCAAACATGAAAATAAATTTACAAGAAAAAGTAAAAGAAATAATTGTAGCAGGTACAGAGGCTGCAGGTAGTATAACGCTACCAAAAATAATACAATTTGAAGTCAGGAATTCAACACAGGCTTTCCAGTACCAGACTTTTCCAACCTTTGCATCATTTTTTCCCCCTTTTTCGACCTCTCCCCAGTCATCACTCAGATTTTCCACACTGATCTTAATCTTAGTGGGGATTCAAGTGTTTTACGAACCTCACACAGTGGGATTGCAGGAGCCACTGTTTTCATTGGTTTACAATCGCCAATAAACCACCACTGAATGGACTGAAGAACAGGATGTAGACACATACATAAAGACATATAAGCTTAAAGGTTGTTTTATATTTTCCATCATGGTTTGTTTTGTAGATCGCCGTGCTGTTGGGACTTTTGTTTATTGTGCAGTTTTCCACAGAGAGACCAAGCAAAAGGGTTATTAACAATGAATGTAATCCAGGTTGATGATCATGTGTTGACACATTTGACGATCCCGACAGATTGGTACCAATTTTGGAGTCCCTGCCCACAACTTTAAGTTACCTCTACACGATTTGCCTGATAACTATAAATATAAAAAACTTACTTTGGTTCAAATGTATTCAGACACAAAATGGATTGTGTAGTGTACGAGTGTCCTCAGTGTTAAATCTGGAAAATGTACTAATGATGGAGTGGGACATACTCCAAAATATTTTCAGTCAGCAAGTGGATTTGCTAATAAAGAGCCCCTTAATGCATCTTTATTACGCTGGAAACCAAACACTGCCCATCCAGTGTGCATTTGCACCCACTCTCGCACCTTTTTGAAGTACTTCCAGGTGTGAGAAAACATCTTGCTGAGGACTTCCTGGCTTTTATTATCTGCAAGAGCCAACAAGTGTAAACAAGAGCCAGACCTGATCTTGTAGGACATTCTCTGGTGCTTGTGTGAAAATGGCTTTTTATAAAGTAACCCTTTAAGGATCGCTTTGAAAAGTTCAGACAAGGGTTGCAGACCTTCGGTAATGTTGCCTAATAACATGACTTTACATTTAAAGGTGTAAAATGTGCCCTCTATGCTTCCTTCACATTTTCGTTTCCTGATTGCCATCTTACATTCAACAAAGAGCTATTGATATCTTCTTTGGGAAAAGAGCACTCTGAGATCGAAACCTCCAGAGAGCCGTTGGGGGGCCTTGACAATGTGATATAATGACATTGCATTTAAAGGAGGAAAGTGTGTCTTTTAGGTTCCTCCTCCACCATTGCTTCTGGTTTCAATCTGACATGCAACAAAGCACTATTGATCTTTAGGAAAACAGGATGAGAACAAGGCTTTTTTCTCGTCCCATAGAAACTGCTATTTGGCGGCTTTTCAGATGGTTTCAGTCACTCCTTACCCATCCTACATACACCATCACAAATATACCAGACTAAAGGCCGGCATGGGAAACTTGTAAAGGGCTTAAGTCACAAAACAAATGACAGGTAATTTTCTGCTAGAGGTTCGGGTGGCTGAGACGACCAATCATTTTGGTGATCGCCCATGCAGATTCCAGTCCTCTGTGGCATCGTTGAAGCAGATGACATGAAGAAGAAAAGAAAAAACGAGACAGGATTGTTTGATGTGAGAGAAGCGATGGCTTCTGCAAATGAATAGATGGCAGATTAATTCATTTTGAAACAAACATAAATCACAAAGTGCTAATTTTCTCTGACCTGTGAAATCATCACTAGTAAGCAGGTTGTGTGTTTTTTTTCATTCAGTGAGGTGATTGAAAATGCCAGGCCAAGTGTTTTATGGATTGGAAGTGTCTGAGATGGACTCAGCTTGGGAAAACTGCTTTTATTGATCCCTGGAGTCAAACATTTTGAACATGGTCATTTTCGAAAAACGAGCTTTGATTTTTGAAATGTATAGTGCATCCTTTCAGAATGATAGTGTTGAACCAGTGCAGAGATGGATAGTATATGATGGATTGAAACGACTGTACATATATTCAGCTAGACTGGATCATTTACATTTTCAAAGTTCATGCTTGAAACAAATTGCAAGAAATAGACATGCAAAATTATTTTCAATTGATGTGGTAAATGGTATTTAAATTAAACGATGAGTTAATGAAGCGTGGGAAATTACGGGATTACTGCTCGCACATTTACAGAGCCAGTTCCAAAGCAGTTTTGTTGGCCTCATCTAATGCCAAAAACACAAAGATATTACATTTGCAATGATAGGACAAGTAATAAATGCTCATCCCTGAGAAACGCAGAGTGCATATAACTTGCTATTTCTGGCAACATAAATTGATCATCAGCATTCTTGCAGACAAACAGAAATTAGCAGGATTTATTGTACGGTACATCCATTGTTTCTCCTAATATTAGACCGAGAAAGCAACAGCACACAAACCCTCGACTCTACATCAAAGGATATACATAGTAATGTTTACTTCATGCAGTTATTTTCATTTTGTTGTACTATATGAGAGCATCCCTCTACACAAAACAATAAAATAAAAAGGTTGAAAAACATATTTTGGAGTGCAAAACATTCTTAAAATGATTCAACTGATTTAATTGTAGAATCATTTTGTTTTTTTTTCATCTCCAATGCATTTCTTTTAGTTTTTTTCATAGAATAATGAGGACATTTGCTTGAATTAACCATTGTTTCTGTTTCTTCCGTCTGCTACAGCATAAAAAGGAACATGAAAAAGGCAAGAGGAAGGTGAAAAAGGTTGTGGTGGTTTATTTACCATAATTTAGAAAGAAAAGGCGCAGATGCTCCCTAATCATTCAAACTAGATGCCTTCTGCCTTCCCAGTGCTGTTAAGGGTAGTCGACCATTTAGCTTGTTTTCATGTCACCGCCGACAACGGATGAGCGGTGGTGCCCATCAGCAGGTCATGGTCACGCAACGCCCATGAGCATCCCTGCTGGCGGCTAAAGGTCTGCTGGGTGTGAAGACTTGACGGCACAAACGCACACTCTCTGGCATGAGAAACTCCACTGCTTTTCTGTCTGTGGTGACCCGTTTTGGTTTCTGAGTCAGAACTCCTGCAGAGGAAGAGCCAGGGTCAAACAACCACCTGTCCAGTCATTGGTGCAAAGAAAACAATATTTTTTATATTTTAACACTTTTTAAAAAACATCTCTGATTAAAAAAAAAAGTTTTAGTTGTTTTTTTTTTTTGCATGTTCTTGTGGCATTTTTCTCATGGAGGACATGTATAAAGAAAATGCAGCACAAAACTGCATTTTTGATCATTTCTTGATTTAAATCGTTGGGAATTCGATTGGGGGTGGAAGGGGCTGTAAGCTAGCAGGACAACGTGTAAGTAGAGAGCTCCCAATATGAGGGAAAGGGGGCGGGGTTGCTTTGCCCCAACAGTCCCACCCACAACTCGGAGGCAAATTTCTAATGAACTGCTGCCACTTTGCAGAAACTATGTCTTAGGAAACATTGAACGAAATAAAAAACACCATTACCATAATTAAAAGACCACTGGGAACACTTAAAATAGATCAACAGATGATCATAGGGGGTTTATGAGAAAATTTTTGATGTTATTTAATCTTTTTTGACACTAATGCAGGTTTTGTGTTGGGTTAACATCTTTTCATACAAAAATATTTACCATCAAGATTTTCTCAACTGGCAAACAATGACTTTTTAAACAAAGCTGCTCGGTGGGCATGAAGATGGATCGCTAATAGAATGTGTTGCAGTGTATTCAGTAATCATTATTAATCTGCGTGTCGGCAGATTTTCTTCTCAGCTTGGCCCTGTGTTCATAAAGCTTGGTTAATTAGACTGATTGATTAGATGTGGGCGATTCAGAGCTCTCACCGCAGCCCTTCATCCTCGTCAGTCCTCTAATAGGATCAGATTGCTCTCATATTCATGTACTCCCCCCTACCCCACCCTGCTTGTTTGGCCTGTCATTGCGCCTCTCCATCATTCTCATGTCTCTAACTGTCTGTCAGTCGTGTATTCAGTCAGGATATACCGGCTGAGGTGACATTATGTTAGCATGAAAAGATAGCAAATCTTTCACTGCCTTTCATACTTTTTTCTCTTTTAACTCATTTTTGCCCCCCTTTTTCTTTCACCTTACCTTTCAATGCTCTATTCTGAGTTTCCGTCTCAACGCGCCTCATAAATATGACTATTTAAGCTTAAAAGACATAATTCTGGATCGCTGGAAAACAGAAACTCCTCGTAGTACATTTAACCTCATGCAATCTGCCTGTTGACTTGTGTGATTGCCTTCATGCCTGAGCGTGAAAAGTCATTTACACTTGTTTATTTGCAGATTTAAATGAGAACCTGCCTCAGTCAGTGGCAGATCAATATACATGTGAGGCTCTAAGCTAAAAGCTCTGCATTTTGCAGAGTGGCTTGCTCATCAGCGCAGTAAAGAGACTCTCCCCGCCTGCAGTAAAACTTTACGACTTTCCACGTTGCTTTTGTCTCCGGGCATCAGATATTACGGAGGATGATGAGTGTTCATTTAAAATTTAGCCAGATTACCAGCCCGACATATCAATTCAATCCATCTGAGCTCTTTAAAAAAAGGAAAGCAGAGTTTGGTGTGCTTGTGTGCCCGTTTTATGACTGCGCTTTTATATTTGTTTGTGTGTTCTGGGGCGGGTGATGAACTCGCTGCAGTATTACTCCTGTGAGAGCGTTCATGGAGAAAATGATTAGCTTGGAAATAACAGAAGTTTGATGAAAATCATCCCACTTTAATATGCACCTTGCAGGCATGCAGTTGTTCTTGTTTATTTAGAAAAAGGGAAAGCTTTAAAACGGCACAGTGTACTTCAGTAACAGAACGTTTTCATAAAGAAATCATTACTTCTTTGATTGGAGTTCCAGCACAATTTCCCATGTGCTGACTCAAATTGTTATTGTGATCATTTGCTGTTTATCTGTCTGTTTGGTGAGCATTTAGATGGGAGTTACAGTATCGTTAATAAGCTCAGTTTTAATGTATTCCTAAATCTTGCATTAATTTGAGAAGGTGCTGTCAAAAGAAACCTGCAGACGCAGCAGAGCCCGAGCTGCTTTGCAATCCCATGCTTAATGTTTCAAATAAAAGGGACTTAAATTTACAATTTCCTGCTGCAATCCGCAGCCCTGGTTTCAACAATGAGAGTGACTGAAATTCACACGATCAAAATGAGAAGTGCAAATGCTCCGTCTCTGGGATACGTGTGGGTGTCTCCAAGCACATCTGTTACTTTGGTTAATGTGTTCAAGTGTTTTCCGAGCCTCGTGTAGAACAGGGCAGACTGAAGTAGAATGTAAACCGGGGGGCGGTGCCATCCATAAATTTACTCCTCCTCACATCAGCACTCTCATCATTTGGAAATGCCAAAGCCTTTCACATTGACACACTGTGACACTCATTTAACATATGAATATATTCAGAAAATTGTTGCTGCTCAGATGGTGAGGAGTGGCTCAGCCCGAACACATTATCTCAAATCTACTGGCATAAATGGAGTTTTTTGTTTTGTTTAACTTGTACAAAAATGTTAGAAGGTGATATAAGAGAGTTAGTTATACAACTAAGCAATAATTGTCCTAATGGGGGGGTTAAATACATGAACTAATGCAAGAATAAAATCTGCTCTTGTACCTATAAGGTACATGCACACATATTTAGACCTTATGAATTAAAAGCACATTTGCTCTGCTTGATGCTGACTTTAAGTAAAAAAACTGCATTAGTAGTTAAAATGCATGTGTGACTGCTGACCGCTGAGACCGGTTACTAAAGGAATGGAGGTTTATCTAAGCAAAAAAAGTAAATGTTTAAAATAGTGGTGCGATATGGATTCATTTTAAACGATCCGATTCACTGACCTAAAATCCATCCAGGACGTCTTTAGGTAGAAAATCACTGTGACTCAGAGATTAATACATGGCTACTGAACAGTGCAGGTGAGGTTTTCCAGATTTCTTGTATTTCATGCAATAATAAACAAGTTGTCACAAGAACTCATTTTCAATTGACTTTAGATGGTTCACAAAAATGATCAGAACCAACAAGACAAGCAGGGAAGAAGCTGAAGGCTTTTATAGCAGAGGGGGGGGGGATAAAGCTGAAAATGTGTCGAAGTGGGAAAAAAACCCGACTGTACAGTCAGAAGTGGATCTCAATCTATTAGTAGCATTGACACAAACAGTGATCCAACCATCATCTAAAGACAGAAGAAAGATGCTTACTGTTAGCAATAATTAAATGTTCTCTCTGGAACACTGTATTTTTATATACAGTTTAGATAAATAAATACTTGCTTTTCTGAGTACATTAAACGTTCACTATGGAAACGTATCTATGCCAGATAAAGGTTTTGACGCATATCTGCTCATTTCCTAAAGCAGACATGAGATGGATTTGCTTGAATGCCCTCTTTTGCACCAGAGGTTGCTTTGGTTGCTGTCCCAGCCTTTTGGACAGACAGAATGTCCAAAAGCACAGCACAGACAGGCACTCTGCACTAACCTTCCTATTCTTGAAAACATACAAACACTTCCTTTCAACTGCAGCATTTTCACCATTCAGACCCATGTTTCTGCTCTCTCTGCTTCCCTTCATTCAAAGACCATTAAAACTATCTGCCATTTCTCCAAAGTGCTACCGTATTTTTATTAATGTTTTTATGTCAAAATCCATGAATGGCTGTGGGGGGAAAGGACAAGAAGAAAACTTTGGGATGGGTTTTCAGATGTCAAACTTACAAAAAAAAAAAAAAAAACTCATAGTCTTTTTTATACACACACATGCTTCTGTACGCATGAGCTCAATCTGATTCCTTATAAGTCCTCTTGGCCTGTCCTCTGGTAGAGTTTTTTCTCTCTATATCTTTTCTAACCTAATGAGATTTACTGCTGATATTTAACCTTGTCTGTCTCTTTTTCTGTTTCCACACGTGGAGCTTGCACACACCGTTAAACCCACACGCTCTTCCAACATCAACACTGGCATTAAAGACAGTCTGAAGGTGGTGGGGTATGTTGTGATGCCTTTGCCTGTCTCACACACTTCTGTTTTTTGGGGGAAAACTTTTTGATTTGGTGGGTAGTCAGCTTGAAAATATTTTCCTTGATGATTTTTTGGCAGGAGCTGTTTGGGGAACCCTGCCTCCCTTTACCTGCCAGCTGCTCAACTCCGGCTGGTTCTTTTGTTTCTTTCTTTTTTTTTTTTTCTTCCCTTCCTGAACCTGAAAAATGCAACCCTGCCCGACTCTCGTATCTCCACCTGGCCTCACAGATCAGGTTCCATATTCATCAGTGTCTCCGAGTGGGAGCACTGACTCGGTGTTGATTAATCTTTTCTGACTGCAGTGATTGCCGATGGAAAGTGTGGTGGGTCCAAACCTGAGGTACACTCACTTACTGATTGCTCTAAAAACCCGTGCTCCGTTGAAAGCTGTTGCAGGTACTGCAACCTGTACACAGAACTGACAAATACAGAAAGTTATTTTTATGGAAGGTTTAGAAGACAGATTTTACAAAAACAGAAGGGGTTTCAGAACTTCTCCTTAAAGACCCACTCTGATGAAAATGATGTTTTTGGTCTTTTTAACATCTTGTGTCATTTTTCTGATGATAGAGGACATATATATATAAAGCTCAAAGTTGCATTCCTGTTTTTTTCTTTATTAAAATCATTATGAATCAGAAGCAGATAAAAAAATGCAGTTAAAAAAGATCGTATTAGTTACCCAAATATACGGGGGGCACAAGCTTCCTGCTCCGCTCCATTTGGATGCATCCACTTGTAGACGACCATGTGTGTCCATGTACGTCTTTGTTTTCCTCATCCTAGCTGGCATCTGGCTCAACTCTCTACGGTTGCATTGCTCCAATATTGCTCACCATTTTTGTCAGGTTAGGCTTTTGAGGGTCTGGAAGTTAGTGGGAGAGCATGTAAACAGAGAGCTCTCATTTCGGGCTTGTTCTGCGGCAACAGTCCCGCCCACAACTCGGAGGGGAATTTCTAATGAACTCCTGCCACTCTGCAGAAACTATGCCCTAGAAAACGACACAGGTATTTGTTATTTCGCCTTAAAACTGCATAATCATAACTAATAAGTCCACTAGGAACGCTTTACCAAGAGGGTAGGATATTTAAGTTATACACAATGAAAAAGTAAATGAATAAAGTAAATTGCCGTACAGACAGGGGTTCAAATAAATTCAAATAAATCAGTTAATTGTATGGATTGAAATTTCTTTTTGGTTTATAAAATAGTTTTGAACTTCTCTTTGTCCCACCTTATTGTTTACTGCTGAATTTGATGAGTTTCATTAACCCACCATGTCTTCTTAGTGTGGAAGGTAAACAGGCTAAGGCATAACCATTTAGATGGTCTGTTTACAGAATCTTAAATATGGACGTAAAAACTTCCTGAGTTGTTCAAATTCAAATACATTTTATTTCTATAGTACCTTTCACTAAGAGAAGAAAAGCTCAAGGGGCTGTACATAAAAACTAACAAAAACACAAAAAACTAATGCCCAAATAATAAAATAAGCCCCTCATAAGAAAATGCACAAAAACAAACACAAATAAAAGAGAAATTATTATAAAACGCTGTCCTCCTGTCTTCCTATCCTTGTGCTTCATGTGTTTAGCAAAGTTTTGTTAAATTGCTGAATCAAAACACGTTTTGTTTTTACTTTTCTGATTGAACATCCTTCCCTGTGATATTTGTTCATGAACCATGTTCTCTCTGCTAACATGATAAGGCGTGAGACAAAGCTTTGGGCTTCAAGGCGTTTTACTCTGAAAAGCCACACTGTGAGCTGGTGGAGGATAAATGGACACCTCGCTTGTTTTTTGCGAGTTCTCTCTGCTCTCATTGCCTCCCTGGGTTTTTCATCTTCCTCCACTGAGACTTGGTAACCTTTTAGCTAGTCCAGGAAGAATGGCATGTGGGGTTCTGACTATTGTTTATTGTGTGAAACTAGTTAGCAGAGTTACCTTTGAGCTAAAATCATGCAGGCATTTATTAGAAAGGAAAGCTTGAAAACACACTGGGTAGTTCAAAGACAATATTTCATTGTTTGTAGCATCTCCTGATGTTCATCTAAGTCTGACTCGCTGATGCTGTAGTTTTAAGGTCATGACTTAAGCGCTAAGGAAATATGCACTTATTGGTATGGCTTGGTTTAAAAATTAGTACCATTATTATTATCAGCAAAAGCTTTCAATCAGTGTATAATGCAATGTTTACATTAATGAGAGTTCCTCCTTTGTTCAGTTCAGTCATATTAAAAAAAAATTGTTATCAAGACCTTTTATAGTGAAGATGTTGATAGAAAGTTCTTGATATGATTCGAATGTTTGTTTTGAATCAGGCTACACACAAGTCCCATCAATGTATCATATGTTGTTGCTCTGGGTGTAAGGAAGAAAGGTGAAGCCTGTATTGAAATGTTCTGCTTAGGTATCGATCTCTGATCCATTATGAGCTGTTACTGAACGACAGGCTGAATGATGGGAATGGTTCATCCATCATAATGATGATGGGTGAGCGGCTCCCTCACTCGGGCTGCTTGGGTCCTTTCACGGGGGATGCTCTGGGGTCTTGGGGGGGGGGGGGGGTCTCCTGCCCCCTCTATCCTGGTCTGGCTGGTTTGGGCTGGGGAGGATCTGGTCCCCCTGTGCTTGCATCTCCACCCCCACGTTCAGACTGTCACACTGCTCCCGTCTCCTGACCCACAGTGTGTTGATGGACAGATATCTTCTGCTTGTCTTAGTGCCAGATTTTCACTACTGAATGTAACTTTTGTCTTTTTAGCAGGTATGGCATAACCGTTGAGAAGCTTCAAATCATAACCTACTCAAATTAACATCTTGGCACTCGTATTCCCTTACTTTCTTCCGCTTTCCTTTTTTCCCCCTTACACCCCCCCCCCTTTTTTTTTTCCTGCTCTCATCTATTTGCTCAGTTGTTGGACATAATAAGGAAATGCAGGTTAATTACTTTTTTCTAAGTTTGCCTTTTTGTGTGCGTCTTGTTTTCTCAGATAAAACTGAATTCTGTCAAACTTTATAATTTGAAGTGCAGTGGTAGGTTTTTAGGAGTGTGTGCATTGATTTTCTGTTCATTTATGGATAGATTCCACTTTTATTTGTTTTTTAAACGTGATCCACAAAGAGGTTTTGGTTCACTCAGAAGTTCCTCTTAAAGTTAGGTGATTTAAAAAAGAAAGTCATTCATGTTCACAGTTGTTGCTTCCTTTTTTAAAGGAGATATTTTGCTTGTTATTTCATTATTTTTTATTGTTGCTTTGGATAAAAACATCTGCTAAATGACATTCATTTGTAATTGATTATCTTTGTTGAGCCAAGTTTTTCTAAAAAGATCATTTTTAAAAGTGAAATGTTTGTTTGGCTTGTAAAAAAAGGAAGTTTTTATAGTGGAATGTGTTTCCTCTATCTATGAAATCAAGACCTTCTAT
This sequence comes from Oryzias sinensis, assembly GCA_037389245.1. Classification (NCBI taxonomy): domain Eukaryota; kingdom Metazoa; phylum Chordata; class Actinopteri; order Beloniformes; family Adrianichthyidae; genus Oryzias; species Oryzias sinensis. The sequence goes on from CM074495.1 coordinate 7,270,694, forward strand.
AGGTAAATCTTTTTTGGGGTGAAAAAAAAAATTAAAATATTTAACTGCATTGACCTTTAAAGTAGTGAAAGTGTTGAGAAATCTTGAAATATCCACCAAAAATAGGCTTTAGAGATAACATTTTAAGTTCACAACAATATTAGTGGCCGTCCTATACGGTTTACAAACCCTAACTACTAATGACTACTACTGGTAAAGTAGTAAATGAAAACTGAAGTTTTTTTATTTTGATTTGAAAGGAAGAGGTGTCATGTTCTTTCCTCTAGCAAATCAAGCTGCTCACCGTTGTTTGTTATTTCTGTTTTCCAGGTAACTGATCAGTCTGTGCAGGCGGTAGCAGAGCATTGCCCTGAGCTGCAGTTTGTGGGCTTTATGGGATGCCCTGTGACCTCTCAAGGTGTCATCCATCTTACCGCGGTAAGACCTGAACCTCTCTGCTCATATGCTTGTTTGTTCTAATTTAAAGATGGTAAAAATCCTCCTCCACTTCAGCCTTTAACACTGCAGTTTTAGCTCCAGTGTTGACTTACTGAATTACTGTAACTCTTCAATCGTTTAAAAATTTCACAGAATTCCAACGCTGCAGCTGAAAAAAGTGGGTTTGCACTGATATGCAACACTTTACTGTAGTGAAGGTCTGCAAGCTGGAGCTTCAGAGGCACATGTGGCTCTTTTACCCTCCAATGTGGATCCTAGTTAAAGAAAAACATTTTTTAATTCTAAAAATAACTGTTAAGTGAAGTAAGTAGTAAAGTAAAAAAAAAGTTAATTAACTCATACTTTATTCAACTTATTCACAAACAGTTAAAGGACACTACGTAGCACAAGTTGAACAGAAACATTTGGACAAAAGTTTTTGTGCGCTGTGTACCACAGAAAATTAATTGGAGATTTGTAAACACAATCAGAATTAAGGCACACCGGATAATAAGGCAGATTTTCTACTTTTGAATAAATACAGGATTTAAGGTGCACCTTATGGTTTGAAAAAATATGGTGAGGGTCACCTAATAGGTCTGATTTAATTTTTTTTTTATTTCTGGTATAGATGCACCACAAATGTTAAAATAAACTTTTTATTTATTTATTTATTTTTAAAAATACTGCTAACATCACACCACCCTCTACTACATTTACTACATTGCGATGATCTTTCAGAGGCTTTTTTCATTTAGCAAGAAATTCGCGTTAACCTCTGAATCAAAAGTTATAACCAGTCATATTTTGGAAAAGGCTACCTTCTCCTCGTGTTTATGTTTTATTTATGTAAAAAAACGATTCATGTATATAATCATAATAGTAACAATGAGATAAATACAAAACATTGGCAAAATCCAAACTGCTTCCCTTCCCCTACACCTATCCTTCCAAATGGAGAGATGTGGAAAAATAGTGTCTTCAAATTCTGAAGTCTCTACCGCATCAGTGGTTGCCGGTCTACGTTGGCGAGTAGCTGCCAGCGTTCGGAAAATACATAACATTGGCTTTATAACCTTACAAAGTCATGCAAGACAATATACTTGGATTTAAATATAAACGCCATTGCTTCAAAGCACAAAAGACAGAAATGAAGAAATGTGTTCCCCCCCCCCTCTCCATAAGCGCGACGCGGATCACCTGCGGCTCCTCCTTAAAAAACCCTTTCAGGCTCTGCTATAGCTTCAAATATCCAGAAGGGTTGGGAAGCAATTCAGATTTGGCCAGTGTCTTATTTTTCTAAGGGGTGAAGTAAGACTCTGTGGCTTTCTGTGGATTGTAGTCATTGAGACATAGACTCTTGTAGTCTTGAAGGTTGCAGACTTCCGATGTAAACCAACTGATTCAGATGCTTCGCCTATCAGTGAAAAAGCTCCTTTTCTGTGCTTCAAAATCTGCTGGAATCAGGGGACTCTACATCTGATCCGTTGCAGTTTTCTTATTTGTTTTGAGCTGTTAGCGGTCATGTAAATGGAAAAGAGTAGTAGTTGGAAAAGTGTTTGGAATTTCCTGTCACCTGTGACAGCTCCAGAAAAACATCCACATAAGGCTGGGCGATATGGCCTAAAAATAAATATATAAAAATATAAATATCTCCGATTTTATTTTTTTAATTCGATTTCCGATTTTTTCCCGAATTCCCCCCCCCCCCCACCCTACTTAAGGAAAGCAATAAGTACAAACGGCAGACAACTTAAAGCAAATGTTGCTTTTATTTAATCAAACCCAAGACAAATGTAACACCCATTTCTGGGATGAATAATAAATAAATGAACACACTCTTAGAATCAAAGTTAAGTATAAGATTTTTCTTCTTACTCCCTTTTAGGACTTGTGTTTAAATAATTTTGTCCTGTTTTATATAACTTTTGTCTTGTTTTTGTCTAATTTCGTTATTATAAACTTAATTTCACTTGTCCAAAATAAAAAGGTTACTTCTTTACTTAATGTCCCAGCTGTGTTTTAAGTCACACCTTGTAGTCTAGACTAAAAGGAGACAAACATTCACCTTGACAGTAGCACCACTTTCTAAAGGATTAACAATACAGCTCATATCTGGGCTCTAAGGTTTAATTAAATTAAGAAACCCCGACTTCTCCACGGACAAGATGATGAAGGACCAGGAGTCACGGTCACCACCCCCCCCTCGCGGCCGCCTCCTCCGAAAACAAAATCTTACGGTGGCCGCGTCGCAAATGAATATATCGGTACAAGTAATAATACAACGCAGTATTCTTTATTAACGAATAACAGTAACAACTAACTAGCTAACTAATAACTAACTATACAGGCGTTGTAGAATGAGTATATGTGTCAGGGCGGGTGCGTGTTTAAGAGGACTGAGCGCATGCCACGCGAGCGCGCGTGAGAGCCTTTGACTTCGATGGGCTTTAGGCAGCATGGGGGGGGGGGGGGGGAGTCTTTTACTCCACGTCTGTAGCAGTAAACCCAGACCAGTTCCAAACAACAGATGGTTATATTCCTTTCTTGGGAAAAAACTTCCGACTGTCACCGGTGGCCATGCTGTCGCTAGCTGCTTCGTGTGTCGACTGTCGCGTGTCGCCGTGTGTGATACTAACGCTTCGGAAGCCCCGGTGGAGCTAAAAATGCGCCACATAAAAACTCGATTTAGTTATTTTTGAAATCGCCCGTAAGAAAAAATTCGAATTAATTCATTTGATCGATTTATCGCCCAGGCCTACATCCACATTTTAAAATCTTTTTTGTAATTTAGTTGTTGTCTTTAGAAGTTTGAATTTTTTTTCTTCATAATCCAGTTTCTTTAACTAAACTCTTGTTGTAGCTGCAGGCCACACGTCCTCCTCAGGAGGCTTGTTTAACTTCAGGGGAGTGAATTCTTGACCGCACTGTGTGTTTTATCTCCGACTTCTTTTTCCAGTTACTTTGTGTTAACTTTTAAATCTCATGAAAACCTAATGAGATGAATCCTAATAATGTGCTGCTGTTCTGACTACACCCTGCTGTTTGGATATTACCATGTTAATGAGCAAAGCTCGGTGCTTAAAGCCGCTCCATGCAACACGGCGTAAACACGGACACACATACGGTACGCTCACATCATGGCTGAAATACGTTTCCAGAAAAACAGAACATTTCACCTTGCTTTTGTTCTCTCAGACCTTTTCTTTTCCCATCATGGAACCTGAGTAGAGTGTGTGCTGTTAGCTGTGAGTCCACCCCCCCCACCCCCTCCGTCCTCCTTGTGCACAACCGTTTGATTTGTGCTGATATACACTTGAGTGTGCACACACCTCTGTGGACCTATGCTCTCCTTCCTCCCCAAATGCAATTACAGTTGTGTTAATATGACGGAGGCACCCGATGCTGCGCTGCATTATTAGATTAAACAGCAGATTCATTTGTGCTCATAGTTTTGGCCTCCTATCATCTCTGAAGCCTCCTCTGACCTTGGCAATAGTGTTGTAGACAGACAGTAATGAAGCCAGCCAGTCAAAACAGCATTAGCATACGTGGAGATGACGTGCGCCCCCAAACACGGTCCAGCAGTCATCTCTTCCTATTTATTGCAATATTATACAAAGTGAAAATTTAGGAGCTCAGAGGAACAAGCTCACAATAAAATATACAAAGATTTAGATTGATCTCAAACTTGTATGTTCTTTTTTTTAATTTATTGAGGTTATATAAAGTCTTTTTTTTTGTCGGTATAGCTTAGTATTAGTCCACCTAAAAGTGCCGTGCTAAAGTATTCACATCCTTTTCTTGCCCTCATAAATCACTCGTGGTCAATAACATTGTCTTTTTTTTTTCCACACAAAAATGTAAATTTGTAAAAAAATTCCAAGTGAAAACAGATTCCTACAAAATAATACGAATGAAGCAAAAATAGTCATAAACATCCAAGAGGGTGAAGAGCAGGGATGTGCGCAGGACTTTAGAGGGGGCAGGGGATCAAAGTGAGAAAAGGGCAGCAAAACAATATGGAAATTGAGTTAAAGAAAAACTGGAGGCAAATATTTGTATAAGCAGAATGTGCTGCAGTCATGATCAGCAAGAATCAATTTAATACCCATGATAATATTTAAAACACAGACATCCTACAGCTTTTATCTCCAGAATTGTAAAAATATTAATAATAATGTGATTATCATAGTGTTACTGTGAGGATTCTGCAGTTTAGTTCAGTTTAGTTCAGTGGTGTTATCGGTCATGTTCTGTCCTCTATCAGTCACTCCGGGTTCATGTCAACTATGTTCATGTCTATTACTTGTCTTCAGTGGCTGGTTTTCAGTTCTACATCGTCAGGTCATCTGCTTTATCCAGTTTTTTCCCTTTTTTATGTGGATTTAATAAACGTTGAATATTCTGCCTCTCCGTTTTCTGCATTTTGGCTCCTACACCTCCGCTTACTGACAGCTGCACCTAATGTTCTAAACTGGGGTTTACAGCTAAATTCTCATTTGCCTCTTATCCTCCAAATATAGGCATTTGTTGCGTTTGGAAAGATTTTGATGCAAAAGATTGTGAAACTAACTGATACAGAATTTATAGAAGGCTAATCTAAGTACCCAACGTCCTGTCACTGCACTGTTATGTGTTGAATTAACAGGTGACATGTACAGTCTGCGATAGGTGCAATCCATAAAGTGTGATTATTGATGTTTGAAGGCTATAAGATCTCCCACTTCACACTTTTTACACTTTTCTACAACAGACATGGAGATTTTCACACTTTTATCTCTTATTTAAACATTGTCAAAGTTCAAACCTTCATAGAAAAAGAATTCCAGTGTTTTAGAATGAAAACAAAGATCTGCAAGCAATAGAAGATGTTTATGTAGATTTGGCAAAATGAATGCATTCGCATACCAGAGACACAGCCTAGATGAGTTTGGTTGACAGTAGTCTACAGCCAATCAGGACACAGAACACTGTGTGCTGTTTAAAGAGACTGTGAAAGGTGAACCACAACATAGCAAGGGATTACTGTATCCCATCAATGAAAATAATAGTTCATCATTCCAATCAGTAATGGAAAATTCACAAAAAGATTACCCTGACCAGCTATTGCCCTAAATAAATCTGTCTACTAGTTGCTGTTGTGAGAGTAAGAACCCATTCTAACGAATTGAATTACAACAATGGATCTTATTAATGGGTTAAAAAGATCAAAAAGAGTTGAACAATCTTGGCCTGAATTTCCTTCATTTCATTCATTACCATGTGTGATCCATATGCTTCCCCCCGCCTCCACCTCTCTCCATCTTTCTATAATCTCTGACAGTAATTATCTCATTTAGCAGTGGATTCCTGCTCTCATTGATTCCCATTCGGTCCCATCCAGCATCGATTAAAAATCATATTCTTGCTTTTAGAGTCGTTGCATTTCTGATGACTCCATGGACCCGCGTTGAATCTGAGACTTGAAGTGTGCCGCTCTTTTCCGATCATCACACATGCCCTTCCATCCCAGACTTCCTCTGATCGCACTTTCCCTAAGATTCCACTTTACCTCTCAGTTTCTATGTGCCAGAAAAAGAAACTGTCCCATTCCTTTTTTTAACTCCTCTCGTAATACATTCTCATTTCTTTTTTCTCTCTCTCTCTCTCTCTCTGCATTGGCTTCTCACCAATTAGGAAATATGAAAATCAATTGAAATTTTATTTTCCAAATCAGAAGAGCTTCTGGTATTAGGGTCCCTCTGGTGCTGACAAGTTCAGTGCAGATTATTTGGAATGTGACTGTAAAGCATTTATGACCGTCTGGTGGTTTTGCATTGCTAGACTAGACTAGAGCTTTGTTGTCGTTCTGTGATTCACAACAAAATTCAATATTAGCAGCCCAATAATCAGCAGCATGTTAATAAATTAAAGAAAGGGAAGACTTCTGTTGGCTCAGAGTCAAACTAATTGAAACCAGGCTCTGTAACACTTTCTTCATTGGCTGTAAATTATACAGAACATGCGGCTTGAGACGAATCTGATGATTTTAAAAGCAAATGTGTGTTTGATGTGGTCTTGTGTGTTACTGCGCCAGGGATTTACAGAATGTCTTTTATTTATGGTTGGCGTTTAGATTGAAGTTGTATGCTGACCCAAAGTTCTCGCCATAAATAATAGTTTTGTCGATGAGGCTTGTCACATCGCAAGGCGGTGTAATGGATACAGAACATTTTGAGCGGAGGCTTTGTTGGTGTTCCAGAGTCTTCTGTTATTTTCTGCTCCTCCCAGACGCTTGAGCTCTTTGTGTTACCATTACTGGCCTTCCAAAAGCAAAGTCATCACACGTCTCCTCCAAAGATGCTGCAACCTGTGCCCTTTCCTTTTCATTTCAGCTCTATTTATCTCACTTTTCTCATTTAGTTATGTGTTTTGTCTTTCAGTCTCTTTCACGCACACATATGTTCACTCGGCTCGCGTCCTTGGATCTCGCTGCCAAACTGCTCTCTTCTTCTGGTAGTGATTAAGTCCAAGGTCGGCTCTATCAGAGAGCCAGTGTTTGAGGGCAGCTCCCAGTGCCAAAGAGCCTTCATTCCTCCAGCATTAGATGTCCCACTGATGGCTTTCCTTTGTATGTCATGCTTACCCACAATGCCCCTCCTCATACATCAGCCTATCGCTGCCCCTTAGACATTTAGGGCCTCCGAGGCCGTTTCTGTGTGCATGAAAGTTCCCACCCTCGGGAGAAATCCAAAGACATAACAAATGGAGAGACTGTTGAAGAATGTGTCAAAGATGAAAAGAAGTATATTTGGACACTGTAACAGCTAGGTCTTACGTCTCTGATGTGCAGAACGTTTCTGGTCCTAATTTGAGGCCATGTAAATGAATTCGGCCGTGCCGCTCTAGTGGTTTTGTTGTTGTTCTTGAAGAGAAAGTTGGGACTTTTGATAAATGCTTTTTGGATTCGACAGTATTGGACCGTGGGCAATACCTCATTCCTTCTTTGTGTGTTTATGAGCAAATAAAACCGTCTGGTTTACAACATGGAAGCTATATAATTTCATAACTGAAGTCATATGTTTTTTGCCTTGCTGGTTGCTTGGTGGAGCTGTATGAACGATACTTTATTTTTGCAGCACGTGCTTAGTTTGGATTCAGCTCAGAAGCAATGAATACCTTTGAAATTGAAAGCCATATTTGTAATGTCCCCCCCCCCCCATCTATTAGCAAGCAAGCCAGTAAAGTGGTAAAACCAAAAAAAAGGTTGAAGGTACAGGTCTTCACTCATCGCACTTCTTAGTCCTTCTCTGTGAAAGGTGAATGCTGTCTGGCTTTGCTGTCCTTATCTCCTCCCCTGATGGGAGCACAGAAAATACATAATCACTGTGTCCTGTGGAAAACTGATAACCCCCAACACAAACTAAGAAGTGTGTGTTTGTGTTCATGTGCATGTGCGCCATGTACAGACAGACATATGTGGGACTGAAACGTGTGCTCTGTCTCAAAGGAGGTAGCCGAGAGGATACAGGAGAGAGGAGACGTCAGAGGGATTTGAGGGAAGAAAGGTAATGGGGCAGTGGGGGTTGCAGAATGAATCGAAATTTTAATAATAATTTTCGTGACTGCTGTATGGAAGAGATTGGGGGATTTATGAATATAATGAGCGGAGGAGAGCCTAAGGAGGATGTGCGTCTCATCCAAGAGTAATTGAAGAATAATTTATTTGGCTGTTAGACTTTTCACCAGCAGACAGATGGAGATACACAGGTTTTTGACCTCTGGAGGGAGGGGATATCATGTCTAGTAACTGCCACAAGTCGTGTCACTGAGCTGTGGCTGTCATTCAGTGTTGCCACAGCGTTTTGCGTGTTTGCCTGAACGGACAACTGTGCGCTGAAAAGAACCTCCCTCCTTCTCCTTGAGCCTTTTCTCCACTACCGAGTTTGTTATCAAGAGCACAGAATTGGACACAGAAAGAGTCGCGCAGAGGAGGGAAAATAAGAGATGGACTTTTGACGGGCAACAGAAAAGATAAAGATGGGAATTAAGCAAAAAGCCTCCTACAGGCATAAATCAGCTCACCAGTCCACGACAGACACCAGAAAAAGAACTGTACAACATCAGATTAATTGTTCATCACTTTCCTGTCTTTTGTTTCCACTGTGCACATCATTCTGTGTTCAGACAGTTCAGTATCTATGCTTACTGTTAGAGGTAACGAATGCTGCAGGTTTTGGCTTACCAGGGCTCTTTCTGTCTTCTTGGGGGGCGATCTTGAACGTGTGGCTGCACCCTTGAAGCATCGCTCCCATCCGTGCCCCCTCTTGCCTCACACAGTTCTTCAACTAATTCAGACGATCAAACTAAGCTGTATTTTGCACTGACTTTTGTGTTACGCTAAAAAAAAGGTCACCTTTTGTATCTATCGTTTTGTCCATGTTTTAAATGTGCATGCTCTGAATATCACCTCTAAAACTGAATCACTTTAAATTCCCTAGTTAAAGATTTTATTGAAATTGTGGTTCAAGATGGTTTATTTAATTTCTGATTCATTTTTAAAATTGTAGTGGCCATTAAACAATCTTTTTACACATGTAGTGATTTGAGATGAATACAATTGCAACTTTCAACAGCGAAATTATGAATTATTCAAAAAAAAAACTGAAAAGATGTTTATTTAAAATAAAATAAATAGTTTAAAGAAAGCTGGATCAGGGAATTTTGTTAATGAAAATGTATTCTAATTATTTAACCTCTTGATGGCTAAATTTATTTTCGCTCTGATTTTTTTCTTCTTTTACTCATGTGTTTTTAACTCAGTCTTATTGCATGTATATGGTAGCTTGTGGGCTTCCATACTCCTTTTATAACTGAAGAACTGTATTTTGCCTGTCCAAGCTTACATGTTAAATGTTGACAGGAGCATAAATCTAGTGCGGCAATAAAAAAAAAGCCACTCATTTATTCCCAATTCGTAGATATTTTCTGTTTATGATTAAAAACAAGGCTCGCTCTGTTCGGGCTTTGTGAATGTCACGTGGCTGCTTGTGAAAGGGTGGCTATTGATGGTAATGGACAGCTACAGCCATGAACTCCTGGGGTTTTGGCCAGCACCTAGAGTTATGACATCATATCCCCTCCACGGGGTCCAACGTGTCTCAACTTCCTGCTTAGCGTCATTAGGGTTGATGTTGTGAGGGGATTTGTAGCGTGGCAGCCGCGGAGAAGCAGGACTAACGCAGGCGTAGGCTCCGTGTGCTTAGCAGCGACATGCTGAAGAGTCATAAAAATGCCAAATCAACCTTTTCATGTGTTGCAGAGCAGCGTGTGCTTAGCTGAAGGATGACATGGCTTTGAAGCCGCCTTTTTTTTTTCATTATCATTTTCAGTAGTGTTCTGGGTTTGACCTCTGACTCAGGCTCTCATTTTTCGAGGCTGAGAGATGCTTTGAATCCAAGCAGGAAGGAGCCGGCTGCTCAGAACGCTGGTCTGGCCGTTTGGACCGAATTAAGCAGCTTTTATGTGTTTGTGTGTTGTAGTGTGTGTATGCTTACATCTTAGAGTAACCATTTCTTTGTCAGTCATGAAATGATTTCACTTTAATTTTTTAATTCCCCTGGCTTCTATTTGATGTTTTTCTCATCGCTTTGAGCAGATTAGCTTCACGAATGAAAAGAAGAAAAAAAAAACCCATTGCATTACATTCACTACCACATTTTGTATTCAGTAAAGCTCAAAACATTGGCTATTGTTTTTTTCTCTCTTTTGCAATAGTGGATGCTTAAAATAAATATTTTTCTTTGATAATTTAAATTACATTCTATTTAATCAGCAGTTTTTTCATTCTAAACCTTTTTTAACAACCCATTTATAAACAATCTTTAATATTTTGATTTGCTATTGTATTTATCATTTTTCCATGTGATCATTCTGCTTTATACGTTTTAACTAAATAATTTGAGTAACATCAAGTGTTAAAATAAAGTATGCCTTTCTTGTATATATTCTTTAGAGTAAAGTAGAGACACATTATTAATTCAGTAGAACAATGTTTAAATATATTTTAGTATTTGGTCGCTAATATAAATTCCTTTTCAATATATTTGTATTTGGCAGTTTAAGTCTGAAGCTTTTTTGTTGTGTGGATGTTTTTCTAATGAAATTATACATTTATCCTAGTTTTTTATTACAGGAGTAAAAATGTTTTTTTTAAGAAACAATGGAGTCTGGTTTTTACGTGGACTAATAGATGAGTTTTATGCACTAAACTACTGAAGTTATTCTCTAAAGCCTTTCTATACATGTGGCCGTCATGTGTGCATCCACTTACTGCACACATGACTTTGCGGGCCACGTGCGTGCTTGCCGGGCAGACGTGACAAACGCAGCGCAGATGGATGTTGCAGGTTTCTCTGTTTTTATGAACGGCATGAATAATTACTGCACTGTAGCTGCCAGCTCTGAGGAGACAGCACAGAGTCTGCCTGGTGACAGACTTCAGCCAACGAGGAGAAAAACCTGCCGAAAATCCTCCTGCTTATTTTCCTCACTTTCTCCCCGACTTGCTCTCCTCGCTCTGTTTCACATTTTCTTCACATTTTTATTTATTTATTTTTTTACTTGTGCCTAAAATCTCCTCTCCACATTTCCTTTTTCACTTTTCTGTATATTTTTTTCTGTTTATTTGGAGAAAAGGCCTCACTTGCACTTATTAAACCCCAAGCTGTCACCATAGCCTGTCACATTTTGCAAGTGTGACTAATTACTGAGAGATTGCTGTTTGAATGGCGTTTCATATCAGGGGCTTCTGGGATATTTTTCTTTTGGCAGATGCTTAGTAAATGGCGGAGTTTATTTTCGTACAGTGGCTTTCACAGATGGATTAACAAAGTCAGAGTCTCAGCCGTGACTGGGTCTCTATGCTTTCATGCAGACATCTGCTAAATTTTGGGGTTTTCTCCAACCTAGCTACACAGTCAACCAATCAGAACCCCCTCTAGCTGGCCTGATTTCTCATTGGATCTCTGTATCAATGAAACACTGCTCATTGGTGGTAGTAGAACTTCTCTTTTAGTGGAGATAGGCAGTTTTGAAGATTTTGGGAACAAATACTTCAGATGTGGATGCTTTGAAAATTCACTTCAGGCTTATTAGTCAGAAATATTAAATGGAAATAAAAAGTGTTTGTGTGAGCAGAGTGTTAGGATGTTTTCATGCATGTGCAGAGAATGTTGATCAGTGTAACTGCATGTCTATTACTGTGATTTTTTTCCCCTTCCCTTTTTGATCTAATAGCCTGCATCTACTTTTAAATTATGCAGAGCCTTTCTTTTGCAAACAATTTGGAGTTTGACTATAGTTGTGTTTTAGATAAGAGTACTTTTGTTTATTGATTTTCAAGAATTTCCTGAAGTTTTGCTCTAACCTTTACCTAAATTATTAAACCAAGTTTCAGCCAAATCCCAAGAACTATGGGAGCATTTGCTCCCTTAAGAAGCCTAAACCCATACAGTTGGAGCGTATAAACATATTTATGCCCCTCAAACGGAGTAATAAATACAGCCACACATGCATGCACACCCTGATCGGCTCCCTCCTGAATGAATAATTTAGCACTTCGATTTACTATTGGCCACAGGGGCACATGGCACTTTGTATGTGTGAGCTTTTCTGTGTGTGTCTCATCACCTGCTTGCCTGTGTGAATATCTGCGATGACATCTTAGGAGTTTTCCCCCCTTTATATTAGGTTCCGGGGTTTATTGTATTATTTTAGCCATCCCTGAAGATCACTGCCATGTTCTTCACTACTCTTTGCCTGCATAAGCTGTTTTTTTTTTTTTTTTTTTCCTGCATAAGCTGTTTGATGTCTACTCCATTATTGTGTCTTTCGAGGTAAAAGTCGGGGCGAGGTGCCAAATAAAAGTCAGCGTCGTGCCAAAGCTGAACTTTTGGAACAGGGGGTGTGTGTCCAGCTTTCTGTGAGGATTGACAGAAAGCCACAGGCTGCATGTTGCCTTCAGAACAGTCCCGCACCTCGCAAATGTTTGTCTGAGTGCTTTTGATTCTCTGCGGTGGCAAGGCACAGTGTTTACATGTGTGCTTACTTCACACAGTGAGCCATTGTCCTTATCCATCCCCCCCCTTGTGTCTTCATGCTGGCGCGTATATGTCATGCCTACAGAGCCCACAACAGTGCGCAGTGATCTTAACACCTACTGTAAGCTTGTTTTCTCTTTAACCTCGGCCATGACATTTACTTCTGCACCTCCCTGGCGGCTGGTTTGGATATCATGCCTCTTATCTTGCATCCCTTGCGCCTGTGTAGTTGTGGGCTTCATATATTTCGGTGTGTATCTTCTTCTTGAATACTTATGAGGAGGCATTCACCTGTGCTGACTCCTGTGAAGCCTTCAGCGTCTGTTGAGTAGTGTGTCCGCCAGGGCTTCCAAAAGGAAGAAGAGACTTTAACTCGAGGATTAATCTACACCCCACATTATAGGCTATTCAGATCTGGGAGTAAGATTATTGAATGTCAGGGGGATGAAGGGAAGGAGGACAGTGAACGCTCTTGTTGGATGATTACTCCAGTAAGCAGTGACGTCCTTGCTGTGCTATGCATAATTTGCTGTTTTAGGAAGATTATACAGCAGAGCTATATTCACTGTAAAGATTAAAACTTCCCTTAAAGGTGCATCAAAACTATATGATTCTTTTAATATCTTTCATACTGCACACAGTAATGCGCAGAAGTGTTTGTGAACTGAAAGTACTCCCTGTTGAGTCTACTTGTCCTACATATTGTGTGGTTTTGTTATTATTAAATCCCCATTATTGCTTGCGTTTATGTCGTCCTGTAGCTTCATAACCTGAGCGTCCTGGATCTGCGGCACATCTCCGAGCTCAACAACGAAACCGTGATGGAAGTGGTGAGGAAATGTCGCAAACTCAGCTCCCTGAACCTCTGCCTCAACTGGAGCATCGACGACAGGTGAGTTCAGTTTGGCTGAAATCGGTGCACACCGGCTCAGTGCAATAATGAGCATAATGGTTACATCCAACCCTGAGCAATGAAGTACGATGAGAAAAGAGGGAAACGAGTAAAGAGCTCTACATGAAACCACCAGCTGTGCAGCTCAGTCTTGGTTGAAGGGCAAAAAAATATATATTTTGAAAAATATTAATGCTGAGATCCTTTTGTCTCCATCTATTCCAAAGTACAAAGACAGTAAAGTATTGAGACTTTAAAGAACTGTCGAAAATATATCCTAATTTTAACATTTATTATGATGTCCTGTTACAAAAATAAGTGCAGTTGACCAATTTTAATGAGATTCTCTGCAAAGACTTATTAACCATATTCAAAAAGTAGAAAGTTAGTTTGACACAACTGAAATTATGATTTTCAAGAAAAAGCGTCGAATTATAAACAAAGAAACTTTCTAAACAGTTTTAAAGTCTCGTCTTTTACTCTTTCCAGCTCAGGAGACATACTTACATGGTTGTTTTTTTGTTTTTTTTTTAGAAAATGTCAGTCCACAAAAATAAAAACACTTCTTTTGCAATAGACTGAATATACCTGCTCATCAGAGATAGAACAATCAAAGTGGACAACAAAACAATCTTAATTGACCAATCACTGCTTTTTGATACCATCTGGCTCCAACAAAGCAGCGTCCATTTCTTAAAAAAATGGTTACTGAATTGACTTTATTTGGTTGGAGCCTTAAGCCATTTTCTATGGTCCAGTTCTCTAAAACAGTCATTGAATATAACACACACTCTTCAAACTATTGTAATGCTTCGATTGTTTATGCAATTAGCAGAAGTCCCATAGATTCTGAAGCGTAGAAAGACAGCTTTGCATTGATATTAAAGACCCACTCCAATGAAAATTTTGTTTTTTAAACTTCATGTCTGTTCATGTTTTTCCTCTCATATTGAAAAGAAGGTTTTTACTGTGCAAAACAACCAGAGAAAACCGTCTCTTCTTTTATTTATTAGCTTGTGTTTTATTCATATGTTTCTATTTAATCTATTGATTTACAGCTAAGGCTTCTCCGCCGACTGCACTCCCACTTTGGCTTAGGAGTGCCATCACAATATTGAATGTACTATGGTGCGTAACAACAATGGGAGCTGGAAAGCTGTGTGTATGTGTGGGCAAGCATGTGGGAAAATTTTGCTTGCATTATTGAGCTTACAGCCAACATTTGGTAGGCAGGTTATGGAAATACCCACCTGCCTTTCAATCAAAAAACATGGAGTTGGGTGAAATCCTCCCAGAGAAATGTTGTGTTATCGTCTTCCACTGTTCAGCCTGGATTGATTCAAAGCTGCATTGATTCCATAATGATATTTACCGCATCGGTCGAGGGGCTGAGGGTGTATGTGTGTCAGATTAGGCTGGATCACCTGAGGGAGTACTGGAATTGAAAATGGTGTGTGTTGGGGCAGTCTGGCTAGGAGATAAGGCTCAGCTGTTGGTGTGTGTGCGTGTCTCTGTGTGCATGTGCAGTCTTTTGAGTGAAAGATGGACAATAAAGAATGACAGGCTGCAGTGGGTCAGTAATAGTTGAGGAGTCTGAAATAGTTGAAGAGTCTGCAACCCAATTTTGGTGTCTCCTCCGCATGGACGTGTGCACACAAAAACTCTGCGTATACTTTTAGCTACAGGGGGAACGCATGTACATTGAATTTCAAATAACTCTATTAAACGTAAGGGAAAACTGTGTGCGTGTGACTTATTCTCTAGGTTTTGTACGTCCAGGTTTCCTGAGGTGTTTAAACCCAACATGGAAACTGAAGTTTTGCTGCTTATGGTTGGGAAAAAATGATAAAACATAACAAAAATATTTTTTAGAATGACAAAGTTCCAAACAGGATATATGTTTAACTTTGCAGAATATTCATTTAAAACTGCAGGGGGGAAAACTGTTGTTCTGTTACCTTTTAGGACACATCAGTTTTGATGTCGTTTCTGTGTCATTTCAAACAAGTCATCTTCAATAGAGCCATGTAGTGCCAAGACTAGCCTTTATTTTTCAAAGAGCAGTTTTTTTTTCGTTATTATTTTGATTTAATTATTATGTCTCTTATGTTTTCTTTCCACTTTAAATGGTATGTTATTGTATTTTTTTTGTTCTTAGTTTGCCAAATTGCATTTGACCCATCCCCTGGGGGAGCGGTGAGCTGCAGACACAGCCGTGCTCGGGAACCATTTGGTGGTTTAACCCCCCCCCAATCCAACCCTTTGATGCTGAGTGTCAATCATGGAGGCACTAGGTCCCATTTTTAGAGTCTTTGGCATGACTCAGCCTGGATGTGAACTCACGACTTTTCAGTCACACAAGGCCACTCAGCTGGGCATAAAGTATAGCAGTTCAAAGCCACGTTTCTCTACAGTAGAAACTGTGGATTTGTGTTGATAAGCACTTCACAACTGTAATGTGTTGCTTATCTGCGCAAGGTTGCTTTTCTCTGCTTCAGAATTACGTTGATTACGTTATTGCGAAGAGTTATGGTAGTCGAAAGAATAGACCTAAATCATATTTGCATCATATTTTGATTTTTAGACAGATGTTTACAAGAATTTAAAGCACATTGAGGTTTTCTCAAAGAGAACTATACAAATACATGCAGTAATAGATTTTGAAAAAACATTACTATCTTTGTGCGCGTACACTCTTCTCAAAAGAATATTTCAAATTTAACAATTACAATTGTGTCTTCAAGAAAATGTAATATCATTCCAATGCAAGTGATTAGCTCAAATGTAAACATATGCCAAAGTTTTTTCTGGAATAATTAGATTTCAGCACACAGAACATTTTAAATCTAAATTTATTAACTAAGAAGTTACAGACTATATGTAAACGTCATCTAAAAATGTTCCCAAAGAGATTTTAGAACTAGGCAAAAATTTTCTTTGTTTTACTTCCAGGGAAAGACACTGGAGTTTATTGGCCTTAAAGTTTAAAGGGTCGTCTGTTCATGGGGGTCACGTCTTTTTGAGAAACCAACACACACGCATGTGCCTCCTGACAGAGACGCATGCAGGCTGCTCTCTTGTCACAATGATGACCAAAATGCCCCAACCCTTTCCTTACCTTTCTCTCAAAGGCTACAGCTGGGTCAGCTTGTGTCTGTTTCAAACCAATGACAGTGTGCTGTGAACAGGTAAACAGGCGGAGGAAATGACCCCTTTATTTCCAGGATCAATTTGACCCCCAACTAGATGCTATTGAAGAGATGGAGCTCTGTGGGAGGTAAAATACATCAGGCAGCTTTCTTTCCCCTCTTTCCTTTTGTTGGCCCTTTTCTCCCACATCACAAATAAAATATTGGACGTAAAAAAAAAAAAGACTAAACTAACGGCGTAATTTGGGTGCCACCAATGTTCTCGGTAATAGGAGAAAGCAGCATCTCGAAAAAAGGAAATAATAACCAAACACAGGATCCCATTGCTACAGTCGGATGGACAGATTGCGCCTGTAGGACGCCCATTTTTGGGTAACTGTCATTTCTTGGGGAGAAGAGGTGGGCTGTGCTGCAGGTGGGCACAGTTGGTAGTGTTATTTCTCTGCATCCTCCCCCAGTGATGATGGGGGGACAATGTGAGTTTGTCGTTTTCAAACATCACAGTATTTGAAAATGGGAAGGGAGGCGAAATAAAAAGGAAATTGCTGAGCAAAAGGCAGCGCCAACTTTTTAAAACTTACCAGTCTCAAAGTGAAACGGCTTATTTCATCTTGAAAAAAATATGTATATCCCCACTATTAAAAACAATTTGCAATTTGCAACTTTACCATGCGCTTCCCCCAAAATCATTGACATATAGAATTTGGGTGGATAATCTGTGACATCACCCTTTAATAATCTGCACTGTAAAAAATTGAAACTTCAAGTGGGATGGGAACATTCATCGAAGTTTACTCAATCGGTTCTGAAAATTGCTATTGAGCTAGACAACTTCAAATTAAACGTTTTCACATTGAAGTCAATTAGAAATAGCTCCATCTGCAACTAACCTTCAGTGGTCATTTGAGGAATTACAATATTTGTTGATTCGGAAACATAAGATTGAGGCTTTCTTAAAACTATGTCGGATGTGTTTTTCAAAATAAAATATGTTCAAACGAGGGTGTGCCTTTCCTTTCAGAAGCAATAAAGTCGAGGTAACAAGTAAAATATTTTTTTCAGTATGTCACATCGTTTGGCTTTGTGTGACTTATGTGTGATGATTAAAAAAAAAAAAGCTAAAACCGCTAGATGGCGCTGTCGGTGTGTGTATCAGTATTTGCTATTGACGGCAACGGAGAAGAAGAAGTGATGCTCAGTGTTATGGTGGCCTTGGCAGAATTGTTTTAAAGTGACAAAGAGGATGAAGAATTTGAACTGATTTAGTGATTTGAAGTTGTTAGCATGTTGTTTTTACTATCGTTATTTGAAAAATTGTTCATATTTTGCACTAATATACCAGGTTTCTCCTATGTTTCATTACGCAAAATATGGCTACATTAGTGAAGCTAAAGCATGCAAATATTCAGTCTATTATTATTATCTACCGTAATCATTTAATATTATTTGCCTTTCAAGAAAAAATCTCTGTTTATGTTCTCGTAGTTTGTTAAATTTCTCTCAAAAGTGTGACTTATGTAAGATTTGTTTCCTTCTTTATAACACATTTTTTTTGCTGCTGGAGTCATCCTCTGGAGGGACTTGTATTCAGAAAAATCTGGTCACGTTTGGATTCTAGCCAAGCCAACGCAAGTTTATTTGTATAGCACAATTCGTACACATTCTACCGAACACTAACTCTGTCCAAGTGGGACTTCTCCAGTGGAGATCTTGCTGTTGTCTCTTTATTCATTTAATTCAATTCAAATGCAAAAGCTTTGTTATAGTTGAAACAGAATTTTTTTTTTTAAATTAGCTTAACAACAAAATCCAATTTAATTTACACTCAAGCATTGCTTAAATCATTCTATACGCTAAAAAAAAAAAAGTGAAAGCAGACAAAACGGTGTTACTCTGCTTACATTTATCCTGTTAAATGCTTGTGTTTTGTGTTGACAGTCAGATTTATGTGTGTCTCTGTGCGTTTGTGTGCACGCTCTGGTCACTTGGCCTGCAGTCATTGCTGAAAGCAGATGCATGGAGTAAGTGAGTCATTTATTTTATGAGACCTCTATTGTTGAGGCTTGGTCATTTCCCAAGAGCACTGGCAGGCCTTCCCTCTTTCCCCATTCTCTCTTTATTCATCTTTCTTTCTGCCAGCTACGTTCAAACAGGGAAATCAATATTCATCCATATTTCCTGATTTGCTTTGTAGTGGAGGCCAGCATTTTCTGCATATCTCCATCACTTACTGTCTGAACATCACAAATCACAATCCAAATTGGCCGTTTTACATTTTGCCCCCGCCTACAGAAATCGGACTAAGCGAATCAGTACTGCGGGCCCCCCTCTCCACTTCTAGAAACTCATAAAGGAGGAAATAATTGGCAAAATATTCTCCCAGCAGCTCAACCTCTCCAAAACATTTTAGCATTTGCAGGTGTTTGCATTAGGAGCTCATTCCAAATAGTTTCTGTCTCAGCCAGCTGGCAGGTTTCACCAGGCCGGCAGAATTGTAAAAACCTTCGAGTCAGATGCTTTAATAATCAATGGTGTGTAAAAAGACACTTGGTTTCTATCAGTAAAAGTGATCAGAGCGTGTATTTTTCTTAGACAGAAACTTTATGTTAAAGAATTGTTAAACAGCCTTCTCAATTTGAACATTTCATTCATTTTCATAGATTGTATTTTTCCTAAGTAGAAACAAAATCCCTTCAGTTAGGCATTTTGTAAAGTCCAATTAACTTTAAAGCAGACAATGAAAATATTTTGTCCACGTAAAAAATCCATGTCATCAATGGCTTCGAATATTCACCGAAGCAAGATTTTCATAAATGCTTTTGAGCAGTTTTACAGATGTTTTTTTCTCCTATGACTCTTATGTAGCCTCACCTTGAAATAATATCATATTTTTGTGTTCCCTATATTTACAACTGTTTAGAATGTAAAAGTGTGAAGGACGCTGATGTCATTTGTATTTTCTTTGAGATCTGGTCTTTTGTTTTGTAGACAGTGCATTTGTAGTGATTTATTGTTTTTTTTCATTCATATTCACATGAATTGTGACATTGTTTCTGATCTATATTTATGTTTTATCATTTTATTTGATTGCATTGTAAAAATGTAGTGTTTCTACAAAAAACAAATGAAAATATACCACTCAGATGTTGTCACCAGTCATAAACAAACCTACAGTCTAGTTTAGAATACCGTTTTTGGTGCGGTGAGGTGTTTTGATCGACTACCACAACAGAAACCAGCACGACCACATGGTGCACCTCTTTGGTTTCCTATTCTGATAAAGGTTTTGATTGAAGGTTTTTTTTATTTTTTACTCCTGAAAGACTATTGCCCAGTGGATAGGCTTGTTGGGTGCACCACCACAGAAAAAAATAAACAAACACTTGCAGACATCAAGCAAAGGTACGTGTTATGGTCTCATATTGGATACTGTATTTGTGCTAAGTGAAACGTAGCAAGGCTTTAGTTAGCTGGCTATTTCTGTGTTAAAAATACACTGATAATACTGGGGCGGCCGTGGGGCAAAAGTAAGTCAACCACTGATCGAAAGATCGTAGGTTCTGTTTCCGCCTTTCCTGCCCCAGTGTCGTTTGGCAGGACATTGAACCCCACATTGCTCCTGGTGGTTATAGGTTGATGCCAGTAGCTGCGTTTACATGGACAAAAGTAATTGGAATGAACGCCTGAATGGAAGAAAATGTAAACGCGCCATTCGGAATATTTCTGTCCAGATCAGACTCGAGATTGGTGGGTTATGCTGATTGTTGATCCGATTGTTGTTCATGTAAACGGTTCATTCCGATCGTGTGTCACTACTGCTCTGGTTTAACGTCATGCATAGACGGAGGTTTTGGTCCTTGCCTCTCCCTTCCTATCTTCTGCGACATCCCTCGCAAGGGGCGTGCCGGGGGGAGCGCTTCGTGCCCCCTGACGTCCGGACCATGCGCGGTGGATGGAGCGAACCGCAGCCGGACTTATAGCTTTGTTTTTGAGGGGAGGGGGGGATGCTTTTTTACGTGTGGGAGACTTCAGACTGCCATCCGTCCTGCAGCTCTAGGTGAACGAGCAGCCGAATTAAGGAGAACCATGTCTCCCGTCTCCGAGCAGAGCTCGGACCGCCAGCTCACACAGCGGCTTTGGGGCGGTGTGTGAGCTTTTCAAAGCAGAAATGTCACTCAGTCCTTAGAAACTGTTCAAACAATCACGTGGATTTGTGTTTCCAGTCGTGTCCTGACGAAATAAAGGCTGATGTTATTCCCACATACTTACGTGCAGCCAAGCTGCAGATTGCAGCAATTTCCCGCATGGATTTTGTGTTCATCCAGGCCAAATGTTGTTGTTAGTGCATGTTAGCCTTCACCTAACCCTTGTTCCGGCTTCGTTCTGCCACAAAAAAAAGCTCCAATCATACAGATTAAAAATAAAATGATGAGCGAACAGGCGCTCCATAATAACTATAACATTAGCAAAAGCACGTTTAGAAGATCATCTCGTATACAACGGAGCTGCTACATATCTATGCATGTGGCAGCTCAGCTTCTTTACAGCGGAACTCATTTCCTCTTCCGGTATTTTAAACAGAACTGCGCATGTGCATCTGATGTATTCCGACCGAAAGTGCTGCGCATGTAAACATTTGTTCTAATCGGAAAAAGTTTTTCAGGGCCCATGTACACGGTTGAATTCTAATCCGATCATTGATCCGATCAAGATATTTTGCACATAAAACCGCGGCTATTTTTAGAAAGTGAAGCTGACATCAGTGTGCGAATGTGTGTGTGGGTAAATGAGGCACTGACTGTAAATTGCTTCGGGCTTTCAAAGAAGCTAGAAAAGCGCTATATAAAGCTAAATATGCCATTTACCATTTTACCAACGATAACTCTTATTGGTTTCTATGAAGGGCCAGTTTGCCAACCGACCTCTTTCTGGCTTGGCTTAACTGTGTAGTCCAGTTTATGTCGATAAACAACGACACCTCTGGAAAGTGAGAAATCTAAATATGGGAATTTTTAAAGTGTAGACGTCTAATTTAAAGGAGCTGGCTTCTTACCACCCACAGGCTTGCTCTTTCCAAGTATTTCCTAGGTTTTTCTCTCGTAATATCAGAACTTGTTACTGTGTTGTTTCTTTTACCACCTGTGCAGATTATGGGCAAGTGCTGCAGGCTTTTTTGTTGTTATATTTTATTCTGCGCATGTATTTTTATGGGTGCTCCACAGAAGTGTGTTTTTAAAATATTCTTCCAACTTGGGTACAACTGTAGTTGCATGCTCTTTAAATTAAAGGTGACTTTTTAAAGGCTTCCTATTCTGTACTGTAACTTGTTATGTCCTAGTACCGACCAGAGTCCTGCTTATTAGAGTGCACACAGATGGAGAGCCAGTGTTGCCTTTCTGTCAGACATGATGGGGACGTAAAAGTGCACTAAAACAGTGAGGTGTAATGGAGACGGAGTGATTAGGCTCAGCAGATGTGCTTGTATGCATGAAGCAGATTTTCTCTTATTTTCTCTCTCAATTATGCCTTTCATCTCAGATTTTACTCTCTTTGCTCAGTCTTTTTTCACACTCCATTTAGCCTTTCTTCCTCTGTCTTTCCCCCTCTATTTTGTGTCACACGTACAAACACCCAGGCGATTATTTTTGGCAGGTTGCTTGTGAAAGTGTGCTACGGTAAACATGCCGCCTTGGTTATTAATTTTGAGTAATAGCAGCGTCAAACTCGGGTGCCTTGATAAGTATCGGTGATAGAGAAATATTTGCAGCGCGGCGCAGAGACATAATGAAAGCAAGCAGCTTGAGCCTATAGACTGCAGCAGCATGGGAGCTTCTGTTGAGTTCAGGCACAGATCCAAGATGAAAAGCATCCTGCATCTCACAGCTGACACTCTTATTTGACTCTTGACTGACTAAAATATGTAATATAAAATCAGTAAAATATATACGGGACTGAAAGCCTGACCTCCAGAAATGGTGCCAAATCGTCCTGGTGCTCAGGAGACTTTTATGTGATTGGAGTACTCTTATATCTGGAAGTCATAAGATTTGATTTGTAATACACTGTTGATGACAAACAGCTGCAGACTTTAAGAGGCTGTGAGCAATCTCCACACTCTAATCCTGCTCTGTGTGACTCCAGTAAGAATTAAATTAACCTCAACCGGTCTTTTGCATTCACAGGTCACAAAGGTAATATATTTTGCAACATTGGTCTTCGGCTATTTAATAGTAGAATTTTTTTTTTTTTCGATTTCTGTCAACAAATCAAATCCAACTTTATATGGTTTGCAGGGTAACTCTCTCTCCTCGTCTGATACTATTTTATGATTGTTTATTTCTGTCAGGGGAAATGATTGCATTCTGAAAAAACAAGGCATGTAGTTTTCAAATCTTAAGCCCTGAAATGTTAAAAACGTTGTTTCAACTCTTCTTTTTTCTCCAATGTGTTTTTAGGTGTGTTTTAAACATGATTACCTGTATTTTCCGGACTGGAAGTCGCCCTTTTTTTCAGAGTTTGGCAAGGGGTGCGACTTATACTTCGCAGCGACTTATATTATTATTAAATTGAAATAAATACATTGTTAGCCCTCCTGTTATGTTCATTTGTGAGGAACAGAGATGATGTTCCTGGGTCAATTTGATGTATGAGGTATGTTAAGTGTTAACAGTATGTTAAGTAACTCAGAGAATCAGCAAACTTTTTTTTACAGTAAGATCTTGAAGGCTAACAACATAATATTCTATTTTCCAATGATTTCATAGATTCAGTAATGCAATAAAAATGACAACTGTTTGTACAAATACAGGATGAAAACAGAGTATTAGTTGGACAATGATGCTTCATGAAAGGAATAACTAAATAAGTATGAGAAAGAATTAATGTGAAATTATGGGATAAACAGTCTGCTATGATTGTGTCATATGAGGTTGTGGAACTTATTAGTTCTTGGTCTCAGATTCTGTCAAATAAATTTCCCGTCAAAATGCGACTTATAGTCCAGTGCGACTTATGTGTTTTTTTCTACTTTATAATGCATTTTTGGGCTGGTGCGACTTATACTCCGGAGCGACTTATAGTCCGGAAAATACAGTATTTTAAAGTGCCACTCCAGTCATCTTTTAAACTATTGAAAAAGTTCGAAGTGGGCTATTAACTATAATTATAATGTTTTTTGGGGAAAAAAAGACGAGGAAGACGAAGACGTACGTGGATTTAGTTGTCTGCAAGTGGATGCATCGGAACTCAAATTTTTTTTCAAACCAGATCTATTTATGTATATCCTCCATCATGGGAAAAATACTTCCAAGATGTTAAACACACCAAAAGCTCTATTTTCATTTGAGTGGGTCTTTAAACTTAACCCTCTTAACATTTTGTTGCTTTAAATGCCTGCTGAACCACAAGGGGGCTTTAGATTTTTTATTGCTCATCTCTTTACCTTGGGAGCATCACTGCTTATCCTCCAGAGTCAGAATAAAAAAAAAAAAGTCTGAACCGTAAACGGTGTGTGTTCATTCTCTTTTGGTGAGAGTGGGGATTGCTCCTCATCAGAAAATACATCCAAAGAAATGTTCTCATGAAGTGGTCCAATGGGCAGAAGCCAAAGCAGTGGACTAAAGTCAGTACCGCCTCACTCGTGCTGTTTCCTCAGTAGAGCTGGAAGAAGTCTTTTACTTTAATCTGAGGCTTGATTTACTCCTAACCATGCGTTTTTCTTTTTTAGTCTCCCAGCAACTTCTCTGTTGAATTGAGCTATAAGTGGTACAAATTGTATATTTCTTTGTTTACCAAAAGAAAAATAAAGCAATCTTTTTTTTGTGTGTGGATGGGTTAAGATACATTTACACTTGTTGAAGTTCAGGATTTCTGTAAACACGTAACTGTGACAGGTGGTAGAGTGGGAGCTTTGGTTTATTACATTCATCACTGTTGGGTCAAAAAGCTGCCAGTGATAAGACGGTGGGGGTTAGCTGTCCTCGTTTTATCATGCTGCAGATTTGGCATTTGGCCTCGGATAGATGACAAAAGCTGTTATTGTCTTTTTTTTCCTCTTTTCTCTAAGGCATTAGGAAGACTGGGTCAGATGAATAAAACAAAGGCCATATTCATAATGCTCATCTTTTTTATTCCTTATTTCTTTATCATCAGATGAGCACATGTCCTCGTGCCCTTGTTCCATCCCACCAGCACTTTCTTTATTATTACTATTTTCTTTTCTAGTACAGCTGCGTTTCTTCATTGATACTCACTTCCCGTCTTTCTTTCCTTCCTTCCCTCACCTCTCTCCTTCTCCTCCCTGAAGCGTTTCCACATTCCCTTAGCATTTCACAGATCTGCGAGATCGCCTCCTTCTTACCCACAGCACATCCGCTGCAGCACAAATGAGAGCAGCACAGGGAAGAGCATGATGCCGGGCCCATAGAGCGCGGTTTAATGAAGCCAGCCTAAATGAATTTACTGCTTCGCATTGAGCTGGTTTGTCCCATGCGACGGACAGGAACCTCAGTCATTGTTCAGCAGGCCTCCCTCTGCTCAGCTTCCTGTTTGTCTGACACCTCTGTAATTAGCCACCTCTATTGAGAAGACTAATTGCATATTAGAATTTCTTTTTTTTTTTTTGTTAAGGGAGATCTAAAATGTGTGCATTTATATGCAAATATTTGAATCAGATCTATGTTGAGAAAGTGACTGAGTTTTAAATGTTGTTGTAAATGAGAAATGGAGGGAGTGCAGTTTTTTTCAAAAGAGAAGAAAGGTCGTTGGAGGAAGAGAAAATTTGGATCTGTTATGGTGTTCAGTGAGATGCTCACGCATGTCTCTTGGGTAAGGCTTATTTCTATTTCAAATTCCTTTTTGAACAGTGCTTTGTTGTACGGTTTAAATGGCAAAGCAAATTGGAACTATTAGCATGTATTGTTCACCTGCTTTTTATTTGGAGCTTGTGGGATACAACCTACCTAGTTTTATTTCGGTATACTTGGTTGACATTTTGGGCAAGTCTTCCTTTCTCACATTTGTCAACATTCTAGTGCATGTACAAGCATCAGCTGTGAGACTACACCAGCTATGACCCTAAAAAAAGGGAAACACGTTCAGAATAAATTGCCCCCGACTGCCCCTTATTTCAGCCAGCGCTTACTGGTAAAACGCTAGGACATACGGCCTGCTGGTTTTGATCAGACGTTGTACTTATGATGCTCAGATTTAATGTTCATCCAGAGCAAAATGGTGCATAAAAAAAACCCTGATACTAAGCCTTAGGAGCACTTCAAAAGCTGCTTCTGTATGTGAAAGTTTACCTTTTTCATTTGCAATTTTTCTTCTTTGGAGCTCGCTGTAAATGACATTTGTATCTGTTTTCATTATTTGATGAACATGGACTCAAACCCATGGACCCAAGGTTTTTTTTCTTTCTTTGTGCTAATTCATTCTAGCAGAGCATTTTTGCTTTTCAATTAGCATGTAGTTGAACAAAGAATTAAAAAAAACATATATGGTAAGTCCTAAACATGAAAGTTTCCTTTTCTCAGTGTTTTACACGTTATTGTACCAAATAGATGGAAAAGAAAAAATACAAAGGAACTTTTGTTTTTAAAGCTGTACTGAGGAGTTTTCTTCCAGCTTTTAAAACAGATTGGTGACCTAGCTCCCAGATGGTCATACCGTTCTCCACTGTTCATAAAGAACCATACACTGAAGCTACAGTTGTGGTACATAGTGTAAGCAGCAGTGAATAGGACTTATGCATTCCTCTCAAAATTGGTTCGTTTTGTGAACTTGGTTCAAATATACTTCTAAATTTTTCACAATATTTTGCATTCATAGAAGCAATTCTGTAAAAATGGTAAAAACCATGTAGATTAAACAGTGTTTTTTCTGCAGTTGTGGAGTTTGAAACACATTTCATAAACCATAAGACAGTTTTAGTGTTTTTCTTTTTGGAAATGTTTTCTTAAAACGCTTGTGAATTCACACAAGAGCAGGTAGTTTTCCTCATCGGTAACTCTTCCTGTTGCGCTACGTACTGGGTATTTAAGTGGTACTTTTTTTGTGCCTACAATCTTGTTTCCCATGGTACATACCATGAAACATAAATAGGTCAACAAATAAATTCAAGGTACTTTATTTGTACTGACCCTGTCCTTACATGTGATAACTTTAACATTAGACATATTAACGCAATGCACAAATACCTATTAGTTACCATGTAAAAACCCAATGTCTACAGCATAAATACCCAGTATGTATAATATAAATGAAATACCCAGTAAATACCATGTAAGTATGAACCAAATAGTCTCACATAAAAACACAGCAAGTACATGAAAGTACCTATTGGGTACAACAACAAAAGTACCATATAAATACCACTTAAAAACCATCCAAGTATGGTACTGTAAAAAAAAAAAAGCGTTACCCACTAAAACATGTTCCACAGCTTCTCCTGTGATCTAGTTGTCTTGCGTTTGCTCAGTGGGTACACAAAAGAGTCCAGCTCCCATTGTGATGGTTCTATAACCAGATTCAACTTCCTGCATAATTGCATCAATCTTTCATTGCTGCATGTTTTTCTTTGACAAATTTAAAACGCACATTTGCTTTTTTGGTCGTAAAGTTTGCTTTTGACAAACTCAGTGACATCTTTGACTTTTAAACGTTTACTTTATTGGCCTTGAAGAGTGTTTGGGCTTATCTTCTGGTTGACTCTTATAGCATGCCAAAGCTCCCATCCTTTATTCTTTTTACTGTCAGAGGTCTGCTTCCATTACCTGCTAAGCCTTTGTGAGATTGCAGAGCTGTGAAGCAGTCCCCTCTCCAGTGGTAACATTGGTTTTCAGGACCAAGTCTATTCAGCTCACGCCACCACCCTTCAGAGACTGGTAATAACTATTTGCTCTTGCTTATCATTCTCACCTATTGACTTACTTTTTTTCTCTTGTTTTCTTCACTTTTCTCATTCATTGCCCCACATTTACTGAATTCACATTTCTTTTCCTCCATCGATTTCCCTGGTCCATACTCCATCCTAACCACCTCGACGTCACTTTTCCTGTCGTCAAAGCTGCAACTGTCTAAGCTTTCCTCCTCTCCAAGGTCTTGTTGGAGCTTCTAAAGGCCGAATGTTATTAAGAGCGTGTCTCTAGAGCTTGACCAGTGTGTGCATATGTACGGGTGTGAGTTCTTTTAAGGGCATTCCAGTTTGAAGATGCAATTGAATGGATTTGTGTATGTTGAAAGTGCCTCCCCTTTTTTGGTAGTCCGCACTTTCAATCGGATCTTGAACTCTGGTGGGAAATCTATTGGCAGCAGATTCACATGATTATGGAAACTTTGTCTAGTGTGAGGCAGGGAAATAAAAAAAGGGATTGTGGTTTGAGGGGTGAACGGGGTTTGAAGAGTTTGCCATAACCCAGAGAGAGTAAAAATATGAATATAGTGTGGTGTCGATGACCTTGTGGTATGAGGTTTTGTGTCCTGTGCTCACTCTGGTTAACCAAATGGGAAAACAGTTTAGGCATTTGCTGAAACACACACTCTTAAACATACTGTACAGCACTGTGCGCCCTAAATCAAAGAGAAATAAATAAATGTGCTCTGATTATAATTCTTATGAAAGACACGGTTAAGTTCCTAAAAATGCAGACCATAGAAGAATGTGCTCAGCTTTTCTTTCAGTACATTAGCATTTTAATAAAACTACTTCCACAGTAGGTTAAATCATTTAAGGACTTTACATTAAGTTGTTTTTTTATTGCTTTTTGTGTTTCAGCCTTGTTAAACGGAATCATTTCATTTAGCCACACAGGTGTTCAATGTTGAAAACATTTTTATCTGTCATAATCTCTCTAGGCTTGTAGTTTTTCATCCATTGCTCACATATTATGTTAAAATTTAGCTTCTTCAGCTACCCCCATGACCTGTGTGGGCCAAGTGTCTATTTAAAGAAAGTGATTCAGAGAGATGGTCGCGGTAAGGGAGAAGGACCTGTTTCCTTTGCAGATTGAAGGAGCTGTAATGTGGTTGAAATGGCTACTCAAATATGATAGGCCATTAGCTATTCATCCCTACTGCACTATTAATGCAAGGTATGGAAAATGCAATCATGCAAATCTCTCTTCGATCAGACCCTTTCATGGAGGAATAAATGCTGACGGCGTGCAGGAGAAGGAGCGTTGAAAATGGGCATAGGATAAGTCCTGCACTTTTACTTTCTCTCGGCTTTCCTGTCACATATACCTGCCTTTGTCCTTATGCATTTATCACCTCTTCTTCTGGTTAATTGTAGATGTGAAGGCTCACCGGTAACATGTCAAGACACTGGAAGGGAATTTCTGTCCAAAGTCGCCTGCTGTGCAGCCAATCATTCTTTAGATACTTAACAAAATACTAAAAACTTTAGAGAAATTCTTGTAAGTTGACATTACTGCTAAATTCAGTAATTTTCCTCCACATTATAAAACAGATTTTATGGGCAAGTTTTCTATACAGATATTAAAGTATTTACCATTTTCTCTGCTCAAAAACAGAAGCATATTTTCATCAGTTTAATTATGTATTTCCCATCTTCATGGTATTTCCAGTCAATTTCTTAATGAAGCATTGACGCATTAAAAATCTATTCACAACACATTTACCTACATTTTCTTTGGCTGTCTTCTGGTGGGTTGGTTCTGAAAGTCACAGTTTTATTTTAGGTCTGATTGGTAGAAGCTTTAGCTGTGAGAGAAGTGGAATTATCAGGGTGTAATTTCTGATGTGATGCTGTTTGCAGTTGAATCAATGACTGACGCAGCTCTTACAGGATTTAATGAACAATCTTTGATAAAACTGCTTTTTTACTAATAATCGCAGAACTTGCAATGATTTTGTTGAAACTTGTTGGCTTACAATAAATATTGTGGTCTTGACCTCATTTAGTTAG
This sequence comes from Oryzias sinensis, assembly GCA_037389245.1. Lineage (NCBI taxonomy): Eukaryota > Metazoa > Chordata > Actinopteri > Beloniformes > Adrianichthyidae > Oryzias > Oryzias sinensis. Next base: position 7,300,160 of record CM074495.1, read on the forward strand.
ATTTTCTATTAAACTTCTTTAAACTTTTGTTGCTCAAATGTAGAAAACTCCTATATTTTCTAGACATTTCTAGCGAGGATAAAATATTAATTCAGTACCTTGGCTGTTTTTGTTCCTTTTCATTTGTCTATATTTCCAGCTGTAGAAGCTTCTCTCTCAGTACTACACCCTCTGTAGTTGGGTCTCATTAGATTTCCTCATTTTCAGTAAGGTGCACTCACTGGCTCCTTACTGACCGGACGTTAATGCTGTATCCACAGGAAGTGCAGGTGATATGTAAGTGTGCATAGGATGCCCACAAAAGCAACGCTCTCGATTATCTTAATTCTTAATTTCTAGCAGTCAGGCTGCAAGCAAGGAGGGCGCGACAGACGATCAAGGGGCATGCAAGGAGTGCGTACTAAGTACTTAAACAACACTAGTGGGCTTCTTGCGCAGAGTGTGTGGGTGGTTGAAAAATGAAAATCTGTGCCTATGTTTTACCTACTTCACCCTTACTCAATTTTACGTATTGTATACGTCTTAGCCAGGTTCTGTCCCCTGTGCACAGACATTTTCACTGTATGTGCTCACCGAGGGGTCTACAGCCTTAAAGTTATGTACATTTTTCGCCTGCAGATTGCCTGTAAGCACCCCTAAGGGCAGGTGGCATAAGATATCAGAATCAGTTGTATCCTAAATTACCAGTAAAAGAAAAAAAAGTCTGTATATAAGGTCAGGGTTTTTTATTTGATGAGAATCAGTCGGTGAGTAAAACGCTTCATGATGCAGCAGAGAATGAGGAATATTTTTGAGACCCAAATTTGTCTTAATATGAGTATCTCATTATAAGTCTCTTGAAACTATTCAGAGGAGTTTCCATCATGCCTGCAAGTCACACTTTAAAATGTGAACTGGAGAACACCCTTTATAAACAGGCTTTGTTTCGGTTCAATTAAGCAATGCCTCCCTGATAACTCCATCTAACCGTTGTGGCGAGCCTAAAATCTGCCACTTAAATCTTGTTAAGTTTTAGAATCAAACCACTTCCTCTTTATTATGGGGGGTGAGATATGGTTCTCCTTGGCTAGTCACTTTCAGCAATTGAACCTGACAGTGAATTTCCCAAAAATACTTTTACGGCCTCTCGTAAAATACTTCAGCGGATCTCAAAACTGTTGATTAGCATATTCATCCAGGATAGGCTGGCGCAGTGCATATTAAATTAACAAACCGCTAACTGTACAACATTTCATAAGTGAGATGGTGAGGCAGAGAGATGGATGCCTTTTTTGCCACCTTGTGAAATGTGTAATACGTCTTCATTTTATCGGGTGTTGTAAATGTCAAAGCATAGATATTCTCTTAATGAAAAGATCACCTTGTGTCCAAACTTTGACAAATGTGTCTGGTTTGAGCGGAAAACTGGGGAGTCGTTTTTCCAGTTCCAACAATTTAAAGTGTATACAGACTCGAGCTGTTGCTGCCTCCTGTGCAGCTCTCAAGTTGATCAGTTTCTGATGAAACGCTGCTGCATCATCTGTTGTCATTGCTGTCTTAGCGTCTGCTGTGGTCAGGATTACAATGTCTGGTGGTGCTTTAAAAGGGATCGGTAGCTTCAATAATTTTGTGCACTAACACACAGTTGATCTCCAACCCACAGTCTAGTGTAAATAAAAATAACCTAACAAGTGAAAATCATACTATACAGGTTTTTCTTACTCATTTTATGCAACAAATTGATTCAAGAGAGGGTAATTTTTCTTAGAAATTGTATTTTTCCCCCCTTTTTTTATTATTAAATGCTGTCACAACCCAGAGCTTTTAGTGTAAGACTCAGGGTGGGATCCATCATACGGGAGTCCTGATTGCAGAAGGGTCATCGTAGTTTTCAGTATGTAAAGAATGTTTTTTTCTGTTTTTTCTCTGGCCCGCCATCCTATGTCTTCCATCTGATTTTGATCCCACTATTTTATGGAAACTTACAACAATGTCAGTGACATCAATTTATCTCTAAAAGCTGAGCGGCACCAACCCATTATGAAGTGTAGGCTAACACACCGCATCCCGAGAGGAAGTGACAAAGGGGGAGAAAATGAAAAATCAGCATATAGATGCACCTTTGTTTTCCCTTCACTTTACTGCACACAGTGCAGTGATTCCTGCCAGTATGCGCACCAACAGCCATTTAGAATATATTACAATAATATGGCTTTACAGTTGAAAGGAAACTGCACTTTTTCTGCTTTACATACAATGAGGTTTGTGTCTGTGCTGTTTTGCTTTGCCATTCTTTTTGTTGATACACGTTTCAGAGCATCACCTCATAACTGGGCTGGCCTTCACAGCCGAGGAAATTAAAAGGAAGTGAATAATAAATGAGGGTTTAATTGATCAGTGCTCCTGCAAGGCAGATTGGATATCTTCGCCCTTGATATTAATACTTGGAGTCAACAGAATCAATGCCTTCAGCTATGAGAAACTAACAGAGAGGAAAACAGATTTTTCTTATTTTTATTGAGCGGCTCGTTGTGGTATTTATATTTAAGTGGAGCAAAACAGATAACTGGATCTTGAGAGGCCAGAGTAAAATATATCCTTAAATAATTTCTGGGGAATGTTTACCTGGATATAAATGACTCTGTGTTGAGATTAGGGGTTGGAAAATGAAAGTGTTTTTCTATTTTTATTTGATTACTTTCTTTTTTGCTGTACTAAAAAGGATATGAGGTGATCAAAGTATTCCATGAGGTCTTGGTTGCAAAGGCCTTTCAAGAAAGCTTTTGTCGCAATTGCTATTACGGGTAGATGCAGGTGAAAAATGGACACACCTGACCAGGACACGACCCACAGGAAATGTCAAAGTTGTAGACTGCTCAGTGAGCCTGTAAAGCAAAAATGTTGATATATTGTTTTTTTCTATAGTCATATGTGGGCAAAAGGTTATAGCAAACACGGAAACAACACGTAAGGGTGAAGTAGGTAAGACGCAGGGATGTCACACAGATTTTTAATTATTTTCAACCCCACCCTAATCCTGCACACTGTACAAGGGGCCCATTAGAGCTGTTTAGGTAATAATTGTATGCTCCTTACATGTACAGCCTGACTGAAGTTAGGAAATTAGGCAATCAGAGCGTACTTTCTGTGGGCATCCTACAGCCGTCCTATATCACTAGACGGCTGTTTGTTATTGATGATTGTGTTTTTCCTTTGTATTTCTGTATTTATATTGAATAATGTTTGGTTGTGTGTTTGCGTATTACCTACACACCTCATGTGTGCTCTATTATTTTGCGCTCGGTAAGGGGCGGTACTCGTGTGGCGTGGGGACACATTTAAGTTGTTCGTGTGTGCAACTTGCATTGTCTTTATAAAGACCTTTTGACCGATTACCAGACGCAGGACAATGGTGAGTTCAATTTTATAGGACTTCCATCAAGATAGCTGTGGAAGTCTCTAGGGAAGTGCAAGACACACCTATGCACCCCTTAAGATGGAACCGTTCCTGTCTGGGACCTTCCATTGGCCCTGACGATCGAGAAAACCGGGATTGGGCAACCATTTTCAATCTGGTTGAATTGCTTTGTGCTTCAATCAAAATGAAAAGCACTATACAAATAAAGTTAGAAGTTAGAACTGGTACGGGTCAACCCCCTTACATGTGCACTTGACAAAGGCTTAAGTTACATCGGCCTTCTTAAATTTCTTTTGACCAAATATATTATTACTCAATATATTTGGTCAATTTTGAGTCACTTTATGTCTATTTTTTTGTGGTTTTGAGGGAAAAAAAGTTTGCTTTTCCTTTTGTCTATTTTTTTTCTGGCTCCATGAATAATGCCTGAATAACACTTTTGTTTAAGTAACAGAAGTGCTTCTTTATTTCCAGCTGCTTTAAATCTGCTCCTTTAAAATAACTAGAAATGCATGTCCTCCTTTAATATACAAAATTCAATTTTGGGTGTTTTTATCCCTTAACAGTCTAAAAGAAAAATCACTTTTTTATCAGAATTTTACAGAAAACCGGGATCACAGAAAATGGCTACACTCAGAGACTGAAGGGCCGGTGACATGTTGTTGATGTTCTTTGTAACCTTGGTCTACCTTGTTTTGGCAGGTCTATTTTTTATTATCATGTGTTGAGCTTCATTATTCTTTCTTTGTGTGCACCTAAAAGCTATCCTGGTGCACAGCTGCTTGTAAGCATCTTCATTTATCACAGAAAGGGTGCAGATGGAAGGACACAAAGCAGCACAAATGGTGAAGGGGAGAAAATTGCTGGAGTAAACAAATGTATTGACTGCTAATGGCTTTATTGGAATGATACCAGTTATTAATTACACTGCCTTCTCTAAAAAAAGACGAGCTGAAAAAGGAAAATCAGTGTTACAGGAGGAGAGCACTCTGCAACACAACACTTTGACTAATAGCCAGAAGCCAGCTTCTACTGATCACTAGATGGCTGTTTGTTATTGATGATTGTGTTTTTCCTTTGTGTTTCTGTATTTATATTGAAGAATGTTTGGTTGTGCGTTTGCTTAATTCTTTCATGATGCGTGTTGTACATCTTTTCATGTTTAATGGCTTGAGCCTAATATAGCTCATGTCACCTGTCTTACTCTGACATGTCAGGAGACGACTTGTCCTTGTCCATTTCTCTGCTTTACTCCGTCTATCCATCTGTTCCTGGTCTCTCTACAGGAGAAGCCCCCTTTGCTTCATCAACTAAACAACTTCTGACACAGTTAGCGATGACTATGGCAATGCATCAGTTCTCTTTCGCCCATTTTTTGTCTTTAATGTATCTTGATGGACCCCTTTTTTTTTGTAGGATTGTTGTAGATCAGGGCTCAGTATTACAAACGAATAGTGAATCAATGTGATCTCGATTCTGCAAGATTTAATTAAACTTTGAAACCTGCACCAGTCGATACCCACCCAGAATGCGTCTATTATTGCCACTAACTGAATTTAGAATAAAAATTATTACTGCAGTTTCTGGTCATATTTTTTTAGAAGTTTATTTAAATGTTCAGGAGGACCTGCCGTTGGTCTGAAGACACTTCACCTCCATAAGGAATGGAGTGATTATCGCTTTTCTGGATGTGTATTTCTACTCTGTGATTAACCTCCAGTGGTTTGTGTGCGCAGTGTTTTTCTGGGTGGTGCTTCTGAGTGTGTGTGTGTGTGTGTGTGTGTGCGTGTGTGTGTGTGTGTGCAGGTGGTAGGGTCTGGAGGTAGATCTAGTGGATTAAAGTGATAATTACACTGAAAAGGTCAGATTTGTCTCCTGGTCCTGCAATTAACGTGCCAGAGGAAGAGACACAATGAGTAAGTACTGCAGACATGGGGGTTGGAAAGTAAAGAAGTCTAGGAAATGCAATTAAGGGAGGTAACCTACAGGTGGAATAAAGGAGATCACATTTTTAGTGGATATAGATGATTGCATCACTGCTGTTGTGCCATTTTGGGTTTTTAGGTCAAAAATGATGTGATGTATATTTTCTATTAAGACATTTCCCATAAATTCAAACATTTTCAGATAATGAAAAGAAGCTAAATAGGTTTTTATTTCTTATTTTTAAGTTTCTTGATGTTTCTAAGGGCATTTGGAGATGGGGCTGTCTTCCATCCTAAGACAGTGGTTCCCAACCTTCTTAGGCCGCAGAATGGTTAAATGTCAGACAATACTCATGGACCAGCTTTTACAAGCCCAAGTGGTACCCAATTCTACTTACTTACTTACTTACTTACTTACTTACTTATTTATTTTTGGCCTCCAGGTTCACTTAAATGTTAAGGGTAAAGTTTACTTTTAGCCTTTGTGTAATATTTAAAACTATTAAAGGGGAAGCTAAAGTTTGGACACCAATTTCAGCCTTGTCTGACTTAAGGAGTGACAAATAAATACATAAAAAAGGTCACTAAAACTGGTATTTTCTAGGTATAACAATAAGCGTGACTCTAACGTTTGAGCAACTTTATTAACAGCGCCCCTGTAACAATAGAGACATCCGGTTGCTTGCAGATTGTTTTTATTTCGGCCAGAGGCTCTTTTTCTTCTGTTTCCTCTCTAGCATTCTTTCTGCAAAAACAAACTTTACAAATTGTTTGTTTTTGTTAAATTTACTCAGCTTGGCTTTTCAATTTAGTGGTCGGGGCCGCCAACAAGCAACTGAGGGACATGACATGTCTCAACAATGAGGTGGATGTGGTGGAAAAAATACAGTAGTTTTCATAAATAAAACTTCCATTAGAATCAGTCATCAGATTATAAACAAAACAGAAAAAATGTTGGTCATTGTTTTTTCTCTCCTCCCGCGTCGTGGCCTGGGGTTGAAGACCACTGTCCTTTGGGATTATTGGATGGGAAATTCTGTAAATTTAATTTATCTGGGTTTGCTTTCACATCACACAATTGCCCTGTTAAGAATTTTGTTTCCCAAAACAACGAATGACTGGATTACATAAATAATTAAAAAAAAAAGAACTTAGCATCTATGTATTCCTTTTTAAGCCTCATATTTTGTGAATTGAAAGGGGGAAGACTCACAACATGTGTGGAAAATAACCACGATTTTCTGTCCATTAAAAGCGAGAAGGGTGTTTAAAATGTTTCAATTGGTTTGTGTCTTGTGAACTCATGTTGTTGAGAGTTTTCCCAACTGTTCAAAACTGAAGTGATCAGTCATTTCAAACATGAGAGTTCTAGGCAAAATTGTATTTCTTTCTAAGCATTTTTGACACAGATTCTTTTTCTGTAATGATTGCCTGTAGCTCATGTTTTTAATCACGTGAGAGAGCAAAGATGTGTTTTCTGCTTTCGTGCCTCTTCAGTGGATTTTGACAGATTCTATGAGCCACACCACCTCAGCTGGAAGATTACAAGAGCTTTGACAGTACCTGTGTTCTGAGTCGAGGCACAGGTTCCTCAGACTGAGACGAATAAATTGACTGGTTGGAACAGAGTGCTGAACTTCAAACACTGAATGTGCACTTCAAAAGTTCACAACTTTTACACAAAGTCATCATTGTTTCTTTTTACTCTTTGTGCTTCAAAGAACTTCAAATGGATTTTCACGCCAAGAACTGCTCTTGACTTGAAGGTTGGCATGGGGTTAAATATGAGGTTTGAGCTTTTGAACTGCTTTGCTAGCAGAACAGCCCACGAAAGGTAAAAACTCAAGTGCAATAAGGGTCATCGACTTCAACCAAACCATCTGGTTTTCATCCATCTGTTTTCTGCACTAACAGAGGTGTCAGGCAGGATTCTTTGCTATTTTCTTACTTAGTTTTCCAAGATTTTAATAGCTGCTGGAATATCAAAGTGTACTACATCTCTGTTGGTGATGAAACTAATATTATCTTGAAATATACTCTCCAAAATCTCCATTACTCAGGTTATGAGTAGTTTTTAACTTCACTTTTTAATCTCTTTTATGAAGCTTTTCTCAGACTCGAGGTTTTTTTTTTCCAAAAGAATAGGAGTTCACTCCTCAGTTCACTCACAACCTAGCTTGTTTACTCTTGTTGTGCACTTCGCCTCTAGACAATACACTTTCCACTCTGTTAATATTGTTCAGTAACCTTTTTTTTTTTTGTTTTACCTTACTTATAAGACAAATCTATGAAGTGTGCGCTCTTCTTTTGTAAAAAAACCCCTGTTCACTCCCAGTTCTACAAGCCATACCGGCGACCTGTCCAGTACAACCACAGCTTCATCTGTGCCCACTGAGCACTTCTACTGGAGGAATTGGGGTCAAGGGCCTTACTAATGGTCACTACAGGGGAGTAATGAGAGTGAAAGCTTGCTGCAAATCCTTTCTACTTGGATTTTATCCTGCCAGTCCTGGGACCTGTTCCTGTCACCTTCCAACCAGAGGTTCATGTCTTCATTATTGTTTTGTCTCTTAAAGACCTGGTGAATACCGTAAACATCTGCATTGTTTTACATATTTCCTCCGAAGAATTAAAACTTAGTGGTACGACAACAAAGGAAGTAAGCATAGAATATGTTAAATGTTAGGCTTTTAGGCTCCAAAACAATATTTTTAAGTTACTAAAATATTAATTTCATGAGCAGATGTTTTATTTTTCTCACACATGTTGTATTTATTTTACCAAGTTATAATTTTTTAGACAAAAATTAAGCAAACCTTGTAAAGTTGCTGTTCTCACGCAAACCAAACTGATGTAGTGTTCAGTTTCTCAGGGTTTTATAGCACAGGTTGTTGCTCACTGGAAACAAAGAGTTCCCACACAATATCATTAGCAGAATTACTTTATGATAGATTGAATCAAATAAAGCTTTGCCTGTAAAAAAAAAAAAGAGCTGAGGTGCTGTTTCATAACGTAAATAGTCCTTTGGCATTATTGTGAAAGATATTTTTGTATTTGAGGGTAGAACCACACACATCATTTCCCTCTCTGAGGGTGTTTCTCCAGGAAACTTGTTTCAATGTTGTATATTGAGTTTATTTTAGTCTAACTGGAAGTTTTAAACTGCAGACTTATTGGTAAGCTTCAGTGCCGCTTCAGGCTTTGAGGAATTAGATTGTGGTGCTGCTTGTTGCTGTGGACAGGTAGAGCTGTGCTGCACAGCGAGGGATTGGCGTCGTCTTCTTACACCTTCCTGACAGCGACAAGCTCATTTTCTACCAGTTCATCTGGGAGTTTGCTACAGTTCCCTCTTCTTCACGTGCATGCGCACGAACTTTAGACCACTTGACCTTGGTTGCTATGACAGTAGCGGCAGTAAAGGCTGCACCGAGGTGTCCACGCGTCTCTTTGACGAGTCCCCCAGGCTCCCCAACCCCTGCCCACCCCTGTTCTGTGTTTGTGTGTATGTGTATAATGATGATTAATACCTTTGTTTTGAAAGTCTCCCGAGAGTTGCTGTGTGTTTGCGTCTGTGTGCGCTCCAGCGTCTCGGTATGTTTTGTGCCTGTGTTCTGGCTGCTTGTGTGCATCAGTAGTCTCTGAGTCTCGAACCCTCTGAGCTGTCATGAACATGATTGTTGTTTATGGTTTTGACATTTTGCACCTTTTCCCTGATCGCCGGCTTCTTTGTGTGTTTTGGGGAAATCTACTGGCGTTCATGGCTCTGCCTCGTCAGATGTTTCTTTGCGTAATGGGCCGACGTTGCAGGTCATGCCGGTCGTACTTTACAGTGTTTTGAAAGGTAGAGAGGTGGGGGCTCCCGCTTAACCAAACAGCAATTAAGTCGACTCACAGAACCTCATCTAATTGGCTGTTTATCTCTCAACCTTTCAGTTCACTGTACCTTTTCAAAGAGTCTCATTAATATGTTCTTATGAAATTAGTCACAATGACACTTTTGAATTACTCTACAGAGAAAAATAGCAAGTTTCTGATCAGGCATGCACACATTTGAAATTTCTTCTGGGTAATTTAAGATCACTAACACACATTTTCTTGGCCTATATTATCTGCAGTTGTTTCTCATCAACCTCATGTTTTTGCTGCTACAATGAGCCGCCTCTGACTGTTATGGATTAAACAGTTAATAAGCCTTTAGATTAAGGGAAACAGCTGCTCAAAAATTGCAGTTTTTAAAGGTAATTGCGTCTCTTGCGACTAAAAGATTATCTTGAAAATAAATTCTCTGAAAACCGCTTCACCCTCTTATTTTATCTAAGAGGTTTGGACATTAGACAAATGACTTTTGTCTTTTCTGTGTTTGCCGCTGATGTTTCCGCATTAAATCCAGGTGTCAGAAGCAGTTATTGCTGCAGATATTTTAGTTTTGTTTGTTTATTTTGAATAAAAATGTTTTTAGTCCTGTCATCTTTTCATCCTTCTTCGTTCTTAGTGTATATTTTGCTTGCGAATTGCATGGTAGGCCAATTCTTTTGGCTAAGTTCTAAATGATTGGGAACACAAGGTATTTTTTAAAAACTGTTTTTAAAGAGGTGAGCGGTATGAACGTTTTTCTCCACTTTTTTGTCTTTGAGCCCCCCGATTTCTTTATTTTTCTTTAATGTATTCCTCCCTGCATGGCTTTATTCCGATGGTGTTCATATTTTATGCCTCACTAATGTTTATTGGCTCCACATGAAGAACAGTTTTAATAGCTTTTGGATGCTCCCCACTCTTCTATCCCATCTCTGGCTTAAAATGGCTTCCGCTCCTTTACTTCCTGTGGCTCGTCCCCACCCCCTTTTATTTGCTTTCATCCTGTCATCCAATTTTTTCATAGTCAAGCTGTGGAGTCGCAGCAGGACAGAACACTGGGCAGTTCTTTTGTACGGCCTGGACTCGGTTTGACTTGTTGAAGTCACTGAGGTCATTTTCTGCTGCAGTCAGGTGTGATGTTGCTACTTCTGCCAGTTTGTAGCTTCTGCCATCTGTAACTGCCCTGCACCGTCTCCAACCGCTGTTGGCCTCTTTAACTGTGTTTGTTCGACAGAATTTGTTTGTACTTAATGTGTCCAAGTGAGGAAATCGAGTGTATGGCATGTTTTGCTGGCAGCCAGTACTGGAGTGAGGAGCAGCGCGCCGTTGCTGGTGTGGTCTGGTTACCCTGAGTGTAGCACACCTTAGGAGGTAATGCGATTATGGAGCAGGGACAGGGGATTTGTTCAAAGGGCATAAAGAGGAACATCAAACAAAAGTAATATGGGATTATGAGAAGATGAAAGAGGGAAAACAGCCATTTTCACTGGAGATATTCCCCATATAATCCCTCATGTAGTCACTAAAAAGAGGAGGAACATAAGACAGATGTTTGCTCTTTCTTCTGAGCTCCTTAATTCTCAAACTTCCTTCACTTTTCAGATTGAAACAATAGATCACACTATAAACAGGCTCTATAAAAAGGTTGTACAGAACTGTATGAGTATCATACATCAATCATGTGTAGTATTGCTAAACCCCTCTGGCTCTGAACTAGCTCTCTGCTAGGTTAAGCTTGCAAAGATGATGGAATCAGTACTTCATTTAATCTCAGGGTTTAGTGCTAAACGTTTCAGTGGATCTAAAGGGAAATGTTTTGTGCAGTTCAGGGCCGTTTGTCGAGGCAAGATCAGATAACGAATTGACTCTTAGCTTCTTACTCTGAAGAGACGGCTCCATTTGTTTGTGGTGGTCTTTGTTCCTCTCCGTCTGTGTACAGACATTCTGGTGTTTGATTGTAAACTGACATCTTTATTGTATTCAAGGCAACGCAAACTTTATTTTTTTTATCAAAGTTAAGACTGGGTAATCAGAGAAGGGTTTTTCTTTTTTGTCAGTGTAATGACTTGCAATTTCAAAGTATTTTTTTTTATACATGAAGATGTTTGGCACATCAAATAAAAGATTATAACGGCAAACATAAAAGAGAATTGAAAAAAAAAACATCAAATGAGCATTACTGGTACATGCAGCAGCACACTAGTAATAATTAATCCTAAAGTCAACATTTACACTAACTATAATTCATAACAGATAGAAATTTGGAGACAAATATTATACCGCTGTATGTTTCTAAGTTAAAAAAAAACATGGTGAATTTAGAGTATTCTAAATATCTACAATCATAGGACTTCTTAAGTATTTAAAAGTGAAATAAAAGTTCATGTAATCAAAGCGCCCCTCCAGGCCTCGGGGGCCAGCCTTCTACTGCTTCTTGGGAAACCCTGCCTCATCTGCTGCTGATTACCTGGATCAGGACTGTTTTGCCAATAAGAAGCTACAATAGCATGAATTTTAGTGTGGGACACTGGCCTTCGGGGCCTGGAGTTTTACACCTGTGCCTTACATCATTTTGAGTTTGAGTTTCACATTTTTCAAATTTTGTAGTAAAATTATATATTTTTTGCATCGGTTTGTAATGATTCTCTTACCCATCTTCAGTGGTATAACTTTGCGTTTTTTTTAAAGGTTTCAGGTTCACTTTGTGCATGCTTTACCCGATAGACCCCTTAGGTTTTAGTCATTTGATTAACTGACTCATCCTCTGTCTTATAATTTGATGTCTTATGAGTTTATAAGCGAGTGAAAAGCTGCAGTGGGTGAGAGCCGTAGTTCCCTGTGATGTGTCTTTGCTCTCTGTTCCTATTCCAACTACAACATTTTAAATCATCAGTTAAGTCTTTGGTAAAAAGGATTTGGTGTGTGTTTCCAAAAACGACCTTCCATTTTATCCCCAAAAAACGAGGCGAGGAAGAGAAGCTGACTTATAAAAGTCGGTAACTCTTCCATCAGTCAGTGAAACTATGTGTGGTTTGGGCCAGCATTTACATTCAGTGTATGTGTGGTGAGTTGTGTGTTCTTGGACATGTGTAGTTTCAGCTGGTTCTTCTGGGCCTTACTGATGTGAGGTTGTAATAGCATGGTTTCTCACGCTGGTCAGTGGAGCTCATAAAACGAGCAATGAGAGGTTGATGTCATTCATCCAACCACAATGGCTATTTGTGTCCCCGCTAACGAAGGAGGAACTGGACAGACAGATGAAGTTGGTTTGCAGAAAACTCATAGGGATCATGTGACCGAGGCCAGATCCTTTGACCTGTGTTAGCACACAAAACCCCATCTCCCTCATGAGCTCTTTTAATTTGGACCAAAGGAAACATCTTAGCACCTATTAATGTGAGTTTTGGCTCTTTTATGGGCCTCTGTAATGTTTTAAGTGACCTGTTATTACAGCATGTTCAGTTTCAGTTGCCCTACTGATGAGTGCTCTAAAGGTTATTTTTTGATGTGGCTTCACTTTTGAAACAAGCCCACAATTTGTCCACTTTTTTGTTGTCAGCAATTTTTTATATTTTGTATACATGTCCTTTTCAGATTACAGCTAATTCATTCACATAGTTTGGGCATTGCTCCATTTCCTGGTGCTGTCAAAAGGTCTTTATGGCGTGTGCATGTGGAATATTTTCACGTTTTTTTCACACTGCCCCAGTGAACTCACGATACACATCTGATCAGTACAGCCCCTAATAGTTCTGTGGCAATCATATTCTACAGTAACAAGTATAACCGAGGAAAAAGACAGTGGATTAAAATAGAGGACGAGTATAGAAATAAAGATAAAAATGTGCAAAACTGCATCACAAATGGCATTATGCTAAGCATTTGGATGCAAAATCAGATCCATAATTCATGTTGCCATTGAAAGCTTTGGGGGGGGGCAGGAAGAGGAGAGAAAACTGCGTTGATCTGATGGGAGGTAATAGCATTACCATACAGATACAGTTAATGCTCTTCCCATGCCACACACAAGCTCTCTTCTCCACTTTTCCCATTTTTTTCCCTTAAAGTCTTTTTTTTTTTTTTTTACCCTGCAGTACTAACATCCGCTTCCTAATTTTTTTTAAAGATCAGCAACAAAATACTCTTTGTTAATGACAGTTAGATACCAGTTGGTTTAGTTGGTTGGGCAACCAAAATAATAAAGAATTTGCGGTTTGGATGCCAATGAAATCTGCGCTGACCTTGAACCTTTTGACTTTCTGTGTTAAGCATTTGATAGAACAGCTTTGCTGCTAAACATCAACATCTCTGTTTTGTCATTTAGCCGAAGACTGTATCCAAGGTGACATATTATGAAGATGCAAAAGGAAAAATATGTCAGGGTCAACACGATCTAAATTAGGAAATATGTCTGTAGCAAGAAGTTTCAAAACATAGTTTGATTTTTTTTCTTATTGCACTTTTCTTTTCTTTTCTTTTGCTTGTGTACATTTTTTTTTTTTTTTTGGTCTTTTGAAAAAACGTCGATGAAAAGGTTTTTGAGTTTTCTTCACTATCTTTTTTTGATACTGTCTCATTTTAGGATCATAAAATTGTTTTTCTGCAAAATAAAGGTCGGCTTAACTGTGACCTCATGGGTTGCTTATATTGCTAAAGGTAAGATATTTCAACATACAGAGGGCAAACAAATACTCTGCAAGCTGTCCCACTAAACCAATGAGAGAGGTTTGTTATGTTCATCACAGAATCACTTCAACTGTGACAGAGAATGTAAAACAGGAATCCAATGAACCACATTGTTGGTGTTTAAAGAATTTATTTGTATAATGGTGCAGAAAATAAGTATTTGGTCAAAAGAGTTCTTTGCTATGTAAACTTGCTTAACAATGACAAAGGTCATCACCAGGTTTTAACACACTGTAGCTGCTGTTTTTCCCATTTTTATGTGTGTCTTAATATCTTAAGAGCTGTGATGTTGCTGGGCAACACAGACTTTCAACTCCCTCCACAGATTCTCAATTGGATTGAGGTCTGGAGACCGACTCGGCCACTTCAAAACTGCTATTTACGTTGTCACTGCTTTGTTGCCTTGGCGATGTGTTTGATATCATTGTCAAGCTGGGAGATCCAGCCCTGTTTTATCCTTAATGCTTTGAATGACGGAAGGAGATTTGTGCCCAAAATCTCACTATACATGGCTTCATTCATTCTTTCCCTAATGAGGATCAGTTCTCCTCCCCCTTTTGCAGAAAAGTAGCCCCAAAGCACTATATCCCCACTCTCATGCTTCACAGTTGAGATGACATCCTTTGGACTTAACTCAGCATTAATCTTCCTACAAATAAGTCAAGTTGTCTTTATACCAGAGTTCCATTTTGGTCTAATCTGACCACGTGATGTTCTCCCAAACCTCTTCTGGATCTTCTAGATGGTCTTTACATGCTCGGTTTACCCAGGGGAACCTGTGGAGCACTGCAGGATTTAAATCCATGAATTGTTACTAATAGTAACCTTTGTTACTTGGGTCCCAGCTTTTTTAAGGCAATTAAAAAGTTCCCCTGTGTAGTTCTAGGCTGTTTCATCACCATTCTCAAGATCATTTATACCCCACCAGGTGAAATCTTGCATAAAGCTCAATGTGGATGGACTTTGTAAGTGATCAGGTAGTTATTCCATTTTCTAATACTTGTTCAAACACATGTGTGGTGTCCTTAGACAGCCCTTTGATCGTGGTCATATTGAGCATATATATATATTGAGCAAACTTGCATACTGTACATTGCATGTGCAAAATGTAATTTGTCTTTCCTGCCTATTCCTCTGCAGACATATTTTACCATGACCTCACACTTCAGAATCTAGACTGAATGAGTTGCTCCACCTTTGCAGAAAGAATTGACATTGGCCCTAAAAATGTTAAAACAGCACAGGCAGTCCATGATACAGTACAAAAGCCAACTGAGTGTGTGTTCATCTGTAAAATAAAAGTTGTGTAGTTGTCATGATGGCCTGTGTTAAGTTATGTATGAGTGTGTTCCTGTGGTCAGCGACTGGAACAGACACAAGGCCCCTGCAGGTAGCTGAACCCAGGCTCAGTGAGTCATTTGGCTTTGGAGACAGATGTGTGGCTCCGGGCCCTCCTGCTGCTATGTCAGAAGCCTGGCCAGAGATCATTCTTGCTTCTTTGAAACGGTCTTAAAGTTTGGATTATTTTTCACTTGAGTGTAGTTAGGATCACTTCTGTTGAGAAGTGTAAAGACAGTGAAGAGAAAATATCCTTAATCACACATTTGTGTATTCTAATAGTCCTAATGGACAATAGACAGAGTATCTGTTTCTACTTTGAGCATGTGTACCGGCCAACCTGTCCTTTTTTGAGCCTTAAAGCTGCCTTTAAAGCCAGGTTCAAAAGTCTGCTTTTGCAAAGGCCTGCACTCTGCTGTTCCTCAGATAAGACCTGTTTTTAGAGTTGGCTAAGTGACACAGGACAGGGGTAATTTCAGAGAGGGGAAATTGCAGGTGTTTAGACCTCTGATATCAGTATACAGTAGATAGACCGTTCCAGTATTTATGACTTCAAGTTTACTCTCAACACAGACTCCGACAAACAGAGAGAGGAGAGTGTCATCCTAGAGCATGTCAGCCAAGCAGAGAGGAAGTCAAAGTTTTGGTTATCGTTTCTTTTGCTGAAGTCCCTGAAAGCCAAACAGCCTGTAGTCAAATAAGCTGCCCTCTCTTGCTTTTTGTCTGTTCAGGCTATGATGGTCAAAGACCTTGCTACTTTCAGCTTCAAACTGCAGCTTTTCAAAGGTTTCATTGAGACAGTCGCTCCATCCATCCGTCCGTCTGTCAGTCAGAGCATCACTTAGTCAATATAAAGATTCTCTCTGAGGTCCTTATGCCCAGTGGTTATCTCTCAAGGCTTTCTCATGCATTCATTTATAAGCTCAATGAATTCTGTGCAGGGAGGGATCTGATTAGATTGTCACATTTGTTTTTTTTTTCTTTAGCTCTAAGTGCTGATTTAATCTCAACATTTCACCCGAGCAGTCTTCAGTGGCCCCTCGAAATGGTAAAAGTTAGTTGCTAAACAATTTTAAAATGTCCACAGTCTTTCACTTTCAATACATCATGGATTGTTGATAATTCTCCATGTTTTAATATATGTGCACAACTGAATATATGTGCATGGTAAATACCCTATAGCCTTTATCACAAGAGGCAATCTAAATAATGAAGGGACTGAAAAAAAAAGCAGGGAGTATGTTGAGGGGAGACAGCGGCAGAGGGAGAAAGAGCAACGGGTCCAAATTATAATACAAATCACATCAAGTCAATCATAAAAGAAGCTGAGATTTACTAGTTTCATTTCACTTCCCGGGGTTCTTCAGTTTAATAGGGCAGCCGGGGGAAGAGATTGCATGAGTGAAATAGGTTGTGTGTGCATGCATGCACACATTGGTGTCTGTGCATGTGTGTGTGTGTGTGGTGTGCACGCATTCTTTGAATAACCCTCCAGTAGCCATCTCAGCCACTTGCTCACAGCCCCCCAGCTGGAGATAGAACTGTAATGTCTTTTGGGCATCTATTATTGAAGAAGCTGATCTCAAAGGAAGGTGGCAAAACCCAAACCCAACTGTAAACACAAACAAACAGGACAATACATTTCAGACATTTGTGCACTTAGGTTTCCAGGTTAGTGGGACCCAACAGCATATTTATCTATTTGCATTTTTTGGTTATTTGGAAGATGATATAACAACTAGGTCAGGGGTGCCCAAATCCAGGCATCGAGGGCCGGCCTCCTTTTTATTTTTACAGAGACCCTGCCTTATCTGCTGTTGATTACCTGGATCAGGTGTGTTTAGCCAAGAAGGAGCTTCAATGGCAGGATGGTTGGTAAATAGGCAGGGCACTGTCCCTCGATGCCTCGATTTGGGCACCCCTGCCCTAAGTAAACCAATCCCAACTTAATTAAAAGCTTTTCTGTATCCTCTGATCATATCATTTGATTTTCCTTAGAAAAATGCGCTTCATCAATAACCTTTGTTTATTGGGCTCCAAAAGTTAAAACTGCACATTTTCAGACATTTTTATTCTTGCTTTTTTCAGATCCAAACAGTTATGGTAATACAAACATAACTGCACAGTAGAACTGTTATTATCATGTGCTTTTTGCCCAATTTAAAATGAAAACATAAAATAATAAAGACCTATCAATGCTCTACATGAAATGTAGAAAACGACAAAATAGTTTTAAAAAAAAAAAGTTGGACATTTGAGACATACTCTGCCCTCGAATGCAATAAAATACGCTTATTTTGTTATCGTCAAGTATTTTTCCTAGTTGGAATCTACTAGTAATTTCTCTTTGAAATATCATTGTGGAAAATAGTTTTTGCATCTCATCTAACCTTGGAAAAGATTACATTATTTGCTCCAAATTACCTCTTCCAAATTCCAAATGTGCAGTAGAAGAGATTCAAAGGACTAAGTGATGCTGTAGCACAGTATTCATGCTGGTGTTTACCCATGTATGACAGGCTGTTTGCCTGCCTTATCACTCTCAATCACTCTGTTGTGATTGTGTATGTATGCGGTTGTGCCATCTTCATGTTGGGCCATTGGCAAGATCATTGTTAAGCTGTCAGAATTGCCCGAGCGAGTATAGATGGACATCAGTCTATGTGACAGTCTGCAATTCAGCTGTCATAGCTCTCCAAAGACACTCCTACTCCATCATCCTGCCATAGAGGAAAATGGTCAAAGAGAATATAGATTTAGAGGACGGATTGGAGTTAATAGAAAGTAGGCACTGTGTATGGTCACAGTGTAGCAACGTGATCGTTTATTTTTGCACGGCAGCCTTTCTTGATGTAGTCTTGATGCTCATGCTCTTCATTTTTTTCATTTTAAAACAGAATAGCTGATACTGCACTAAAAGTACCAGATTCTGGCTCAGTCTATCTTTGCAGTAACAGTTGAGGATTTGAGATATGATCCCAAAATGCAATTGTACACATTGTTGTTCCTCGAGGTTTGGAGGTCAGGAGACTCAAACAGATCTAACATGTGCCTAAAGGTGATTGCCTTAGCTTGCTTAATGTTTACCTTACATTTAAGCTGATTTCTTGATACATTACAAAGAGAAGATTTTGATTGATGAAAATAAGAAACATAAAAAAAGTAAGTTCCAGTTTGTAAAAAAAAAAAAAAAAAAAGAGAATTACATTAGAGATGTAAGTGAAAAGTTATGCTTATGATCTAAAGCATTGTTGTGGTTATGAGGGCCAATTCACAGCACACCATTGATGCATATTTGAGTCCATTTGACCCCAAAGTACAGGTTATTTGGTCGCTGTTATTACACTGAGTCTAATTCGGATCCCTGGACCCGAGAAAAATATTGACGTTTAGTGAATTCAAAAAATAGGACAAATATGTTGTCCCTGTTGGGCCTTCTTCACCAGCTGGGATGTGTGCAGCGACCAGGTGAGGTCGGATGTGATGTGGATCCCCAGGAACTTGATGTGGTCCACATGCTCCACCTCCTCCCCATGAATGAGGAGAGGGGTGTGTACCGCCTGGCTGGACCTTCTGAAGTCCACAATGACCTCCTTGGTCTTGGAGGTGTTCAGGATGAGGTTGTTGTCGGCACACAGTCCTGTTAGGTGCTGGACATCCTCTCTGTAGTGGGTCTCATCGTTGTTTGATATGAGACCCACTATGGTGGTGTCATCAACAAACTTTACAACCAGATTTATGGGATAAATATTGGAGCAGTTATGGGTGAACAGAGTGAAGAGGGCGGGGCTGAGGACACACCCCTGTGGTGTTCTTGTGCTCAGGATCAGTGTGGATGATGTTGAGTCCCCGATTCTCACCACTTGAGGCCTGTTGGTGAGAAAGTCTCTGATCCAGAGAGGCCGGCAGTCCTAGGTTGTGAAGCTTCATCGTCAGCTTGTCTGGGATCACAGTGTTAAAGGCTGAGCTGAAGTCTACAAACAACATCCTGTTGTACGTGTTGGTGTGCTCCAGGTGGCATCTGTGCAGAACATCTTTAAACTCCTCCCAGTCAGTGAGTTCAAAACAGTCCTGTAGTGCTGAAGAAGCCTCTTCGGTCCATACCTGAACTGTTTTGGTGGTTGGTTTGGTCCTGCAGATCAGAGGTCTGTATGTGGGGGTTAGCTCCACAGAGATGTTATCCGACATGCCCAGGTGAGGAGCTGCTGCGGCCCTGTATGCACCTGGGATATTGCAGTAGACTTGATCCAGTGTGTTGTTGTCTCTGGTGGGAAAGTGTATAAACTTGTGAAATTTGGGGAGCACTGCTTTGAGTTCCACGTGAATGAAGTCTCCTGCCACAATCACAGCTGCTTCTGAGTTGGAGATCATGTGCCTGCTGATCAGAGAGTAGAGCTACTCCAGCACCAGCGCCAGTCCGCCGCCTTTGCCCTTACCGGAGTCTGCAGTCCGATCCGTCCAACCAGGTTTCTTTTATAATAGCGACACAGCTGTCCGTCCTCCGTGAGACAATCCGTAAAAGAAACTCGTCTAGTTTGTTAGCGAGTGATCTTACGTTGGCGAGGAAGAGACTTGGGAGAGCTGGTCGATGTAGCCTAGCGCTTGCTCCGCTTCTCTTCCCTCGCTTTTGTTTACGGCGTCTCTTTGTCTCCTTGGCCGCAGGGGGGATACGGCGAAGGCCTTGATAGGCCGTTGGTTCTCGGGTGGTATGAAGTCCGGCTTAGGGGAAGCAATAAATTGCCAGTTCCTACCGATTTGAAGTAATTCTGTACTGAATAAACGCTTCCAGTAGGCCTGCACAATATACCGCAAATTTATCGTTATCGTAATATCCAGCTCTGCAATAGGCATATCGCAAAAGACTGCGAATATCGCAATAAATCGTAAACCCAAAATGTGTTGAAATAATCTTATGGCAGCTTGACGCATTTACATATCAAATAAATCCCTTTATGTTTTGACCAATCAGATGGACGCCTTCCCATTGTTTACCAATCAGATGGAGGCCTATTATGTTAGATGTTTGTTCCCCCATGTCTATGAGGGTCATTTGGAGTATTATTTTAAACTGTTGCAATGAAATGGGAATGATGTTTTTGGCATTTTTCTATTTTTTTATATACCGCAAATTATATCGTTATTGCAATATTAATCTCTAATATCGCAAGTTTTCCTCATATCGTGCAGCCCAAGCTTCCAGTGTCTGTAGCATCAACAAAAATACGAAAAAAAAACAAACAAAAGCAGAGAGCGCTGAGCCGCTGCGTTTACACACGCCGCCATCTTAAAAGCTTATCCAACCATCTTCATCCACAGCCACCTCATTGCCTTCTCTACAGCTTCACAACAGATTGGATAGTGTACTTCTTAGCCATTCCTGTCCAGTCATGTTGGTTGAGGACTTTGCAGAGCAAGCCCCCTGCAAAACCTCAGCCCACCTCTACTGGCTTGCAATAGGTCCTCCAGTTGGCTTTCTGGTACTACTTTGCAAGTTCGCTATACTTGGTGTATTTTCTTTTTGTCTTTTCTAACGGCTCTTCCTGGGGCAAGGTGCATTTAAACAGCTTTTTTGTTGCCTCAAACATGTTGATTATGTCTGGCTAGAGTGTCACTGTTGCAATATGCCGAGAAAGTTCAACTTGGTCAATCACACGCTGTACAGAGGAGACATGAACTATTAACAGTTTCCCAAAGTTTGATGTAAGGACATGTCGTTTTTTATTGTGGGTCCCAATTCAGTTTAGCCTCCAAATGTAAATTATTCTTCAAAAAAAGTTACATGTTAAAGTTTTCTTTGACTTTTGTTCAGATTCAAGCTTTTAAATCAGTTGATTCTTCCACTGACAAAAAACAAATGTCTTACACAACAGATATTTTCTGTTTTAAATCTGGGGTTTTTGTTATTGACATAACTTCAAGTTTTTTTGCATGTACTAATCGATGTCAACTTTTATTTCAGCTGTTAACAGTTGCCCAACATTGTGCAATTTATTTTAAAAGAAAATAAATTTGCAGCACTCTTTTTCCCTATTCAGAAGTTTGTTTTTATGAGAAATATAGTGCTCTGTAGTCTTGTGTCATTTAAGGAACTTTTGATTGCTGCTTTGATTTCCTCAGTTCATCGATGGATCTTCATTTGTGCTCAGAGATTAGTTTTGTCCGCTGGAGAAATATCAACCAAATGTGCTTAACTTAAATTTCTAGTAAGTAGCACTAAGAGCTGGCTATTTTACTTTTAGTCATAAGTAATTCATATATTGTATATTTGTTCTTTGTTTTATGATCAACAACAAATATATTTTGTTTTCTTTTTGTGATTTAAAGTGAGCTTGGTATATCTAGAGAATATTTTTTTACAGCATACTGCATCTGCATGTTTCTGCAGGAACACAGAAGCAAAAAAAAATCACTTATCCTGCTCTCTTTGTTTTTTTCTCATAAAACCATGCTGTATGTCGCATACTTTTTGGCACTTAGGACTAAAATCTATCTAAACTTCGTCAGTTTTGTTTAACAATAAATGAATAAATGAAATCAGTCCACATCCCTAATGAGCAAAAACACTGCTGGTCTCCTTTTCAACTTGTGCCTGAACTTTTAAACCTGCTTATTTTTATTTCTAATCAGAAACAGGGTTTATTCTGGAGTTTATTCCAAAAACTTTCATATATTTGAGGAATGTAAGCTGAAAATGTAAATCTGTGTTTCCCCTGACGCTCCAGGGATTCCCATAACACTTTAACTGATGTTTGAATCAAGTGATTTGTGTTAATGGCTACGCCCTTAAATCTATTTAGCAATACATAGTGGATGTGGGTGTATGAGGGGAAAGTCTCCAAAAAGCATCTCATAGAAATGGGTTTTACACCCCTGAGCATGCTTAATTCTGCAAAATAGCTTCATATTTTTCTGCTGTAATGTGATTTTGCAGAGCAGTCACCAGAGGTACTTAAAACAACATGATGACTGTGCATTAAATGCTTTTCCCAGAGCCAAATATCTAAAGGAAACTATTTGGACAGTCAAGGATGACAGTAAGAAAGGTGTGCTTGTTTATATACTTAATGTACATAATTGTCAGCACAATGTTTATGAGCGTGGTTAACTGAAAATATTATTATCGCAGAAAATGTGAGTATACTTCTTAATAGCTGTAGTCCTCTGAGAACATTATTAAAACTATTAGAAATACAAACTGCTGCCAAATGAACCAGAGATGAACAGAAATCAACACAGCAGATAAGTGTTGTTTCATTGCTGACTCACAAATGACCCAGGTAGAGTTTAGTATGATGACTGAAGTGTTCATCTGTGTGTAAACCTATTTGTGCTGTACACACAACACACAAACTCTAAAGAACCTGCAGGCTGTTTGAAATGGACATGCACACACAAAGATAGCAAACTTGCGCACTCTCAATGCTAGTTTGAAAGTCTTTTTTTAAAATGTAATTTTAGGATATATAACCCTTTTATCCACAGGCCTGTTGTATTTGCTTGATTGATGGTTTTTTATGTAAATCACTGTATTTTGACAAAAGGGGAAGGCTTGTGGTCTTCTCAAACTTCTCAACTTGTCAAACAATCATGTGAAAGTATCACTGCTCTGTGTTGCATGACCTCCTTTATCTAAGCACCGGCAGCCTGACTGTTATTCATAAAAAGGACTTAAAGCTAAAATTTTAAGGGTTTGTTTACCGTTTTGAAAGTGCTGGTGGTGCATCTCCTCCTTCCATCATCATAACCAATAATGATGTTTCTTCCTGAGTTAGGGAACACAGAACCTGAGGGTCATAATGTAATCATACATTTAAAATCTGCAAACAACACATTGGTAGGACAGTTTTTCCTTTTGTGGTCTTAAAAATAAGACTATTTGCTATTGTGGTGTACCTTAACACAAGTAACCAGCTTGTGCCAGATGACTGTGGTCCTACCTGGAGCAACCTAGCTGTGTCAAGCTTAGAGCCCTATAAGAAAACCAGCATGAGTCAATTGAAGAATTCCAGTCCAGTTTTGTACTTTGAAAGGCAAACACTCCAAATACATGTGAAACCGAGCCAAAATGTTTTGATCTATAATTGTTCAGACACAAATATGCCTCTTTTATCTTTTATTGATAACTAACAACAGTCACTCTCTAAGTGCCAAATTATATTTTGAAATGTTGTGCTCGTCAAAGTCAAGCCCAATATGTACTTTAGTGATCGACGTCACGGATCTCATGAATCGCTAATACAGACATAGTCGTGTGTATTAGCTCCTACTGAAGGCAGCAGTCCCGGATAATCATGCTTGATCTCTCAGGCGCGTGTCGCTCTGACCTTTCTGTGATCTGACATGACTCCATTTTCCATGCAAGCTCACACACGCTCATATTCAGCTAACACATACTGACCTTTGTTTGATATGTAACAGTCTGCTCATTTTCCATGAAAGCTCGTGGAAGGCTTCAGTCAGGAACATAAGAAAACATGAATTCAAGGAAAATCGAGGTGGAGAAGGAAAAGGTCACAAGTGGCTGAGAGTTGCCCTCAGCTGAAGTCTTACATCAGCCAGGTTAGACTTTTTCCTGTGTTCTCTTTAGAGCCATTACTGTTTGAAAAACTGCTTCAGGCAGTTGAATCTGAAAGAATAATTGTGCAATGTTCATTATTAATGTCTTTATGCCTTTTTGAGCTCGAGGCTAAAAAGTATTTTGACCATCTGCAACCACGTTTGCGGATGTGCAACTAAATTTAACAGCAACGGTAGAAATTAAAAACTCTGCCTTTAATTATTATCATGACCTTATGAAACACCATCTAGAAGTCGTTGCATTTCTGCTATATGTGAGTAACTGTTAGGACTTTCAGTGCCAGGTTGGAACAACAATATATTGGAGGTTCGTTATCTAACTTAAATAAAAATAATAATAACAATTTAAAGATATTACACACTTTTTAATGCCTCACGATTATTTAATTATTATCAGCTGGTTAGTTCTTTTCTGTCTCCTTATCCGAAAAGAAAATGCAAAGAAAGGAAGAATATATAGAATAAATCAGTTATGCTTTTAAAGTTTGAACAGGACCTCAAGACCAGGTCACACAGCAACTGTGTACATTGGTGGTACATGCGTGAAAATCCATTAGACAGCCACAAATTTGCATATGCATCTTGCAAAAATCCTGCACAAATTGCGTAAAATTGACCTAATAATTGCGTAGATAATACACATATTCACGAAAAGACTTATCGGCCGAAATCCTTGATGGACATTAGCGCACATTGACGAATGAAGAACACAAGAAACACTTATGAATTTTGGATATCACCAATTTATTACAAACGACCAAAATTTTACGAGTGGAAAATGCATAAACTGTACGTAGTGACTGTGTGACACAGCCTTTATTAGTGCTGCTGTAAACCACATTTAAGGCTGCTTTAACCTTGATTCCAATTTGTTCATTCTTCTTTATTTATCTCTGATTTAGGCTAAGGAGCCTGTGATTCAGTGTCCTGAAGTGCATTTTCGTCCTGTCTTTTAACCTTTTTTCCCTCTTATAAATTCACTGAAAAGAGACTTTCCAGTATTTCCCTGAGTCTTCTTGGATACTTAGGCCTTTTTTGGGTAAATGTTAAAAACTTCACAATGGGCCATGCCTTTCAGACACCATGTGAAAATATTGGTATCACTGGGTAAAAATGTATTTGTGGTGTCAGGCGTGTTAGAAATCGATAACAATTAAGTACAGTGAAGCAGTAAACTGGAAATGTAGTTTTAGTTTTTAGTGTATACCACAAGTATATGTCAGTGCTTTAAAACTTGAAGCTTCAAGACTTCTTGCTAAAGGTGAATCTGAGTGTCAGGCAAAGAGAAAAACTGGAATTGAGTGGAATCCGACTTAAATGTCAGTCAAGACTTTTATTCACAAGAAGCCAGAGGAGCTCCAGTATAAACAGATAAATGTCATGTCAAACAATAAAAAAGGCACAGTTTTATCCAACTCCTTTTTGCTGCCATTCAATGTTTAAAGTCACTCTCCTCATTATGATTTCATGGCCGAACAACAGCATTGTTCATTTTACAGATGCACTTGTGTAGGTTTTCCAAACTTCTTAATGCGCTTAACAAAACGTAATTTGAATTTGAAATAATTTGAAGGATTTTCTTTGAGTTTGACTACAGGTTTATGTATATTTAGAGATATATGTATATAGGGCGCACT